>JAJPUD010001683.1:0-38089 GCA_023553655.1 Myrmecobius fasciatus | reverse complement strand
AGGTTCTTTTTTTCATCATGGCTTTCAGGAAGCCCTATAATCCTTAGATTGTCTCTCCTAGATCTATTTTCCAGGTCAGTTGTTTTTCCTAGGAGATATTTCATGTTTTTCTCTATCTTTTCATTTTTTTGTTTTTGTTCAACTGATTCTTGAAGTCTTGATGAGTCATTAATTTCCAATTGTTCGATTCTAATTTTTAATGTCTTATTTTCTTCAGTTACTGTTTTTAGTTCCTTTTGCAATTGACCAATTACATTTTTTTGTTCACTGCATTCTTTTTCCATTTTTTCTATTTTATTTTGCAGTGATCTCATTTCGTTTCCCCATGTTTCTTCTAACTCTCTTTTAAGATTTTTTATGCAATCTTCAAAGAAAGCCTTGTGACATGGAGACCAATTTATGTCTCTCTTTGGGGCTTTTTCTGGAGTTGCTTTACCTTTAGGGGCCTCAGGATTTGAGGTCTGTTCTTCCCTCTCTCCATAAAAGTTGTCTATGGTGAGAGCTCTTTTTGGTTTTTTATTCATTTTTTTTTTAAAGGTGTGAGGTCTGTTTAGGGCAAAGGTGGGACAGCTGCTTTAATTTGCCCTGGGGCAGTTCTGCTGATTGAGTTATTTCAGGAACTGGGCAGTTCTGCTGATTGAATTATGTCAGGGCTGGGCAGCTCCGCTGATTGAATTATTTCTGGTGCTTATCAGACCTGTTGTTTGATTGATTGCATTAAGGTGCTGTGTAATGGCAGCTAGTTTCGATGCTCATCAGGGGTTCAGTGGTTCACAATCTATCCCCCTCAAAAGGCAGACCCTCCAAACCACCTGCCCACAATCAGGACAAATTGTTCCAAGAGGCCCGCAGAAGACTCCCAGGTGTGTGAAAAGCACAATGCTCCCACTCCTGTTCTGACTCCTGTTCCAGCTCCCTGCTCCAGCTCCCTGCCCCGGTCTCCCTGTGCTGCAGTCTGGGTTCAGTAGGCCACCCCCTGCCCCATTAAAACAGACCTGTTTTGAGGTTCTTCCAGAGTATCTTCTTCTAGAATCGTGTTGTTCTCCGGATATTGTGGATTTTTTTGCTTCAGAATCAGTCTAGAGGCTTCATATTTTGTTGGTTTGAGGGGAGGTTAGAGGAGGTTACAGAGACTCCTGTCTGATCTCCGCCACCATGGCTCCACCCCTGGAAGGAAGTCCCTGTAACAGCACTTTTTAGAAGATTTTCTTTTCACTAATATCAGGGACTCTGATGGATTAATTTAAAATATTGTATTCTTCCCCATCACAAATAAATTAAAGTCCCCTATATTGATTATAATAAAATTTTGTATAATTATAATAATATCAACATTCACAATAATATTAATAACAATAACTTTTCCATCCATTAAGTGATAGTTTCCCTTTAAGTTGAATTATCTACTATAACAAAAAATAATTGCTATAAATATTTCTGTACATGAGTCCCTTTCTTCTTTCTTTGATTTATTGGAGGTAGTATAAACTTAATAACACATTGCTAGGTGAAGGGTTATGTAGCATAAAATAGTTTCTTGGATAGTTTCACTTCTTTCCTGGAAATCAATGTGTTGGAGCCAAAACGAACATTATACTAAGATTATTAAGAATTCCCACAGATTTTAGTTTTCATTGAGTCCATTGAGTTCAATGAGTCCATTCATGTTTTCTATGAAAAATGAGAAAAGAATGACTGTTATAAGAGAAATTTCTTGGCATCTAACAAGGTAGTAGAATTGTTGGCTCTACCAACTACTCTGGGTACATTTTGACTTTTCAGTGTATCTGGTATTACCTCTCATTTCTTAGGTATTGGAATTTATGAAGTCAATGAATCCAATAATTTGCTGCTTCTATTTTCTCTAATGGTTATAGATGTGTAAAATAATTTATCATTTTACCTAAATTCACATTTTCCTAGGGGTACACTTTTCACAACCTCTAGGTTTTAAATTTTCTTATTATGGAAGTAGGTTATGCTAATCATTTTCGCAGGATCATAGATTTAGTGGTGGAAGGTATTTTAGTGGTCATTGCATTTATCTCCCTTATTTCAGAGATAAGAAAACTAAGGGACAAAAAAATTAACCAACTTCATTGGTGTTACATAATTTATTTATTTTTTATTTTTTGAGATTCAAATCTCAGTGTCCTAGGATTGAAGTCCAGTACTCTATGTACAAACCTTAATATTTTGCACTTTCTGTAAGTAAGTAAGAAAATATATCTATTGTGTCTCTTGAAATTGAAGAAATTGATCAGAGAAATTTCCTGGGCATTTTTTTATTCAGTTTACCAGCTGGTAATCCTTTGAGTAAGAATTTTGGTATAAGAGATGATGATAGGATTTCCCCAGTTTACTTGATTTACTTATAGGACAATGAGCTCTATTTTGGATTTTTAATTGACCTCATATTATAGAATATGTCCATGACTACTGGCACCTGAGGAAGACAAAAGATATCTCCTTAATCTGGCTGACTGAGAATGCTTCCAAAATAAAAGGGTAGAATAAAGCCTTTCCTGGTTTGCTCCTATAGAACCAACTACATTGGCATGGGTTTCACTCAATAGAAATTTGTTCATTATAAAAGGGAATCATCCCTTTTCACTGGTCTATAAAGACATACTTCACTGAGCAATCAAGATCTATTTCTGTTTCTTTCTCTCTCACCCTGTCTGTCTCTGTCTGTTTCTGTCATCTCTCTGTCTCTCTTTCTC
This sequence comes from Myrmecobius fasciatus, assembly GCA_023553655.1. NCBI lineage: Eukaryota > Metazoa > Chordata > Mammalia > Dasyuromorphia > Myrmecobiidae > Myrmecobius > Myrmecobius fasciatus. Next base: position 35,366 of record JAJPUD010001683.1, on the reverse strand, counting down.
TCTCTCTGCCTCTCTGTCTGTCCCTCTCTCTCTTTTTCTCTCTGTCTCTGTCTCTCCCTTTTTGTCTCTCTGTCTGTCTTTGTCTTTGCCTTTGTTTGTCTCTCTCTCCTCCCTCTTTTAAAAACTTCTTCCTTTAGAGATCCTAAGAGTGTAATCATTAGAGAACACACACACACATACACACACACACACACATACATACACACACCAAAACCCAGGATCTGTCAATGGCTATATTTGTATTTGGCAGAAACACACATATGTTGCTTGCCAAGTTACAGTAGAAGGATGATATCATTTCTTTCAATCATGTAAAACATTTCCACATTAGTCATTTTGTACAAGAAGACAGAAATAAAAAAGAATAAAAAAAGTGAAAATGGTATGCTTTAATCTATATTCAGATAATATCTGTTCTTTCTCTGGAGGTGGATTGAATATTTCATCATGAGTCGTTTGGGATCATCTTAGACCATCATTTTCCTGAGAATAGCTAAGTAATTATAATTCTTCACTGAGGCTGTTACAATGTACAATGTTCTCCTATTTCTGGTCACTTCACTTTGCATCAGTTCATGTAATCTTTCCAGGTTTTAGAAGGATGATTTAAGGAAGTGACAACCTTGGCAATTCTTTTGAAAGAAATCATAAATTCAAGAATCTATATAGAAGGAACATTTCCTAAGTAGCATGGTGATCTATTCTGTAGTCAGACAATGAATATTTTTAAGTATAATTAAATGTGGATGTTATCTTGTGAGTGACTCTGATTTTATGTTTTGAAGGATCTGTATTTTTAATCCAAGAAAGAGAAATTATTGAGCAATGTGCTTTTTAGAGAATTTTTTTTTTGTTAAAGAATTATCACATATTTGGGTCAGCTCAAGGAAGACATATACTAAAGCATTAGGCAAAAACATGCGGTAGCAGAGCTCCTAAAATTTTGCCTCTGCTGATATTTCTGACTTGGATGAGGACGGTTCCTCTCCTATTGCAGATCAAAGATCTCTAACAGTCTTTAAGGAGTTATTAGAGGCACTCAAAGAGTTTGACTGGTCTCTTCTTTGCCATGAAATTCATAAGAGTCAGAGGAAAGATTTGAGCTTCAATCATATTTACTTTGAGGCAGGCTCCTCATTCTACATTGCTCTCTGTTGTGCTATTGAGAAGGAAATAATAAACCTAGATGTTTCAACATGTATTTCCCTTCTGGGTGAATCCAAATAAACTGGGGGCAGGAAGGGAGTCATCATGAATCTAGGAGGGCTGGGGGTATAATGGGAAAAAGATTGTGTGGCATACTCTGGAAATGTGGGGCTCATTAGAAAGAGAAAAGAAGTATATTGATTTTTCCATGGGCCCCTGTAATTGCTTTTATGTGTTTTCAGTATGTCTTTTGTAAGGTACATCAGTACTTCTTTGTTTTTGAATATTTGTATTGTGAAATAAATGCTGTCTAATGCAAAATATCATTTTTATGTTAAGTATTTTGAAAGGAGCTGGCGAACTTCACATCTGTGGAGACCAATTGATACACTCATCAGACACTTTCCAAAGTTAACTATTAGTAAAGATGAAAAATGGTAATGATTTTTTTTTATGATTACAGGATTAAATACTGTCTATTTAACTGAGAGTTTGGTGAGCCTTGGTAACCACTTACAGAAAGAGAAAAAAGCTTCAAGTCTATTTAACATTATTAAGAATATATAATTTACCAGGTATTATAATTGGCCATGAAGGTATGAAGAAAAAAAGATTAAATTATATTTTTCCTAAAGTAGCTTATTGGAGGAAACAATACACATTGTACATTAAAATAACTATATCTATAAAAGTAATTTCTGGTGAATGGGCACTGAATGGGAGTTGATGATTGAGCTGAGTATATAAGACCTAGGAAATCTATGAAATCAATAGGAAAGAGATATCCATTCCAGGTATGGAGAATAGCCTTTGCAAAGATATTGTGATTGAAGATGAAAATGCCACAAAGGAGAGACAGCAAGTGAACCAGTTTGTCAAAAGGACAGTTCACAAGTAACAGTATGTAATTAGCCTGGAACAATAGGTTAAGACTCTCTTTAAAAATTGTTCAAAGACAAACATAATTAATATTTGAAACTAATGGAAAGCAATGGAAATTCTTTTTAAGCCATTTTTCTCTTCTTTAGCATTTTGTATTTCCTTTTGCCATCATAATGTTAGACCCTGGATACTAGGTCATACCCTGCCTTCCTATATTGGGCGCTGGATAGGGGGTCATACACCCTATCCCCTTTTCATTTGTGCAATTAGACTTGGGAAAATTGAGTTTAGAAAAGAGCCCAGGAAAACCTTGAAGCTCCACATAAGAATAGAAAAGAAAAACAATATCCAGGTGGCTGCCACTTTGACTCCATCCTTGTCCAAAATTTGGGAATAGAATTATTGTCAAGGACAAAGACACCAAGTTTTGTTATCTAGCCTTCCTCCCTTGTCTGACAGGGTCTGAGTCGTGAGCCCCAGGTTGTTAATGGCAAGTTAACGCTTCTCTTTTTGAAGTAAAGATAACAACACCTGCAAAGGCTACTTGGCTTCTGCATTCTACTTGCAAACTCTATATAAACTCTGTGCCTCAGTTTCTCTGGACTGAATGTTTTGAAAGCATATTCCCATTCAATCAGCTAGCTTAATTTCTCCACATTAAAAATTTAAATCAATCTCTACTTGCCTCAGTTTCTCTGGTATTACAATAATAGCTTTGAAAGGTCAGAAACTTTTTCTTTTGTCTCATTTTCCTAGCTCATTAGTTGACTTTTAACTCTCTGTTAAAGTAGGGCTCTATTTCCAGGGTGCACTGTCCCAAGCTTCAGGGGTTTTGTGCAACTGTTTTCAGAGATCCTTCTATGAACCTGACCACAAGTCCTCTTCTCTGCCCTGGAGCTGTTAGGTGTGAATCCACCCTACTGTAACTGTAAGATTTAGTGTGATAAAGCAACAGAACCCTTCTTTGGTAATGCTGGGACCTGGGCTGCCAGTGTTGAGATTCCCACTGTGGTACCACAGACATCCTCTGCTGACTTTCCAAACCCTCCCCAGCTAAGAAGTCCAGAAGCCTCCAGTACTGCTGCTAACCCTGAGGTCTGGGCTTACTGATTGGGGCTGGGGCTGGGGATATTGTACCCTGCTATGGCATGTTCTGGAATTATGCACTGGCCTCCCATCCTGGTTCCAAGTCTTTTTGATGTCTCTGGGCTGAGAGGTCTGGAAGCCACCAGTACTGCTGCTAATTCAGAAGATCTACTTATCTGACAGTGGGACTGGGACTGAGCCAGCACTGAGGTTGGTGCCTGGGCTGCCCTGGTGTGACCTGCTGGACACCCACCCTCTTGTCACAGACCTTTTCTGCTAATCTTCTAAGTTGCCTTCAGCTGGAAAATGTTCTACTCTGACTTTTTGTGTGTTCTGATGCTCTAAAATTTGGAGTGGTTAGAGGCTGGGCAAATTCTTGCCTTTACTCCACCATCTTGGCTCCATCTCCCACAGATTATTTTTGAGCAAATGTAAATTCTTAAGAAAGGAAGTGAGATGACATGGTTATATTACCCTTTAGAAATAATACTTTTGCAGTCCTGTGGATGATAAATTGGAGATTGGAGAAATTCAGTGAATTAGACCATTTTTACCCCTAGTAATGTAAGCAATGAAAAAAAATTGTGGTAGTATTTTGGAAATGTGAGAGTCGAGGTGGTGAAGGATTTGAGCAGCATGGATAAGACTCAGTAATTGGATTTAATGAATACGGAGAATGAAAAAGTATACCCTGATGTGGCAAACCTTGGTGACTGAAAAAATGGTGGTGTCATGAAAAGCATTAGGGAAGGATAAAGAAAAGAGGGTTTTGGGTAATGTGATGAAAATTTTTGGTGGGACATTTGCAGCATTTTAAGAAATATCTAGTTAAAGATGTTCAATGGGCAATAACTAGAATCATTTAGGTGAAGGATTGGGAGTAGAGCTACAGACTTGGGAATTCATTTACACAGGGATCCATGGAAGTGGATGAAAGGAGGGAGGGAGAGAAAGAGAGAGAGAGAGAGGCAGAGAGAGACACACACACAGAGAAAAAGAGAGAGAGAGAGAGAGAAGAGAAGAGAAGAGAAGAGAAGAGAAGAGAAGAGAAGAGAAAAGAAGAGAAGAGAAGAGGAGAGAGGAGAGAGGAGGGAGAGAAAATGAATTCATGATAGAACCCTAAAAAACATATCCATGTTTTAGAGGGCAGAACAAGAAAGGTGATTTTGCAAAGGAAAAGGAAAATGGATAGTAAAGGTCTATAGATAAATTTGACTTAGACTAAGAGAATGCAATTTTTTTGCATAAGAACAATTCAATGAATACTCATGGACCACATGAAATACAATTTTAATAACTGAATTTTTAAAATATTCAAAATTAAAATAAAAATTATAAAAATATAACTTCTTCCTGCATTCTGCATATAGGAACTGAAAAGAGTGTATTAAAAAAAACTTGGAGCTCCAGAAAATATACCTGAAAACTTTTTCTTCTCCCCCAGACAAATCATACCATTAGATGAGTAAAGTACATTGGTAGTCTGAGGCTAGATTGGTAGTTGGTGTTAACCAGAAGACCTGCAATACCCTTGGAATTTGCCCAAGTTCCCAGGAAAATGACCAGATGGGTAGAAGGAGAACAAAAATATTGTCACAAAATGGTGTCACAAAAATCAGAGAAAAGAGTCTACAAGCAAGTTGATCATCAGTGTCAAATGCTGGAGAAAAGTTCAGAGGGATAAGAATTAAGAAAAGAATCTTAGATTTAGCAATCAATACATCAATTTCATTTGGTTTGTCATCTGGTTTAATAAAAAACATCCTTTATATTCAGAAAACTAAAAACTTACTGCTCTTCTATTTCTCATAACATCATTCACTCTGTTGCAAACTCATTTCAGGCTTAAACATTTAGAATTTAATGTATTTTATATATTATCAGTAAGTATATGTTATGAATAAACTTCAGTTACCAGAAATTTAAGGGGAATAGAATCTTTGTTCTAATTCTAGAAATCAAATCCTGCATTATAATATCATATTTAGATAATTTCCATGTATGTCATTATGTCATTAAATGCCTTAAGAGGTTTTTGAAATTATTTTGAAAATAATATGTTTACCTATTCTCATGATTAAAAAACAAAAATGAAAAGAGAAACCATCATCCTGCTCGTGGAATTGATTTATCAACTATAGTATCACTATTAGTCAGCTTCTACCTGGGGACCTTAGCATTTCAGAGAAAACACCAAATTGAAATTTCAGTGAAATTGGTGGTATAGGGTAAAGAATATAGGCTAAGCCTGACCTCAGAGGACTTTGCATTCAATTGTTACTTTTTATGCTTACTAACCTATGTAAACTTAGACATTTCATTTAGCTTTCCAGGGCCTTTCCCATCTATAAAATGAAGGGGTTTGGAATAGATCTTTTTTGGTTATTCCTGTTATCTGTTCTCACTTATAATTCTATGATTATAGTGCTACAAGATGAATGGAAAAATAGAGTTTGGGTCTCCTAACCCAGTGAACTATCCATCAAATCATATTGCCTCTGTAATAAATAGAACCCAGAACAATTTTCTCAACCTCAAATTGTCATCTTTTAATGCAAAGTCTCTGTGCTGTCATAGGCAGGGTGACAGATTTAAAGCCAGAAGCTCTGTATGCACCTAATTCTAACACACTAGCCATGCCATTGTGGGCATAATTATTAAATCCTAGTTAACTATTTAAACGTTCTAATATTCAATCACAGGATGATTTAAAAGAAAAAAGCTTTAAACATTTTAAAGATTAAATAAATATTATTAAGAGGGGTAAAATATGCTGTTCAGAGTCATCAGAAGATAGATTCAGAGCTCTAAGTTCTTCCCCTATTCTCCACTCCTATTATCATTTTGTAGATGAGAAAATTGAAGCGGAAGACATCATTATTCTAGAAATGGCACAAGATTTGGAGACAGAGTATCTGAATTTTAATTCAAACTTTGGCAAGTCACTTCAATTCTGTGGATGACAATTTCCTTTTCTTTTTGTAAAATAAAAAGGTTTGATTTGCCCAAAGATCTATAAAACTGTGCATTCCCTTTGATCCAGCAGTCTTACTATTGGTTCTGTATCCCAAAGAGATCATAAAAGAGGGAAAAGGACTCATATGTGCAAAAATGTTTATAGCAGCTCTTTTTGTAGTGGCAAGTATTGGAAAGTTAGTGAGTGCCTGTCAGTTGGGAAATGACTGATTAAGTTATGTTATATGAATGTAATGAAATATTACTGTTCTATAAGTAATGATGAGCAAGATGATTTCAGAAAAGCCTGGGCACACTTAATATGAATTGATGCTAAGTGAAGTGAGAAGAACCAAAAGAACATTGTCCACAGTAAAGGCAAGATTACATGATGATCAACTCTGATGGGCTTGGTTCTTCTCAACAATGCAGTGATTCAAGGCAATTCCAATAGATTTGGGATGGAAAGTGCCATCTGCATCCAGAAAGAGAACTATGGAGACTGAATGTAGATCAGAACATAGTATTTTTAACTTTTTTGTTGTTGTTGTTTGCTTGCTTTTGCTTTTCCCTCTTGATCCGATTTTTCTCATGATGAATATGGAAATATGTTTAGAATAATTGCACATTTTTAACCTACATAGGATTGTTTGCTATCTTGGAAAGGAGGGGGGAGAAAGGAAGAAAAATTTGAAATACAAAGTTTTGCAAATTGAATAATGAAAACTATGTATCTGGAAAAAATAAAATACTACTAAAAATAAAAGAGTTGCATTACATAGTCTTTAAGTTCTCCAAACCTCTATGCTAGAAAAGACTGGCCCCAATTCACAGTAGCATATCCTGGATATCCAAGACTTGAACTCAGGTTCTAGTACTCCTAATCCTATACTTTTCCCCATCATAACAATCCTCCTCCCAAAGTGTAGATAGCTTCCCTATCTGATAGTCATATTCACAGACTTTACTCTTATTTTGTAACTATATGAGCTAATTAGCTATAGGTTTACAGATGATGACCCATCGACTGTTATCATTCTTGATTTCTATCATTGTAACTTGGAGATTGTTAAATGCCTTTCCAGTGTAAGGAGGTCTAAGAACAAGCTGTTAATATACCATAACATATCTTTTTCTTGGCCACTTATAAGAAGTTAATTCTGAGATAGCTAAGAATTTTGGGGTATGGATACCTTACAATGAAAACTATATGGGAACTTCTGTCCTTCCTGAAACATTCTAATTCACTTAGTCCCTCCTAATTATTAACTTTAATTATTTACATTCTTATAAGCCAGTTTCCTTTCAGGTATTTTTTCCCCAACAAAATTTATTTCCCTTATATACTTTGTCTGTCTGTCTGTCTGTCTCTCTCTGTCTCTCTCTCTCTCTGTTTCTCTGTCTCTGTCTCTCTCTGTCTCTCTGTCTCTCTGTCTCTGTCTGTCTGTCTGTCTGTCTGTCTCTGTCTCTCTCTGTCTCTCTCTCTTTTTCTCTCTTTCTCTTTCTCTCCCCCTTTTGTGATTTCTGTCTCATAGACATGATGCTATGAACTAGTAGAAGCTAAAAAAAAGAACAGTTGCCTATTCAAGTGGCAGTAGGAGAAGGACCAGACAGTTTAGCTTAAGACATTTGTTCTCACAGGAGCAATTGAGCACTTGGGTAGGCAATGTTCGGCTTGCACTCAGAAGAAAGAATAAGACAGCTGCCCTGGCCAGGGGGAATTCTAGCATAATGGGCTGGCAATGGAAGGAGTTGAAACCAATATAAACATAATCATAGCCTACTGTGAAGCAATTTGCACACAGTCCTGGCCAGCATCTTCATGGCTCTTTAAGCTAGTGTAACCTATTTAGGACTCCTTTAAGGGATTGGGTAACATAAAATGAGCTGGGAGGGATCAGGGAGAATCAGAAAGGCAGCAAGAAGTTTCTGAAGTATAATTCTTTTGAACTCCCCTTCTCCCAATCTGTTTTAGAAGTATTTTCTATTTGAGACCTTAGCATGACTTTTGGTAGCTTTTTTATTTTCAAAATATATGCAAAGGGGGCAGCTAGGTGGCACAGTGGATAGAGTACCAGCCCTGAAATCAGGAGGACCTGAGTTCAAATCTGGTCTCACTTAACACTTTCTAGCTGTGTGGTCCTGGGCAAGTCATTTAACTCCAGTTGCCTCAGTGAAAAAAACAAAAACAAACAAAATATATACAAAGATAGTTTTCAACATTCATTCTTGCAAAACCATGTGTTCCAAATTTTTCTCCCTCCCTTCCACCATCCCCTCTCCTAGACATGAAGAAATCCAATATATGTTAAACATGTACAATTCTTCTATGCCTATTTCGACATTTATCATGATGTACAAGAAAAATCAGATCAAAAGGTAAAAAAAAAATTAGAAAGAAAACAAACAAACAAAAAAAAAACCCAACAAGCAAACAACAACAAAAAAGGTGAAAAGACTTTGTTGTGATCCACATTCAGTCCCAATAATTCTCTTTTTGGATACACATGGCTCTGTTCATCAAAAGTCTATTGCAATTGCCTGAATCATCTCAAAGTTAAAAAGACCTACATCCATCAGAATTGCTCATCACATACTAGTTGTTGTTTACAGTGTTTCCTTGGTTCTACTCACTTTAATCGACATCAGTTCCTACAAGTCTTTCCAGGGTTTTTCTGAAATCATCCTTCTGAACATTTCTTATAGAACAATAATATTACATAACAATCACATACCATAACTTATTCAGCCATTCTCCAACTGATGGGCATCCACTCAGTTTCCAGTTCCTTGTTATTACGAAAAGGGCAGCTCCAAACATTTTGTATGCATTGAAAAAAGTGAGTTGCACATAGTGTAACTCCAATGGGCTGCCCATGTAGTTCAAATGTCTAAAATAAGTTTGCCTAAAAGACTATTTGACTAAGAACTTTTCCCTTTTTTATGATCTTTTTGGGATACAGGCCCAGTAGAGACACTGTTGGATCAAAACATATCCCTCTTTGGGTATAGTTCCAAATTGTTTTCCAGAATAGTTGGATCAGTTATGACTGCTTTTTTTAATGGTTTCCCTAAATATTAAAAAATGTTTTTGTTAATGTATAGACAGATTTATTCTTAATTTTTTGGCTATAAAGCAATTATTTCATCCTTAATAAATTTCTGAAGTAATGCATTTCTAATGGATAGGAGTTCTTGGATTCTTGTGAAGTTGGTTAGTTCTTGAAGAGGACTAAAATGACACCACATGTTGGGGTCAAGGCACAAGGTGTTTCACTGTGGCTGATCAGCCCAATACGAGCTCAGAAGGTTCTACCACAGATCAAGAACAAATAGTCTATATGATCATTTAAAGTGGACATGTTTCTAGATATGTACATCTCCCATTTCTTTTGAACTACTGAAATTCTGCTTTGCTCACAGTACAATGCCTTTCTTGATGCAGGTGATCCTATGATAATGCCTCATTTGTTTCACAATTGATTCCAAAGTTCTTCAGAGATATTGAGGGTGCAATTGTATTTCTTCTTTTCTAATCTGTGTGATTGCTTGCCTTCTGTTAGTTCTTAGCAAAATAGTCTTTTAGGCAAAGTTGTGTTTGACAGTTTAATCACATGGGTAGCCCATTAGAACTGCACTATCTATAGTAGTATTTGAATGCTTAGGCAGTTAACTTCAAGAAAGTTGCCTTTTCTTGTCAGATGATCTTCAGAATCTTCCTAAGAAAATTCAAATGGAAACATGTTCATTTCCTGACATGGAGCCATTTATCAGGTTTCACAGGCATACAATAATAAAATCAACACACAGTTTGGTAGACCTTCAGTTTTATATGAAGTCTAATAGTTCTTTACTTTCACACTTTTCTTCAAAGCCTCTCAAACAATGAGTTAGCTCTGGCAATATGTGTGTCAACCTCCTCATCTATGTATAAATTCCTGGAATGTATACTGTCAAGATAATTCATTTGCTTTATCCACAGCATTCAAAGTTTCTCCATTTGCTGTAACTGATGGTTCCATGATTGGATGATGTGGTGCTGGATGGTGGAGAACTCTTTGTGTGTGTGTGTTAATTGTCAGTCCAAAATTAGAATAAGTAGCAGAGAATAGATCAATACTTTGTTGAATCTCAGCTTCAGAAGCTGCATTGAGTGCACAAGTAAATGTACTTATGAAGCATACACTGGGAAATTTTCCTAACATTTCTTGTAGAGAATGAAAATGAAACAAGAAGAGTAAAGCTTGTCATTTGTTCTAGTCTGGACCTGATACAAGCCATTCTTGTGGTAGTTTGTGCTTTTAGGGGTTTGGCAGTTAAAAAAAAGTAGATTTACTTAGCCATAGAATGAGCCAAGGCATGAAAAAAGACTTTTATCTGATTCATTGGGGCAAGCTATTTTCTCTGAGTTGGCCATGTTTTGCCACCAAGCATCAGAGATCACCTGGAATTTTCAGTGACTTCTTTTTATCCTAAATAACAGGAAGTAATTCTAGTAGCATGACCTTTTAATCTCCAAATCCAAATGAAATCGAAGAGTTTCAATACATTTTAATGAAAAACTAGCCAAAATTGCATGTAGGAGAAGATTAGGATATCTCCTTTATTATCCTATTTGTTTGGCAAAATGCAGGAATTAGAAGAAATTTCTTAGATTATCTATTCTATTATTGTCCTTATATAGATGAAGAATATTAATTAATAGAGGATTTGTGATTTCCCCAAGATCACAGAGCCAATTAGTTGCAGTGTAACCCAGGTAACATGATTTATATTTTGATACCAGAAGTTCTTAGAATTTAAGTCTATGGACTTGGATGACAGGGGAAAATCTTATTTTCCTAATCTTCAATTGAAATATAGAATTTCTTTAAATTATCAGTGATGACAATCAACCACATTAGTCTTAACAGTAACTATGACTTTATCACTGATAGAAATTACACATATTTTCATTTCGCATTGCAGTTACGGCTATTTTAACTATTATTTCTACTTATCAGTACTTCAAAATTATTGTAGTTGCTAGAGCTGCTGCTAGATCACATAAGATCATTTTTCATATGTACAGACAGGAATTTCAGTATAATTGGTTTTTTGTAATACTATTCATTTTATTCTATGAATTAAAAAATCATGATTCTGACAAGGATCCATGGACTTTAAAAAACTATCAAAGGGATATAATGCAAAAAAAAAAAAAAGGTTAAGAAGGAACCAATGATATACTATTCTGCTAGAAGCTTTGCCTTTTTGTTTATAGACTTGTGCTTTAATTTCCAGAAAAAATAATATCAGCTTAACCTTATTAAATATATCTAGTGTTAAATATATTTAGTATGACAATCTGAAAATAAATAGGTGCCACATATTTGTAATATTGTATTTGCATATGATGAAAAAATATTACTTAAGCACTTTCAATTTCCTATTTTTTATAATAAAAAATGATTCCCTCATAAAGATCTTTACATTGCATAACGTGATGATTATTTTTATCAGGACTTCTTAAACTTTTTCCTTTTGTGACTGCTTTTCATCTAAGAAATTTTTATGTGATTCCTGGGGATAAAAATATATAAAATGGGTACACAAATCAAACATCTACTGATAATAACCATATATAAATCATAATTTTGTGACCTCCACATTCAGTTACAAAACCTCATATGGGGTTGGGATTCACATTTTAAGAAAGTGAAATGTATGTGATTGTGCTTCAGACTTTATTACTAGACAAGTCTAGATAAGAACTTTCTGAACTAATGTAGATCATTCTTTGAAGTGAATATGTTTCTAAAACTTATAGTTTTAAAGATTTGTATGGGGGAAGTGAAAGGTTAAATCACAAAGTTGACATATGTCAGAGATGGGATTTGAACCTCACACATAGCATTGCCTTTTATCCACTATGTCATATTACCTTTTAGGGTGAGGCTTAAATTTCCCATTCCACAAGTGATAACAATGAGGCTTGGAAAAGTAAAGTAATATATCCAGGGTCACATTAGTAGTTTAAGAGTCAAGGTCTCCAAGTTCATTGTTCTTTTCACAATATAACATAATCCTTTAAAAAAGAAAGTAGTGACTTCACAGATGTAACTGCATTTTAAAAAGGAGAACAGATTAATAAAAAAAAATTAAAGTAAAATTTTGGCTACCCAATATGTAAACTCTAGACACATATTTCTGATATCCTTGAAAACATGTTTTCAACCTAGTGATTGAGATGAAGCCAGTGATTCAGGGAAGCCCAGCAACTGAAAAGCTGGTGTGGTTTATAGTATTAGTTCACTTATAGTCAAGCAATCCCTAAACTCCACATGTTTAATTGTAGTAATTGCTGCTTTTGAATATGCTGATAAACATATCAGAACTTTCAAAAAAATTTCAGCACCTATATCATGAACAGCAAATATATTATTTTCAAAATTCCCTTCCAAGCTTCCAGCACTTTTTATATGTGTTTTTGCTTTTGCCTTAATTTATTTAATCAAACATTTGAGTAGAGTGAATATGATTAATTTGGCTTTTTGAGAAGCCAAGAGGAAATTCCAAATTGCTTTTTTTAAAAAAAAATTGTATGTTTCATAGACCTTTCTAGTAGTCTAATAAAACCTATGGATCCTTTCTGAGAATTATGTTTTTAAATGCATAAAATAGATAGGATTACAAATGGAAATCAATTATAATACAATGAATATATCTAGGTGGCATAGCAAATAGAGTCAACCTAAGTTGATATTTGGCCTCAGCCACTTTATTTGTTGTATGACCTTGGCTTAGTGATTTTACTTACTTCTCTTTTAGCCTTAATTTCCTTTCTTAGCCTTTGTATTCTCATCTACAAAATAAAGATTCTAATAGAACTTACCCTCATGGTTGAGAGGATTTAATAAGATATTTGTAAAGTAATTTGAACAAGTTAGAGCACTATATAAATGCTTTACTAATCATAATAAAATCAGTTATCTATCTATCTATTTAAGGTTCATGGACTTCAGGTTAAAAACTTTTGCTCCAATTTATTTTAGACTGAGGACAAGAAGACTAGTTTTCACTGAAGTTTTGACATTAACTTGCTGTGTAATCAATACATATAATCTTTCAGCTTCTGTTTCCCTATAGTTCTAACATTATTAGAACAAAGAAAAAAATGCTTCTTATTTAACTAACAACTTGATTGAATACCATTGTCCCCATTCTCTGTTTGCCATATTAGAAAAGTTTTAAGGTAATTCATTGCATTTAGGAGTTCCATTTGTTGGTCAGCCATATGACCATTTTTTATGAGGAAATTTCCAAATTCTATGTATCATTTAATGGTTAACAATGAAAGATCAATTCATGAATATAAGCAACGTCACCCACAAATATCAACATCAACTCATTTAATAAACTTTTTAGATTTGCCATGCCACCTATAGTTTGTGACTTTTCTAAGGTCACACAGTAAATAAATATCAGAACTTTAATCTCTTTGACTCTGTCCTCAATACTCTATCCACTACACTAGATTGTCTTTAGGTAATATTTAAACTAAAAACCAAAATAATGCAGACGTTCATTTATTGTTGAACACAATGATTCAAAGCAATTGTTTATATGCCTTTACTTTAGCTCCTATGATGTAGTACAACATTTTCTCCTCTTCATTGTACTCATAGGGAAATAATTGGTATACAGTGGGGATCTATGCTTCTAGGAATCAGTACTAGTTTAGCAAGATGGCATTCACTAGTGTTCTTCCTTTGAATAAGTGAATTTGCCTTTCCTTCTCCTATTTCCTACTCTTTGAAGTTCTCCCTTTGAAATCAGGACCTTGTATATAACAAACAGTCCATACTCTATGCTGTATAAGTAGAATGACCTATTACTGATTGAAGTCCTCAATTTATTTAATATGTATTTATTTTCTCTTTAATTTACAATTAGAGACCAAGTCAAAAATATCCGAGGGCTTCATTATATTTTGTAGAGGCAAAGTTGTATTTAAGTAGCTTATCAGATATAATTAAATGGAGAATTATTTGCAAATGACCCACTAGGAAGAGAAGACAATTCCCAGAATAAACATTTTATCACCTCCCAGGATTAAGGTGAGCAGGGAGAGGGTTCAGTTTCAGGGGAAACAAGGGAAGTCTGGATCTGAAGCCAGATCATTAATAATAGTAGTAGCAGTAGCAATAGCAGTAGTAGTAGTAGTAGTAGTAATAGTAGTAGTAGTAGTAGTAGTAGTAGTAGTAGTAGTAGTAGTAGTAGTAGTAGTTGTAGTAGTAGTTGTAGTGGTAGTGGTAATAGTAGTGGTGATAGTAGTAGTAGTAGCAACAGCAGCAGCAAAGTTGGAAAAAGGGGTGAGGAAATTGTATTCTAGTTTGGGTCATGTTGCTAGCTTTACTTTATGATTTCAGCTGACTTTTCTTGTCTTTCAGCCTTACTTTAATCTCACATATAACCTTTGTTCTTTACCATCTCACAGGGATATTGTAAAGGTTAACATCTATAAAAATGCTGGCCCCTTACATGAAAGAAGCTTTATCAATACAATATGAATTTACAAAACATTCCATTCAATTTTCTCAAGGCTTGGGCAATATTATCTCATGACTATCCAAGATCCTCTTGTGAGATAATTGGAGACAAATACAATCAGCCTGCTTTGACAGAGAGTGATCCAAGCCACAAATATAGAGAAGGTTAAAAGTAGTCCAGATGGGAAATGACTAGAATATTTACCATTATCTTGGTAACTGACAAGTGACTGACAGACCCACTTGACAATGACATGATTTCCCTAATGTGTTGATATAAGCTGAAAAGGGTAATTTTGAGTAAAAAAAATAAAAACTCCTAGGTTTCTCTTCCTATTAATTCTGGAATAGATATTTTTGAAAAGATACACTTTCATTGGCACATTTACTGTGAGTAAATTCTAGCTCTCCTGAGATAACATATCAGTGAAGACAAGGAGGTTATGCTACTTTATAAAAAAATATTAATTATTTTCACCTTACCTAATTCCAAAAAGAATTTGAATAGACCTACAGAATTAACATAGTGTAATGTATAGTTGGGGCAAAATACGAAAACAAAGAATAGAGACCATAAGTAATGAGAAAAAATAATTGATTTACTAAGTGAGTTAGCTAAGGTAATTACTATAGCTGGGCACCGAATTTATCTCTACAGTTCCTGGTAACCAAAAATTAAAAAGGAAACACTGAGTCCCATAGAATAGTTGTTTTTGTTTGTTTGTTTGTTTTTTCTTGTCTGAGAAAGGAAAGCAGAGAAATTTATCAGCAGAAAATCATTTTGCTCCTTTGAAATTGAATTTAATAAACCTTTACTGAGTGCGTCCTTATTAAAAAGACATTTAGTAACATGATAAATAAAATTTTCAAAACAATAATGATAATAAAATTTCATATTTATATGTTTAAAAATTTGCAAATCATATTATAGACCCTATTTGACTTGATTCTCAAATCAGCCTTGTTTAGTAGGTGGTGTTATTATTCCTACTTTTAGGATAAAACAAATTGTGCAGGGTTAAATGATTTTTTCAGTCATACTACTAAAGAATGTCTGGAATGGTTGTTGAAGCTTCCAAACATCATTGTCTCATTGAGTTTATTTTTCTTCTTTATTCCAGCTACCCTATATCTTGCCATTTTGGCATTGACTGTGGAAATATGGTTTAAATGAACACCTTGTATGTCTAAGAAACAGGGATAGAGATAATTGAATTAGGGAACTCCCAATTAAGGAAACTTGCTCTAACCAGTTCAGGCCAACAAATACAGCTTTAACTTCAAGTCTTAAAGACTAGCCTGGAGCATTAGAAGCTAAGTGACCGATTGAAGGTCACACAAATAGAAACATAATCTGAATGTGGGCCTTTCTAACTTCAAGGGCTTCTATGTATATGAAGCATATGATATTAAATTTAAACCAGGAAACTGATTAGAGGGGATAGGAATAGCATGTTTAGGGAGTATTGCTTTCTGATGATCTGATATATATATGTGTGTGTGTGCATCCTGGAGTATATATTAGAGTGATACAGTACTCTATGTTTAATTATATTTACTATATTATATGTTACACATTTGATACATACTATGCATATATTTCATTGATATATGATATATATAATACATGTGTGTCATATATATGTATATTTAAATATATTACAGTAATAGATTTTAGAAAATCTCAAATAGGGTAGTCAACCTATTCATTAGATGATATCACTCAAATAACAAATCATAAGTAAACATTTAGCAGATAGTGAATCAAAGTAAATTCAGGACTGAATTTCATAAGAAATATTTGTGGGGAAGTGTTTTTGGTAGGAGCTTATGGATGAGTGCCTTATGTAATTGTTGTGAGCCATTTAATGATTAACATACTGATCTATAAAGTTCTCCCTCTAGAAGTAAAGAAACTGAAGGAGAAAACCTTTATGTGGAATTAAATCCATTTATTGTTTGTTGTTTACTTACACCACTTGTACAACAAACATTTTGAGAAATTCCCTTTAGAAGTATTAAAAAAAATTAAAAAAAACCCAAAAGCCCAAATCAAAATTGTATTGTTGTAAGTCTTTCTGAATGTTTTTGAAAAACATTCAATTCAATTCAATAAACTTTCATTAAAAATTTATTATATTCCAGATACTGTGCTTTTTTTTTTTTTTTTTTGGTAATTTGTCAAAACTTCAACATTTTCCTTCACTTTTACTAACACATGTGGTGATGGACAAAGACAAGAAATCAACTTATAAACTACATCAGAAGTGAGACTTTTTACCCCTTTCTGTATGTATGCAGACTCAAGATGATCTAATATCTAAGATTCACCACTGCCTGTAAGACCTGGGACCTTATCAATGAGAAGATGCTATGTAATTAAGGCAAAGTTAAAGTCAGTAACATTCTAACATTCCATCACTGTGGCACCCATTTGGTCTTGTTGAATCCTTCAACAACCTTTACTTGGATATTGCAAGATAAAAGTTGAACTTTTCTTTCAGTTTTTGGTAGCATGGTGGTAATGCTTTTTGCTTAGCCATCATTTCAAAAGGGTTATTGTCCAGTTGTTTTCAGTTTATGTCTGACTCTTTGTGACCCCATTTGAAGTTGCTGTTATTGTTTTATTTTAAAAGATACTGAAGTATTTTTCCATTTCTTTTTCCATTTCATTTTACAAACAAGAAAACCAAGGCAAAGAGGATTAAGTATCTTTCCCAGAGTCATAAAGGGAGTCAGCATTTAAGGTCAAATTTGAATTGAAGCCTTCCTGATTCCATGCTTTATTCACATTACCTCCTACCTGCCCTATCCAAGAAGGTAGATTTTTTTAAAAACTTTTTTATGTTGTGACACTTAGTATTACACCTAGCAAATAGTAACTTGTTAATACATTATTTATTTATTTTTTTTACTAACTGACTAATAGGAAAAGAAAAAAAGATCTTACAATAATTAAAATCTTCTAGAAGAAAGACCAAAAGAGAGGCTATGGTCATCCTTAAAGAACTGATCTATTTATACAATGTCATTGATTTATAATGTCAAGAAATCAGAATATGGAGGCAACAGGTTCATTTCAAATATTCTACAACTTCATATCTAGGTATACTTGGCCATTTGTCCTGTCTCAACCTCAATTTCCTATCTGGACATAACAATAAAGAATATTTATTTCAAATATCTATAAACATAAAAACATGCTTCCCAACAGGTGGGATGTAATCCCCAGTCTTACTATGCCATACTTTGGAGACAAGAAGGTGATTAAGTTCATGGCTTAGTTCAGTTTTTACATAGTATAGTCCCAAATTCCAAGTCTAAAAATGTTTCTTGGGTTTGCATTTCTAGGTATCCTGGCTTTTCTATACTGCCCTATCACACTGGTTGACTGCAACATCTTGCTCTATAATCATTAAAGTTTCACTTCATGTCTGGTGGGGATTACACCTGGATATAGAACCTGTGGAGAGAGGAAATAAAATGAAAGTATTCAAACCCCAATTCTCTTGACTATAAGTGCTAAAAAGTATAGTTGAGAAAGTAAACATTTCCCTTGTGTCATTCAATTCATGGTATCTACATTGTGGATGAATTTGGTTCTTCACCCTCTTTGGAAAAAGCAGGAAAGAATGCTTGGGAAACTGAAATAAACTCTTCTATTTTTGCATTAATACAACAACAAAATATATTATTTTAGCTATGTAGCCAATTGAAGAAGGCTACTCCCACTTGTATAATAGGAAAACATAGTTTTTTCTTCAATAACCATAGGTGTAGAGCCAAGATGGTAGAGTGAAGCCAGGAAGTTGCTTGAACTCTCCCAGTTTTCCTTGAAAACCACAGAGTCTGATGGAATGAAACCACTTTCCAGTTCAAAATAGACTGGAAAAACTTCAAGAAAGGGTGTTCATCCCAGCTCTGACAGACTCTGGGAAAGCCATGAGAGGGTCTTAAACACAGCAAATCAGCAACTGAGACCTTCAATTCTGGCTTAGTAGAGGAGCAAATAAGTGAGGCAGCCTCCAGTTCCAGCTCAGAAGACAAACTCTGGGAAGCCAGGGTGTTTTCTGAAAAGAGTTACCTTCTGCAAATACAAGCCTCCCCCATCCCCCCACAGACAATGCTCAGTGCTACACAGGAAACTTGGGACAGTGCTCCCTTTACCGCAGGAATAGAACTCAATAATAAAAGTAAAAAAGGGGAAATACCAAAAGAAAAGGAAAGAAAATGAGCAAGAAACAGAAAAGAATTTTGGGAAAGCTACTATGGTGACAGGGCAAACCAAAACACCAACTCAAATGAGGACAAAATGTCCATCCAGAGAGGAAATCTCACAAATGATATGAATTGGTCTCAAGCCCAATAAGCTCATAAAAAGTTCATGAAAGACTTTAAAAGGCAAATAAGAAAAGTACATGAAAAATAAGAAAAAAAGATAGATACACGAAAGAGACAACAGCTTTGAAAAGGAAGGGAAAAATGACTGAAGAAAACAATTTATTAAAAAATACAACTGGCCAAATGCAAAAAAAAAATCCACTGAAGTAGTAAAATTAACCAAATGGAAAAAGAGATACAAATACTAACTGAAGAAAATCACACATTAAAAACTAGAATAGGACAAATGGAAGCTAATGATTTTATAAGAGAGCAAGAATCAGTCAAATAGACTAAAAAGAATCAAAAAATGGAAGAGAATGTGAAATACCTCATTGGAAAAACAACCAACTTGGAAAATAGATCCAGAAAAGAAAATTTAAAAATTATTGACCTACCTGAAGGCTGTGACCAGAAAAAGAGTCTGGATATCATTTTCAAAAGATCATTAAGGAAAACAAAGGGGGAAGTTCTCATTGAAAGATTTCAGCAATCACCTTTGAAAAAATATCCCATAAGGAAAACCGCAAGGAATATTGTTGCAAAATTACAGAACTACAATTTCAAGGAAAAAATACTGCAAAGCTGCCAGGCAAAAACAATTCAAATATCAAGGAAGAGCAGACAGGATTACTCAGGCTCTGGAAGCTTCTACAATAAAGGATCAGGGAGCCTGGTATGCCATGTTCTGGAAGGTAAAGGGGCTGGGGTTACAAACAAGAACTAATTACTGATGAGATTCTGCATCATCATGCAGATTCTGCATGAAGTAAGAGATTTTCAATCATTTCCAGTGAAAAAACCAGAACTAAACAGAAAACCTACAAACACAGGAATCAAGAGAAACATTGAAAAGTGAATAGGGGAAAATATATATTATTTAAAGGTTAAACTGTTTACATTCCTAGACAGGATATCTGTAACTATTGAGAACTATATATATTACTGGGGCAGACAGAGAGGGCATCACATGGATGGAGGATGTAGTTATGAGTGGATGCTGATGTGTTGATATCAAAGAAAAAGACATTATAGGATAGAAAAAAAAATGTCTGTCCTGGGAAAAAAAGGAATGTGGAATTTAATGGGACAATTAGATCACATGAAAAGGCAGAAAAGGAAAAGGAAAGAAAAAAAGGGGATGAGCATTGTCTGAAGCTTGATCTCATAAGTTTTGGTTCTAAGAGGGGAATAACTTAATCATTCAGTTGGTATGGAAATTTATCTAACCCTATAAAGAATAAGAGGAGAAAAGGGAAAGAAAAAAGAAAGTCAAGATACAAGGGAAGACAGAAACACTAGGGGAAAAGGTAAAAGAAGGGGGGAAAGGGTGATATAAGATAAGATAGTGAATGAGGTGGGTTAAAAACACTATTAAGAGGGGAGGAATGATAGCAGATAAAGTAGTGGATGGAGTGAGTTAAATAAACACTAAGGACAGGGTAGAAAGAGAGAAGAAAAGTATATGCAAGGGAAAAATATGATGGAGAGAAATACAGAACTAGTAATCATAACAGTGAATGTGAATGGGATGAACCTTTCCATAAAACGAAGCAAACATTAGAGTGGATTAAAAACAGAATCCTACAATGCATTGTTTACAAGAAACAAATTTTTTACAGATAGACACATACAGAGTAAAGGTAAAAGGCTGGAACAGAATTTATTATGCTTAAGCTGAAGTAAAAAAAAATCAGGGATAGTAATTCTTGTCTTAGATAAAGCTAAAATAAAAATAAATCTTATTAAAAGAGATGAGGAAGGAAAATACATCTTGATAAAGGATACTGTAAACAATTAAGTGGTATAAATGTATGTGCATCAAGTGGTAGTACATACCTATTCCTAGAGAAAATATTAAGCCAGTTATAGTGGGGAATAGACAGCAAAACTATACTAGTGGGGCACCTCAACCTTCTCCTCTCATAATCAGACAAATATAACCAAAAATTAAAAGTAAAGTAAGAAAGACAGAATAAAAGAAAAATCCTGTGGAAAAGAGGTGGAGTTGTACAGAGAAGAAAGTATAGTTTCAATTAATATTTCAATCATATTTCCAGCTACTTATGGTTTTCACATTCACATATATGTAAATAGCAACTTTAAATAAAATAATCTATAGTGAATAGACATTACCCTTATTATTACAGAGATTATATTAATTTCTTATCTGTTGGGACCTTTAATTCTTTATTAATTAATCAAATGCATAGTAGAAATCAGTCAGCAGATATAGGTCCAGAGATATGATTACTGATTACAGAACTATTCATGGGGAAATAGTGCAGGAAAAGCATTTATATTTAAAGGTGTTGGCTTAAATTTTAGTTCTGGCAAGTCAATTTAAGGAAAAAAAAACTTGGAAAGAATTAACATCAATGGATGCAAAGTGAAATGAGCAGAAGCAGAACATTATACACAGTAACAGCAACATTGTATAATGATCAACTATGAAAAAATCATCTTTTCAGAAATGCAATAATCTAAAACAATTCCAAAGAACTCATGATGGAAAATGTAGATGAAAACATACTATTTTTGCTTTCTCTAATTTTTTTTTGTTTTTTTCTTTAGTCTGCAATTCCATTTTCTAGATCTAATTTTAAAAGAGGATTGCAAGCAGAAATACCATTAGAAAATAATGTAATTAATTTTTCTTAAGTTTTATCACTTTGGAGTTTTAGAAACATTTTAGTGTAATTTTAATTTTATGGATGAGGAAACTGAAGACCAGAAAAATAGTAATTTTTCTAAAATGTTGTTTCTTGTCCATTACTCTGTTATATAATGAAAAACAGGGGCTGAAAGACATATTGCAATCTATCCCTGAGTTAATCTATAATTTCTTAGAGAGATGTATTTCTATGCTTTTTTTTTTTTTTTTGGTATTTCAAATAATGAGATTATACAGATTATTTTGCCACAACCTTTTTCTGGTAACACTAAACCTTTCCCAGTGTCATTTACTTAAAAATTCTTTAGGTTGGACAATTTGTGAAGAGGAAAAATATCTCAATACTGTTTTATCTAAAACAGAGCAATATGCAGAACATCTAAGGTTATGGGCTCATTGAATTTTGAGATGGAAGGAACTTTAGAGATCACTCAGTTCAAATCTTTCACTTTATAGATGAAGAAAATTAGACCAAGAGAAACTAAGGACTAGTTGATTCAAGATCATTAGCAGAAAGACTATTCACATCCAAATCTTTGGACTCCAAACTCAGTGCTTCTTTCCCCTTAATATGATATAATCCCAATTCTTTTTATTTTTATTTTTCAATAAAATAGCATGTCTTTGCTCTCCCATCTATTTTGCTAATTTTAAAGAAGAAAGAAAAATTTTTCTATGAAATATGCAAACAAAATAAATTCTTCTATTGTCCACATACAAAATGTATTTCTATAAATTTTACTCAAGATAATATTTTGCAACTTCTTAATATTTCCTAGATCTTCATAATTTTTTACAAATGAGGTATTATTAAACTTATGAAGAAAAGTACAATCTATTGTCTGGAACACTTTATAAAGTTTCTGAGGTGTTATTTTTTTTTTTTTGCAGGAAACCCATACATTTTACCTTGTTATTTTGATTAATTGGCATTTATATAAAATTAATAATAAATGGTGACATGAAATGCTAAATAAATCAGCTTAGATATGAATATAATAATGATAGGGTCATATGATTTTTGAAAGAAGTTAATGAAGAAGACATGAAATGTAATGTAATAGAACCTAGTTAATTTGTCATAGTAAAGAATGGAATTGTTGCAGCATGCTGCAATATTTTTTAGATCAGCACAGCTTGAAAGAATAGGTATAAATATAGAGTTATTAAATGAATGGTGGAAATTCCTATGGGTCATTCTGATAGAGATTTTAATTATTTATAATCTATCATAGTAAACTAGGAAATACATATAATATACCTTATGAAGTTTATGAAATATTAGCCCATTTTATATTTTTAATTATTAAATCTAAATTTACAATAGGAGTAAGATACTAGTTTTTCTTTCTATGAGAATTATGGGGCCAATGAATCAATAGAAAGAGACTTGGTGAAGTTTCATAGTCATTCTGACTGGTCTTTGATACATTTCTCTAATAGAGGCTAGTATTTGCTAGTCAGTATTTAATGGGGTGGTATTTATGTTTCTACGTATATTAGCCCAACATTTGATAAGATTTTTGTTTGCATTTAGGTTTCAGCCTGAAATCAATGAATACATTTTTTAACCTGTATTATTGTTTCTGTAAATGAACTTACAGACTATAAGGCTCCACAAGGAAAGCTAGAAATAATTTGCATTTTTAAAAACAAGTAAATCTCTTTCCCAAGCTTTTGACTCTTCACACAGAAATACAACCTTTTTCAAAACTTGCCAGCAGTCATACTAATAAAAATATCCAGATACATTTTTTTTTTAGAAATTCTCCCCATCACCTCTGCCCCAATATGAGAATAAGGAATTAGTAGTAGTGAACAATAAACAGAAAACCACATAGTTACTATGTGATTAATGTTCATGAGAACATTAATGAGAACTATGAGATTTATGTTTATGAGTAATCTTCCTTAAAAGGAAGAACCAAGAGAGTGGATTAAAGTCAGGATCTTGTCTGAACTCTTCCAAATTCCTCTCCAACCAATTTTAAAATAATGCCTCAAAATGAATTCTGAAGTGGTAGAACCAACAGAAAAACAGAAGAAAGAATTTTGACAGTTAAGGTAATTTAAAATATCAACAGAAAAGATTTGTCTCACTCAGGTAAGGGTAGAATGTAGCCAAGCCTAGCCAGCACCCTGGCAAGAAACTAGCAAACTCAAAAGAAGGACAAACAGATAAACAGAAAAGGGAAATAATAAGGGACATGATAAGGTTAAATCATTTGTATCCCCACATAGGAAGATGCTACTTTTTAGAATGTAATCCCTTTTAGTTTATCATTTAGTTATCAGTTAAAAGAAATAGATATAGACAGAAAGCATGGGTGTGATTTGACTATGAGAAGAAATCCAAATTGAAAATAAAATTAATGGGTTAGAAGGAAGGCTGCATGGAAGAAGGGGGAAGGGAAAGGAAGAATGTGCTCAATTATCTCATGCAAAAAAAGGGGCCAACAAGCTTTTAACATTGGAGGGGTGTGGCAGACAATATTTGAATATTACTTTCATTTAAATTGATTAAAAAAAGAATTATGTACACAATCAATTGGGTTAAAGAAATCTATTATGTTGCTCAGGAGAGTAAGAAGAGGGGTGGGAAAGAAAAGGTTAGCCCTGATAGAAGGAGGAAGTGGTAGTCATAAACAAATATTTTTGATAAAGAAGAGAGAGAGAAAGAGAGAGAGAGAGAGACAGACAGACAGACAGACAGACAGAGAAAGAGAGAGAGAGAGAGAGAGAGAGAGAGAGAGAGAGAAAGAGAGAGAGAGAAAGAGAGAGAGACAGAGAAACAGAGACAGAGAGAAATAGAAATAGAGACAAAGAGAGACAGAGAGAGACAGTGAGATAGGTAGGAAGAGAGCAAGGCAGAGAAAGGAAGTGGAAGAGAGGGATGGAGAGACAGAGACAGAAACAGAGAAGCAGAAAGAGACAGAGAGACAAAAAGAAACAGAGAGACAGAGACAGAAAGACAGAAGATAAATGAGGAAAATAAGAGAGAGGGAAATAAACTCTTAGTAATTATAAATGTAAAGAATGAGATAAATTATTCCATAAAAGGGAAATAGATAGCAGAGTATATGAAGATTCATGAAAGTATGATATGTTGTTTACATGAAACACACTTAATGCAAAAAGACATAGAGTCAGAATCTATTATATTTTAGTTGAAGCAAAAATCAAAAAGCATAATGTCAGGGAAAAAATAATTAAAGAGATAAGAAGGAAAAGTACATCTTACTAAAATGTACCATAAACACTGAAGTAATAAAACACACACACAAACACACACACACACACACACACACACACACACACACACACACACACCCCAAATGATTTAGCATTCTAATTCTTAAAGGAAAGGTAAACTAAATAAGTTACAGGAGAAAAGAGACAGGGAAGCAACACAAATGGGGGACCTCAACTTTCCTCTCCAACAATACAAAAATAAATTAAGAAGATAAAGAGAATTTTAGAAAAGTTAGATATGAGTTGCTTCAATGGAAAATTGAATGACAATAATATATACAAAAAATAATGAAGAAAAACAAATTACCATAATCAAAACCGAAAAGGGAGACTTCACCACTAATGAAGATGAAATTAAAACAATTGTTATGAACAATTTTGCCTAATAAAATGCCAATAATTCAGACAATCTAAATGAAATGAATGAATATTTACAAAAATATAAATACTCCAAGTGATAGAAGAGGAAATTGAACACTTAAATAACCTGATCTTAGAAAAAGAAATTGAGAAAGACATTAATAAGTTCCCTAAGAAATAATCCCCAGAACCAGATGGATTCATAAATGTATCCTACCAACCATTTAGACAACAATGAATTCAAATACTCTATAAACTATTTGGAAAATAAGTAAGGAAGGAATAATACCAAATTTATTTTAGGACACAAATGTGGTGCTGATACATAAATCAGAAAGAGGAAAAGCAAAGAAAAAAAATTAATGAATATTATCATAAAAATAGATAAAATACTAGCAAGGGAATTAAAGCAATGTATTAAAAAGTTATTGATTTGATCCAGTGCAATTTATATAAGAAAAGCAGGGCTGATTCAGTATTATGAATAATTGACCATATCAATAAAAAAGCCAGAAAAATTAAATGATTTTCATAATAGATGCAGAAAAAGTCTTTGACAAAATACAACACTTATTCTTCTTAATAAAACTAGAATGAATAGGAATAAATGGAGCTTACTTTAAAATAAGTAGTATTTATCTAAAACTATTAGTAAGTATTAACTGTAATAGTCATAATCCAAAAACATTCCCAATAAGATCAAGAATAAACAAGGATGCCTATTGCTCCATTATTCAATATTGTATTGAATATTGAATGCTAGCCTCAGCAATAAGAGAAGAAAAAGAAATTGAAAGAATTAAAATAGGCAATGAGCTAACAAAACTATAACTTTTTGTAGATGATATGATAATATGCATAAAGAATTCTAGAGAATCACCTAAAAACTATTTGAAGTAATTAACAATTTTAGCAAAGTTATAGAACATAAAATAACTTCCATCAATCATCATATTACCAACAAAGAGAAATTTAATTTAAAATAACTGAAGAAAATATGATACCTGAAAGTCTACCTGCCAAGATAAATCTATGAACTATATGAACACAAATACAAAATATTTTTCACACTGAAAAATTGAAAATATTAACTATAGTTAGACTGAACCTATATAATTAAAATGACAATTCTACATAAATTAATTTACTTATTGAAAGTCATATCAATCAAATTGCCAAAAATTATTTCACAGAATTAGAAAAAATAGTAACTCATCTGGATGAATAAAAGATGTTATCAAAGAAATTAATGTTTTAAAAAAATGTGAAGGAAGGTAGCCTAGTTATACTGCATCTCAAGCTGTATTATAAAGCAGTAATCATCAAAACTTTCTGGTAAGAGAAAGAATAATGGGGCAGTGGAATAGATTGGATACATAATTCATACTAGCAAATGACAGTAGTAATCTAGTTGTTGATAAATACAAAATCCCAGTTACTGGAACAAGAACTAACTATTTGACTAAAAGTGCTGGGAAAACTAGAAAACAGTTCAGCATAAACTAGATATAGCCCATATATCAATATATTGTCAAAATAGCATTTTAGATATAAGGTAATTCAATAAGCAAAGTAGGGAAGCATGGAGTATTGTATGGGTAAGAGAAGAATATATGACTAAACAAAAGGTAGAAGACATTATGGGAGATAAAATGGATGATTTTGATTAAATTAAATTAAAATTTTTTGACCAATGATCATTTACAAATGATGAAAAGATACGAACAGGTAGTTTTCAGATGAAGAAATTTAAGCTATCTGTATTCTCTATGGCTCTCCCTTCTTCCCTCCCCACCTCCTCTCTCTCTCCCTCTCTCTCTCTCTCCATATATATATTTATACATATTTATCATATATATATATATGAGAAATCCTCTAAACTACAAGTGAAAAGAGATGAAAAGTATAAAACTTTAAGGTACCACATCACATTTATAAAATGGTTTAATTTAGCAGAAAAGGAAAAAAAAAACAGATGTTGAAAGTCATGTGGGAGAACTGGGACACATACACTATTGGTGAAATTTTGAAGTAATCCCGTCATTCTAGGGAACAATTTGTAATCATGGCCAAACCTATGGAATTGTACATAATCTTCGATCTAGCAATATTACTACTAATTCTATATTCTAAATAGATTCTTAAAAAGGGCCTATATGTGGCAAAATATTTTTATCAGTTTTGTTTTGTGGTATAAAAAATGAAAATTGAGGGGATGCTTATCAAGTGGAAATGGCTGAAAGAACTGTCCATGTTATTGTGATGTGATTCCATTATGTTATAAGAAATGAAAGCAGTATGCTTTCAGAAAAACCTGAAAAGATTTAGATGAATTGATGCAAAAGGAAGAGAGCTGAGCAGGAAAACATTGTACAAAGTAACTGCAATACTTAAAAATGAAATGTGAGTAATCACTATTCTCAGTAATACAGTGATCTAAGGACTTCTGGAGGACTCATGATGAAAAATGCTATTCAAGTTAAGGAAAGAAGAGATGGAATCTGAGTACAGATGGAAGCATACTTTTCCCTTTTCTTTCCTTTTTTCTTTCTTGATCTGCATTTTCTTTCACAACTTTACTAATATGGAAATATATTTTGCATGACTGAACATGTATAAATATATATCTCATTGTTTGCCTTTAAGGAAGGGAGGAGACTAGAGAATAAAAGGAAGTATTTGGAATTGAAAATTTTAAAAAAGAATATTATTTTTTAAATCTCTAATTGGAAACAATGAAATATTTTTTAAAAAAACCATTAGCACAAATTTAAAAAAAAGAGTAGCCTTCATCAGCAAAGGTTTTCCTAGAATTTATATGATGAAAACCTAAACTAAGTAATTATCCTATTTTTCAATCCCTTTTAAACCAGCCTTACGAACACTATATATCTATGAATAAGCATTGTAAACAAGAATGATGTTCTTATATGTGTCATTTATTTCACATGATTTGTCTTTTTAAAGAAAATCAATGTTTATCTGGGATGTATTACACAGTGATTCTCTCTATATTGTTAAAAACAAAAAGATATTAATAAAAGTGAAATGAATGAGAGAAGAAGATAAAGGGAGAAAATATGTGATCTATATTAAGGATTGAATTTATAGTCTCTCACTTAAAACAAAAACTTTTTTGGGTATAAATTATATATAGTTCTTGTAGACTTTAGAACTGCTGATCAAATGAGTTTGAATACTGGAAACCTTTCATTCAAGTCAAGACTGTGTTGTTCTTGTTTATCTGGACACAGTGATTATAACACACCAAGATATCTATCTCAGCACAATTTCATTTTCTGCAAAAATGATAGAGCTATATCTGCCAAGTCAAGTCCAAACCAGTTAGCTGAAAAGTACATTTTTAACTCTGAAATATTGCCAAGTGTATTAAAATGACAGCATCCCAAGAGTGGGAAAATTTTGAAAAAGTGATATGGAATATTTGGCTAAGAACAAAATATTTTGTTATTACACAAACACACAGAATGCAATATAGATATGCATTATATATTTGTATCATATGTAAATGGACAAAACAGAGAAATGTGTGGAGAACCAGAGAGAAATGCAGAGAAACAGAGAAAAATGTAGAGAGAGAAGGAGAGAAATTAACCTAGAATTAAACAGTCAGAGGGGAATTCCTTTATTGTCTTTGGTAAATTACAAAGGGAATGGGACTGAGTTTTTGAGAATTATGTTGGTAAATCAAAAAAACAAAAATTATGAAATTATTTATCTTGATTTTAAGCATGCATATGCCAGTACATAAAGATCAATATTTAAATAAAAAATCATAAAAACTTCTAACTTTACCAAGACAGAAAGGCTTATCATTTTGCACACTAATATTCTACCATTTTGTTTTATATTTACTGGTCATAGCCCACCATAGCCTTTGAAATTTCAAAAATGAGTATTAGGTAGAGAAGAATTGAAAAACACATGGAGTATGTTTTCAGGATGCAACATGTAAACTTAAGCATTAAGAATCAAAGTGGGATGAATGTTATAAAAGAAAACTATGATAGGGGGAAAAAATAAAGTGTTTCCATGGCAAGCTGATGGAGTATCTACATATTCCATTGATGTTCTTATGATATCATGAGAAATTAAGTAAAATACTTAATATATTGATTGGCACACCCAAAAAATTATTGAAAAATACCAAAATGAGGACAGTAATATTGTCAGGCATTGATGGGTTGCAATCTGAATTAATAAACAGAATATTTATATTGATTAGATTGCAAATTCATTTGATTTTTTAAGGAATTATATTGCATATAAGGGTAACATGATATGAAATAATTTTTCTTGATTTCTGTGATTCATTTGATAAACTCTAATGATATTTTTGTGGAAAGATGGTGAAACCTGATTTAAGAGCAGTGTTGTAAACTTTCAGATCTTCCAACAACCAAATGCAAATAATAAACAAATGAATAAAACATTCTTTATCAAATACTTATTATTCACCAATTACTGTGGTGGGTATTACAACAAAAACACATTCACTGAACTCAAGGAGCTACAGGAGAGTGGAAACTAAAGAAGGGTATTTTCTCTGGAAAGTCATTAGGATTTTGAGTTTGATACACAGGACAATGAATTGACATTCTTTTCAGAAATGGTGGTAGCATTGATTTAATTACTTTATCTCATAGAACATATTGAAAGTGATAAGGATGGGACCAGGACTGGATTACTGTGTGGTATTGAGGTAGATGACAAGAAGGCTTAGGCAGATGTAGAAAATGGGCTAGGTAAACTAGGACTCAGTTATCAATCAAAACTATTCAACACTAACTAGGAAGTTTCAAAGCCGAATAATTTACTCTAATGACATATCCTAGGTCTTTTCCTTGTTCTTGTGGTTCAAAACTTATTATCCAGTAATATAAATAGTTTCAATAGATTTCAATCAACATCATTAGTCAGAATATTTGCACTGATTTAATTGCAAATCGATTTATCTGTTTGAGAGTACTGAGTATTTTGAGGCTATTTTGCTTCATTCAGCATCATATAAGTATTCCAAATCTTCCCCCACTCCCATCACTTTCAATCTTTTCTAATAGGCATAGTAACTAGCATTGCTTCTAAAAATGTTATGCAAATTGAATGTTCTATGGATCAATTCACCATTTTTATGACTCAATGACATTTTAAAAAATAGTAACTAGAAAAAATAGAAATCATGATTATTAAAATGGGCAAATTTGCTTATCTAACAGGTCTGGGTAATACAATAAAAGATCCTCAAATACTCTATCACTCCAAACATTGATGATCTCCTTAATGTCATTATTCCCTCCAACAATGAAAATTATGTCCAATATCACACATATTTGACAGGGATTTTATACAATATTTGGGGATTATTTCTCATGTTCCCTTTACATTTTAAAAAAGTAATAGAAGATATGACTTGTCAATTGATCATTCCTTATTATAACTACATCATCAGTCCATCTTCTTTTCTGATCATACATTTATATAATGACATTACTCTGAGGAATTCACTCTATATTCAGCCAGTGGTTTACTTGTTATTGGAATGCTTATATTGCAACTCCTATGTCCATACTTATGCCAATGGTGAAAATATTAAAATATCATTTTGTTTTGTGCATGCTTTATAAATAGTCTTTTAATTCTCACATGAATCAGTAGAGGCATGTGCTATTATTACCCCCATTTTGCAGGAAATAAAACAAACAAAACAAAATTTAAGGGATTTGCCAAAGTCACATAGCTGATGAAGTGTCTGAAAACATGTTTGAACTCAGGTTCAGTTCTCTATTTACTGTATCACCTAACTATGCACACTCCTTCTCCACTTTATAGAATATTACCTTCCTTCAATCATCTTCAGGTGGCATCACATGTTCTCCCTATCAGTGTTTTCTCATCTTTAAAACCATTTAAAATTAACTTTGCATAAATAAAATTCTACATGTATATATTTTCCCCATTAGAAGGTAAGTTCTTTTTAGCCAGGGGTTTCAATATTTTTTCCCCTTTCCATTTCTAGCACACACACATATCAATGGCCAATATATAGATTTTAAAGATATTTATTAAATTGGATTTATTTGCACCATTTATATCATATATTTCTCTGATTTTTTTCTTATTGAACAGCTTGCTCATTACTACCATGAACTTCTCTTTTTGGCTCTCTATTTAGATGAACATACATTTGAATATTTCAGAGACTATACTGCATTATTACTTGTGACCATATAACAATAATATGTATTTGATGACTGAATAATACTTCAAGTTTTTCTCAGTAGTCTGGAACCTCAGACATAACAGGAAAAAATGTGATGTTCTATATATATTTTAAAATAAAATCAATTTCCTTCCGGGGGTGGAACCATGGTGGCAGAGATCAGACAGCAGTCTCTGTAACCTCCTCTAACCTCCCCTCAAACCAACAACATATGAAGCCTCTAGACTGATTCTGAAGCAAAAAATTCCACAATATCTGGAGAACAACACGATTCTAGAAGAAGATACTCTGGAAGAACTTCAAAACAGGTCTGTTTTAATTGGGCAGGGGGGTGGTCTACTGAACCCAGACTGCAGCACAGGGAGACCGGGGCAGGGAGTTGGAGCAGGGAGCTGTAACAGGAGTCAGAACAGGAGTGGGAGTGTTGTGCTTTTCACACACCTGGAAGTCTTCTGCAGGCCTCTTGGAACAATCTGTCCTGATTGTGGGCAGGTGGTTTGGAGGGTCTGCCTTTTGTGGGGGATAGATTGTGAACCACTGAACCCTTGATGAGCATCGGACATAGCTGCCATTACACAGCACCTTAAAGCAATCAATCAAACAACAGGACTGATCAGCACCAGAAATAATTCAATCAACTGAGCTCTCCAGTACCTGAAATAATTCAATCGGTAGAACCTCCCCAGGGTGAACTAAAGTAGAACTGCCCAGCACCTGACATAATTCAATCAGCAGAACTGCCCAGTTCCTGAAATAACTCAATCAGAAGAACTGCCCCAGGGCAAATTAAAGCAGCTGTCCCACCTTTGCCCTAAACAGACATCACACCTTTAAAAAAAATGAATAAAAAACCAAAAAGAGCTCTCACCATAGACAACTTTTATGGAGAGAGGGAAGAACAGACCTCAAATCCTGAGGCCCCTAAAGGTAAAGCAACTCCAGAAAAAGCCCCAAAGAGAGACATAAACTGGTCTCCATGTCACAAGGCTTTCTTTGAAGATTGAATAAAAAATCTTAAAAGAGAGTTAGAAGAAACATGGGGAAATGAAATGAGATCACTGCAAAATAAAATAGAAAAAATGGAAAAATAATGCAATAAACAAAAAATGTAATTGGTCAATTGCAAAAGGAACTAAAAACAGTAACTGAAGAAAATAAGACATTAAAAATTAGAATCAAACAATTGGAAATGAATGACTCATCAAGACTTCAAGAATCAGTCGAACAAAAACAAAAAATGAAAAGATAGAGAAAAACATGAAATATCGCCTAGGAAAAACAACTGACCTGGAAAATAGATCTAGGAGAGACAATCTAAGGATTATAGGGCTTCCTGAAAGCCACGATGAAAAAAAAAACCTAGACATTATCTTCCAGGAAATCATAAAAGAAAACTGCCCAGATATTTTAGACCCAGGAGGCAAAATACTCCTTGAAACAATCCACGGATCACCTCCTGAAAGAAACCCAAAAATTAAGTCCCCCAGAAATATGGTGGCTTAATTCCAGAACTATCATACCAAGGAAAAGATATTACGAGAAGCCAGAAAGAAACAATTTAAATATCGGGGGGTTACAATTAGGATCACACAGGACCTAGCAGCTTCTACTTTGAAGGATCGTAGGGCCTGGAATCAGATATTCCGAAGGGCAAAGGAACTTGGATTAAAGCCAAGAATAAGTTACCCAGCTAGAATGAGCATGATTTTCCAGGGAAGAAGATGGTCATTCAATGATATAGGAGAATTTCACCTATTTCTACTGAAAAGACCAGAACTGAACAAAAAATTTGATCTACAAACACAGAACACAAGAGAAACATAAAAAGGTAACAAGAAAAAAAAAACTCTTGAGAACTATATTTATGTTATAGATACTTATAGAATGAGGGTTGATTTTATGAATCTATTATTACATTATGATTATGATATGATTACTGTAATTTTATGATTATTATGATATGATTACTGTGATTTTATGATTATTATGATATGTTTATTGTGATTTTATGATTATTATGATATGATAAACTGAAAAAGAAATTAGAGGTAGAAAAGGGATAATGCTGGAAGAAGAGGAACAGGAGGTAAAATAAGGGAAAGTACATCACATGTAGAGGCAAAGAAAACCTGTAATGAATGAGGGGAGAAAAGGGAGGGGATTGAGAATTGAGTTAATCTCCATCTCATCAGATTTGGCTCAGAGGGAATAATAGGTGTACTTATAAGGAAACAGGAGGGAAAGGGGGGAAAAAAGGGGTGGGTGGGGCTCTAAAGGGGAAGGATTGTTTGAGGGAAGTGGTTTTCAAAAGCAAAATAGTAGGGAGGAGGGAAAGGGGATAAGAAAGAGAAAAGCATAAGCTAGGGTAAATAAGATGGCAGGAAATACAGAATTAGTTATTTTAAATGTGAATGTGAATGGAATGAACTCTCCCTTAAAGCAGAAGCATATAGCAGATTGGATTAAAAACCAGAATACAACAATATGTTTTATACAAGAAACACATCTAAAACATGGAGATACATACAGGGTGAAGGTAAAAGGCTGGAGCAGAATCTATTATGCTTCAGGTGAACAAAAAAAAACAGGGGTAGCAATCCTGATCTCAGACCAAGTAAAAGCAAAGATAGACTTAATTAAAAGAGACAAAGAAGGAAATTATATCTTCCTAAAGGGTATCATAGATGATGAAGGAATATCAATACTAAACATATATGCACCAAGTGGTATAGCATGGAAATTCCTAGAGGAAAGGTTCAGAGAGATGCAAGAAGAAATAGACAGCAAAACTAAAATAGTGGGGGATCTCAACCTCCCTCTCTCAGAACTTGATAAATCAAACCACAAAATAAATAAGAAAGAAGTTAAGGAGGTAAACAAAATGTTAGAAAAGTTAGGTATGATAGATCTTTGGAGGAAATTAAATGGAGACAGAAAGGAGTTTACTTTTTTCTCAGCAGTCCATGGAACTTATACAAAAATTGACCATGTGTTACGACACAAAAACCTCAAAATCAAATGCAGGAAGGCAGAAATAATAAATGCATTTTTTTCAGATCATGACGGAATAAAAATCACATGTAATATAAGCCCAGGAGAAAATAGACCAAAAAACAATTGGAAACTAAATAATTTTATCCTAAAGAATGAATGGGTGAAACAGCAAATTACAGACATAATTACTCATTTCATTCAAGAGAATGACAATAATGAGACAACATAACAAAATTTGTGGGATACAGCCAAAGCGGTAATAAGGGGAAATTTTATATCTCTAGATGCTTATTTGCATAAAATAGAAAAAGGGAAAATAAATGAATTGGGCTTGCAACTAAAAAAGCTAGAGAAAGCACAAATTAAAAACCCCCAATCAAATACCAAACTTGAAATCCTAAAATTAAAAGGAGAGATTAGTAAAATTGAAAGCAAAAAAACTATTGAATTAATAAATAAAACTAAAAGTTGGTTTTATGAAAAAACCAACAAAATAGATAAACCTCTAGTTAATTTAATTGTAAAAAGGAAAGAGGAAAATCAAATTGTTACTCTCAAAAATGAAAAGGGAGAACTTTCCACCAATGAAGAGGAAATTAGAGCAATAATTGGGAGTTACTTTGCCCAACTTAATACCAATAAATTTGATAACCTAAGTGAAATGGAGGAATATCTACAAAAATATAGATTGCCCAGATTAACAGAAGAGGAAATAAATTACTTAAATAGTCCCATTTCAGAAAAAGAAATAGAACAAGTCATTAATCAACTCCCTAAGAAAAAATCCCCAGGACCAGATGGATTTACATGTGAATTCTACCAAACATTTAAAGAACAGTTAACTCCAATATTATATAAACTATTC
>JAJPUD010001682.1:355213-401478 GCA_023553655.1 Myrmecobius fasciatus | reverse complement strand
AAAAAAATCTGAGAAAGGAAACACAATACAAGCAAACATCAATAGAGAGCATGAAAATGTTATGTTGTGGTCCACATTTCATATCCCTCTCTCTGGGTGTATATGGCCTTCTTCACTGACCAATTGGAACTGGTTTGAAGCATTTCATTGTTGAAGAGAGCCATGTCCATCAAAATTGATCATTATATAGTCTTGTTGTTGCTGTGTATAATGATCTCCTGCTTCTGCTCATTTCACTGAGTATCAATTCATGCAAGTCTCTCCAGGCCTCTCTGAAATCACCCTGCTGGTCATTTGTTACAGAGCAATAAAATTCCATAACATTCATATACCATAATTTATTCAGCCATTCTCCAATTGATGGGCATCTATTCAGTTTTCAGTTTCTAGCCACTACAAAAAGGGCTGCCACAAACATTCTTGCACATGTGGGTCCCTTTCCTTCCCTTAAGATCTCTTTGGAATATAAGCCCAATAGAAACACTGCTGGGTCAAAGGGTATCCACAGTTTGATAACATTTTGAGCATAGTTCCAAATTGCTCTCCAGAATGGTTGGATCCGTTTACAATTCCACCAACAATGTATCAGTGTCCCAGTTTTCCCACATCCTCTTCAACATTCATCATTATC
The DNA here is from genome assembly GCA_023553655.1 of Myrmecobius fasciatus. NCBI lineage: Eukaryota > Metazoa > Chordata > Mammalia > Dasyuromorphia > Myrmecobiidae > Myrmecobius > Myrmecobius fasciatus. The sequence continues at coordinate 400,847 of JAJPUD010001682.1, read as the reverse complement.
TTTTCCTGTCATTTTAGCCAATCTGACAGGTGTGTAGTGGTACCTCAGAGTTGTCTTAATTTGCATTTCTCTGATCAATAGTGATTTGGAGCACCTTTTCATATGACTAGAAATGGTTTTAATTTCAACATCTGAAAATTGTCTGTTCATATCCTTTGACCAATTATACATTGGAGAACAATTGAGTAGTCTTAAAAAATGCTTAGGGTACTGAGAGTTAAGTAGTATGGCCAGAGTCACACAGTAATATGTCATTTAGGGACTGAAATCTAGAATCTTCTGACTTTCATTAAACCATTCTTCCTCTTTATTCAAAAAGTACCTGTCAATATTCCTTGAATTTTGCCAGTTTACTTTCTGATGGGAATGTGTGTGTGTGTGTGTGTGTGTGTGTGTGTATACATTATGAATACAGAAAAGTAAACACAAAGTATGTCTGTAATGTATGTATGTATGTATGTATGTATGGGGGGGGGAGGAAGGGAGAGAAAGAGAGAGAGACAGAGACAGAGACGGAGACAGAGACAGAGATCCAATCAGGAAAAGACTCAGGCAGATAGCACTGAGCTTTATTTTGGAAGAAAGTAAAGGATTCTACTGCTAAGAGGGGAAATGTGAATATATTCCGCTACTGAGGACAGCTTATGCAAAGGTACAGATGCTGGAGAGGAAACAGTAAAGAGGGCAATTTCACTGTAAATGCTTTCCTTAAAGTGATATGAAATAGGACTGAAAGATATGTTGAAATCAGATTGTGTCAGGCTAAGGATTTTGTATTTTAACTTAAAGGCAAATAAAAATCATTGTGTTTTGTTTTTTAACAGAAGAGGGACATAAAATTTGTGCTTTAGGATATTAATTAGATAGCTGTGTGAGGGATGTTTTGGAGAGGGAAGAAACTTCAATTAGGAGATTATTGCAATCCTTTAGGGGAAAGAGGTTTTGAAAAATCATCGATTCGGGTAATGATTATGTAGAATGTGAGATTTGGAAAGTAAAAGCTTAGAAATCATTATTTGGATAATGCAGGCTAAATTCTAAGATTAGATAGACGAAACACAACTTGAAAACGAGGGATTTGTGCTCGGTACTGAGACTGCGTTCTTTCAGGCTTTGTTAATGAAGGGAAAACTCGGGCAGATGCTAGCAAAGGAAAGAGACTTCCAGCGCGATGATCTGGAGGACAGAATCAGGGAAGTGATCCAGGGAGAGATTCCAAAGCAAACGGATGATGACTAGAAGATGAATTCTTCGGTGATCCGCAGTCCAGGAATGTTTTTTAGCTGTTAAAACCTGCTCTTCTCCAGAGATAAAGAGGAAGTGACTCTTCTGGTAGGTTGCGGAAGAGGGGGAGCGGGCGGGAGCCGGGCGGGGCAAGGACAGAAGGCCAGATGAAAGGATTCCATCACCATTATTGCTTCTGTCCCTTTAAACAGAGCACGTGACGCAGACCGTTCGCGCGGGAACGGCTAGCACAACAGCAGCTAGCTGTAGACTGGGCGGGGTCCTCGGCGCGCGGTTTAGAGCCAACCCGGTACAACCGCCTCGCTCTTTCCACTCGGACTCCACCTTTCCCCATCAGAATTAACCAATCACCATCTTGATCCTGACCCAGCCCCTTTACACTCGCGCGGCCCCAAACTAGACAAACAGAACCGGAGGAAGAAAGAAGGTGGGGCTTCTGTAGGGGCGGGTCATTGAGGGCCGCGCGCTCCCCCAAAGTTTCGAACCTAGTTGGCCCGAGGCAGAGGACAAAATTAAGAGCATTAGCCAATAGCAAATCACAAACCAATCGCGCGCGCTGCCCCAGGCCCTCCTCTATCTTCGCCCCGCTCCACCGGGAAAGCTTCGGGGATTGTCTATTGGCTAGAAAGGGCTGTCACTCAGCCCAGAGCCGATTGGGTCCCGTAGCCTTAAGGTGATTGGTTCCGCCCAGGCGCGAAATGTAACGCGGGAAAAGCTGGAGCTGGGACATCGGTGGTAGCAGCAGGTTGTTATTTTCCGGGGCTTGGGAGTTTGGCTTTATTGTCACTTCGGGGCAGCGTGAGAAGTGTGAGCTGACTGCGCTTCCCTTCCACCCCGCTGTTGCGGGGGGACATCGGGGAGAAGGAGGTCAGTCTTGGCAAGGGTCCCATCTTTGCCGCGGCTTCTTCCAGGATTCCGAACCTTCTGATTAGGGAAATCTGCCCCCCCCCCGACAACTATCGGAGGGATCCCAGGAATCGTCGCCACGGCCGCCGCCACCACTTTCTCCTCCCCTGTGATGAGTCTGCGACTATTCTAGTGTCAGATTCATCGGGGAAAGCGCTGCTGGGTCTGGAGCGGTGACCAGTTGCGGCAGACACCTCCGAGCCCTCCCTTGGCTCTACTTAGCCGGGAAGGAAAGACCGTGCGATTGTGGCCCCGCCGTCACCGCCAAGGGTGTGAAGCTCACCTACCGAGAGGGACCGGGGCGGGCGTGTGTGCGCGTCGCGGGGACTTGGGGGGCTGGTTGGAGAGGAGGGGATGATTCGGGGGATCGAGGCAGCTATGGCGGAGAACCAGTCCCCGCTGCTCCAGCAGCAGCAGCCGCCACCCCCCAGTTATCTTTTGCCATGATTCCCCCAAACGGTTCCTGGTGTCGGTCATCAAGACGACCCCAATCAAGCCCAAGCGGAGCAGCGAGCAGGAGCCGCCGCCGCCGCTCATCCCAACCAGCCCGGGCTTCAGTGACTTCATGGTGTACCCTTGGCGCTGGGGCGAAAACGCGCACAACGTGACGCTAAGCCCCGGGGGACCCGGCGGAGGCGGCTGCTGCGGGGCTTCAGTTGTGGCCACCTCCCCCGCCTCTTCCTCCGTCAGCACCCAGCAGCCGCTCCGGGGCCGGGGAGTACCGGCCTCCACCGTGGTGGCCACGGCAATCTCCGGAGGAGAAGAGGAGGAGGAGGCGGGCAGCCCGGATAGCAGCCACCTGAGGGTGAGTCTCCCCGAGACCCGGGAGAAAGGAGGGGGTGTGTCGGGAGGAGGAACGAACGGGGGCAGCTTCGGACCCGTTAACGGGCAACCGATGCCTGCGTAAGTAGGAGCGGACGGGGCTACGGAAAAGTGGCCTTAAGATCCCAACCGGGCGCGGGGTGAGACCCATCCGCATCCTTAATTCGCCCCGCCTGACACCTCCGGTGGGGAGACGAAAGGCCGGGTAGAATGGTCTGAGTCTCCTCCCCGTACCCCAGACCGCGGGAATGGAATAGGGCGGGGCGGGGAGGATTTTAAAATGCTGGGGTTGCTTCCTGGGCCGCCGGCAGCTGCGGAGGCGGCTGTCAGAGTCGCCGACGTCACAGCCGCGCGCCAAAAAACGAGTCTGGCTGTCACGCGCCCCCAACCTCTAGGGAGCGGGCGGCTTTCCAGGAGAGCGGGGCGGGGGGAGGGCAGGCCTGGGGGCGGGCGCGACGCGAGAGCGTGGGGGTGGGGCGAGAAACGGGCGGGCGCCGGGGTGGAAGTCGCAGCTGCAGAAGCTGGCAGCTGGCTATGGGGGACGGGACGGGCGGGGCGGGACGGCCTCTCTGGGGCTTGTCCTTAGTGCTTTCTTTCCTGACTGCTGAGGCCGGCAGAGAATAGGTAAGAAAGCAGTCTTGTACTGGGTACCAGCGGTGGGTAGAACGCCGGTTCAGTCCGAGCTGATCCTTCGGGAAGGTCTGGGACCTTGAAGCAGAGAACGAGCCTTGGGAGGAAAGCGCAGGGATCTGAGCCCCGCGCCCCTCCCGGGGCCGCCCAGCCTGTGCCAAGTGGGACTTCGGAGCGGGCGGGCTGGCTTTTTTCATTGCCTTGGTCTCCCCAGCTCTTAGCACGGAGAAGACGCTTGTGAATAGAACTTCTTTTACCGTGGGTTGTCTTAAGCTTTAGTCTCGCTGCTTTTATCCTGGAAAGCAAAGGTCTTCCGAGTACTCAACGCAAGACACACACTATTTTTAGGATTTCGAGTTCTCCATTACAGTTAGAAGTGAAATGTGATATAAATCTGGAAATTGAACTCGGGCAGCTGTGTTGTCACATAGTAGCAACAGTTGCCGAATTGAATGTGATATTCAAAAGTAGCACTTTATAAAATGCAACATGTATTTTTCAGTGTAACAGTTACTTTAGATTTATTAGGTTTTTTTTATTTAATAAATACTTGTTAAGAGTCTTGTCTACGTGTTAAGCCCTTTGTTAAGTGTTAGATTCTGTAGGAACAAAAAAGATCACACCGCCTATAATGGAGAAATGCAATAAAGGGCATCAAGGTCTGGATGGTGGTGGAAGGAAAAGATGTCGAGGAATGCTTCAGAATGAAATAAGATTTTTTTTCCCCTTAAATAGGTAGGATATTGTTTTTAAATGGGACTCTCAGCAAGGGGATAACGTGAAAAAACATGAGGCTTGGAAATGTGTATGCTGCTAGGTTGGGTTTATAAAGGGGAGGTAAGCCTGGTACAGCATATTGGGGCCAAACGGGAAGAGCATTAAATGCTAGGCTAAGCAATTAGGGCCATTGGAGGGATTCAGTCAGGAAAATAATCAGCTGTTAGAGATATTAATTTGACAGCAATGTGAAGATTTGGAGGAAAGAGGGTAATTGCAGTAGTTGAGGTACAAGACAGCTCTTTTACATACTGATTGGGTATTTATAGGCAAGGGAAAAAGTCAGAAGCTTTCAAATGTGGGTGACTTCATGAGTTGTGTTTATGGTGACCAAAGATTTTTAGCGAGGTGTTGGGTTAGAATAAGTACATGTTACATTTGTGATATTAGTTGGGCATGTAGGTGGGGATGCCTGGAAGAAAGAAATGAGAGAAATTAGAAAAGGGCATATTATGAAAGAAGTGATTTTAAAAGGTGTCGATTAGTGGTATCTTATGTAGATGGATAAAGGGAGAGAACTCTGAAAAGTCATTGGATATTGTGTCTGAAAAAATTCATGTACTTTAAAAACAGATAGTTTGTTTTGTCAGCAGACTACTATCAACAAAAACACAAAAGTATGCATCCTTTAGAATAATAAATTTCAGCATTAGAAGGTACCTAAGAGGTTTTCTAGTTTGACTACTACTCAGGAAAAAAAATTGCAAATCATCTAGCCCATACTTGGAGCTCTCTGCTAATAAAACTACTACTTCATAAAGGCTGATGTAAAAGCAATTTTCTTGGTAAATTGTCACAGCAACCCAGGTCAAGCACTTTAAACACCTTTAGATGACTGTGCTTAAAATGTTTTTTTGTTTTGTTTTGTTTTGTTTTTTGCTTAGGCAATTGGGGTTAAGTGACTTGCCCAGCAGCACACAGATAGGAAGTATTAAGTGTATGAGACCAGATTTGAACTCAGGTCTTCCTGACTTCAGGGCTGGTACTCTATCCACTGTGCCATCTAACTGCCCTGTTAACTTTCTTTAAAGATTTATTTGATTACTGATAAAAGGAAGGTGATTAGTTTTCTTTCTTTCTTTTTTTTTTTTTTTTGGCAGAGGCAATCGAGGTTAAGTGACTTGCCCAGGGTCACATAGCTAGGGAATGTTAAGTGTCTGAGACCAGATTTGAACTCAGGTCCTCTTGACTTCAGGGTTGGTGCTCTATCCACTCAGATCCACTCTGCCACCTAGCTGCCCCAAGGTGATTAGCTTTCCCCCAAAAAATTATACTTTAGTTTCTATAAAACCTCTCTTCTAAAAATGTTTTTTTCCTTTGATATTACTTACTAATGATCCAATCCACCCTTGTAACTAAGTGCAGTTGAATAAAACACCAGCACTACAGTGTATGCCTAAAATACCCACTCTTCATTTTGTTCTGATAGTTCACCATGCCTCACCTATTGTCTATTATTTCATTATTGAGACAAGAAAAGCAAACTCCATCTTAATCAGTTCTCTGAAGTCACCATTGGTTATTGCATTGATAAGAGATCTGATATTTTTCTTTGATTATGGTGGTTATTGTGTTGTTTTTCTCCTTATTTTGCTCATTTCATACTATGTTCCTGTTTCTCTGAATTCTTGAGGCTCAGCAATATCTATATATGATAGAACATTCAGTCATTCTTAATTGATATATACTTATTTTGTTTCTAGTTCTTTGATGCAGAAACTGTTTCTAAAAGTATATATAACAAAGTTAATTATGTAGGAACTTAACAATTATCTCTGACTTCCTTGGAGATGAAGATGATGTCATGGTGACGTGGAAGTTTTCAGCTAAACTGAGATCTCTTTAAACCATCTCAAGTACAATAGGGAACAAAATTTAAAAATTAGTAAAATGAGCCAAGTAGGCTTTAAGTTCCTGCTCTGGAGTAGGCACTGTTCAAGGTTCTGAGGATACAAAAAGGACAGTTCCTGTCCTTAAAGCACTTATATTCTACAGATACACAACATTTTCATTGATAAGTAAACAGGAGATACACAAAATATAGTGATTGGAGAAGGGAAAATGCTACTAACAAGGATGAGGAGGATCAAAGACAGGACTCTTGAAGAAGATGGGTATTTCAAAAATCCTAACACCACATTCCCTAACCCTCTTTCAACTATGAAACTGATCTGCTTCTTTCCCTTAATCTGCTTTCTTTCTCCTTGATGAGATAACAATTTGTTTTGGTTTTCCTGTTACTTATCAACATTTATTCATCTATCACCAGAATGCAGAAGAGGTCATGACTATATCATTAACCTATGCATTACTATATAAATAACTAGTGGCAGAAAAATCAGTTCTCATTGCAACTCAGTTTGCTTTGGTATCCAGATAGTTACAGCAAGTAACTGAACTTGCACTGCTGATAGTCATTATTCTTCCTCTCCATCCCTCACCCAATCCTTGATATTTGTTATATCACCTTGTTGTAAATGTAATAAAGGACCTTTTGACTGTCTATTCCAACCCATATTTTTTAAAAGTTACTGTTTAATTGGTTAACAAAGATAATTTGAGATTTAGGATAAGCATGAGGGATGGCATTGATTATAGCTCCAGAATAGGTAAAAACAAAACAAAAGGTATGGTGAATGAATCTCTCTGAAGGTAACAGGTGAAAGTCCATTTGGACTTTTTCCATTGGTGAATTCTATCTTTTAAAAGCTAGTTTAATATTAGTACACTTTAATATTGTTAATTGAAGTTCCAATGTATTGTGCTTTGCTTTTTAAGGACATGTGTTTTGCCATGTATTTTCATACGTATTCAAGCAATATAATCTTTTATGAACATAGCGCTGTTGGGGTATAATATTTCATAGGAGAATATTTCTTAACAGATAAGCACATGAAGAACAGCAGTGTAATTAAAAGCAGAATATAACAAAAAATTGAGTGGTAGAGGTAGCAAACAATTTTAAGTTCAGGAAAGCTGTTATTTATTTATTTATTTATTTTTTGCTTTTTGCTGAGGCAATTGAGGTTAAGTGACTTGCCCAGGGTCACACAGCTAGGGCATGTTAAGTGTCTGAGACCAGATTTGAACTCAGGTTCTCCTGACTTCAGGGCTGGTGCTCTATCCACTGCGCCACCTAGCTGCCCCAAAAGCTGTTATTTATAGAGATTGGAAAATCTTTGTTGAGGGAGTTACATTATATTTTTGCATTCTTGATAGAATATGCAAACTAATTATATTCTTTTGAGTTAAATGCTTTTCTTTAGGTAAACAAATTCTCTAGATAAAACCTACTTATCACTTTAATTGAGTTGCTTTACTCAGATTGACATCTAGTTGAAATCACCTTCAGCATATTAATAGGTTTGATTGTGGTCTGACAGCCATTCTGTTGACCCTGTAATGAGCCATCACCCCTTCATTGCCTGCCCCTCTTTCAACAAAACCAAAATAAATATGAGAATTCAGGCTTGTCAGGGGTGGAGGCTGGGAGAGGGTTCAGTTTTGTTTGATATGGATGGTGGTGGTGACTCTTGGTGCTGTAGAACATAAAATAAAAACAAAACAAAACCCTAATAACACTCAGGATGTGGTTATGCCTACAGTTAACTTGTGAACATTTCCCTTTCTGGAGGCAAAGCTAATCTGATTTTCCCCTTTTTATAATGTCTGTCTTTCTGGACTCAGCTTTCTCCTTCCCTTGACCCTTTAAAGAGGCTATGTTATAAAATCATGGTTTCTTATTCATACTTCAGCATATGAAGGATCTGTGATTTGATTAGTATGGGCCTTCAGCAATATAGATGGCAGACCCACTGGAGGGAAAATTTCTCAAATTTAAACCAACTTAGTGAAATTAAATGTCTTTGAATCTTGCTAGGGAAAGCTTTAAATGAGAGCTCTATGTTCTATCACTTGATCCTTATTTGAAACCATTACATCTTGTTAGGAACTGTTAGGAACTTGTACTTGGCTGACTTTGCTTTGAAGAGTCCAGGTTTGCCACTGCTAAAATAAACTTGGTTGTAGGATTTGATACTGTATAATTGTCAACTTTTTTATTTTAGCTAAAAAGAAAAAGTTCATATTTAAGTGAAACTGTGCTTATTTTTTGATACAATGAATTGAAAATGTTTCTTGTTTATTTTTCCTTATTTTCTTTAATGGAAAAGTATGATTTGCTTTTTGGCTCACTTTTCCTGCTATAAGAATATGCCTTTTCCCCCTTTTGGCAGGGAATTTTGAAAAATGTTATTGTAAAATTCTTCTGGACTTTATATCTCCACTACTGATGAGAATATTTACTGACATACAGATGTATACCTGCAGTTGGACAAGATAAGACATTTTTAGGTTGCCAGGTATTTGGCAAATTCATAATCTAATTTTAAAGATTGCTTATACAGATGAATGTTTGAGTCTGTTTTACATTTTATTGTTGCAAATTTTTATATAATAGACTATTAAAAATAAAATACAATTCAAAGTTTAAAAAATGTAATTAGTATTATGGAATCTAGCTGATTTTTCAAGTAGTTATTACTCTAAAGATTGAAAACTTAATTTTAAAAAATGAATGCTTTTTTAAGGATATAGGCACATAGACTTATTCAATACTTTTATATTTTGAAATAATCCTATCTTGATTTCAGATCCATTTTGTCATTTCTTCCCACAAAGAATTCATTTTACAAATCCCTGATTCCATATTTTTCTGTAACAGATTTTTTAAACAGAATTAACATGGTTAAATATCTTGTCAGAATTCATTATTTGCTATTGCCTCAATGTTTGTGTCTAGTCAGGACCCTTCTCTGCTTAGAACAAGTCTTAACAACTTTTTTAGCATGCAAAGATGTAAAGTCCAATCAGTGACTACCACTGGTTGTCATTGGCAGGTCTGAGGTATATTTATGAGGAAGGGAAGAAAAAAGAGGAAAAAAGTTACTAGGGAGTGGGAGATGGACAATAATGGATAATTCAGATGCTACATTTTAACCAATTTTTGTGTAATACTAACTTAATTGAAGAGCCACTTAAATGAGGAATTATTTGGATTTTAAAAATGAATTTGTTCAATTTGGCAGAATAGAAGTAGTAACCCACTTGAACTCTCCTAACATTCTCCTTCAAGCAATTTTAAAATAATGAATTCTGGAGTACCGTAGTCAACAGGAGGTGAAGGTGAGACATTTTTCCAGCTCAAGATAATTTAGAAGTTTGGCAGGAAAGCTTTGTGACAGTGGGTTGGCTGTGTGCAGTGACAACACTAGCAATGGATTTTGGTGACCTTTGTGAAACTGGAGGTCTCTCAGAGGTAGGAAGAGAATTGGACAACTGGTCAAAAAGAGATTATACTCTTAAGGAGAGATAATTTTAAAAATTATTGGACTATCTGAAAGCCATAATTTTTAAAAAGAACCTAGATGTCATAGGTCAAGAAAGTAAAAGAAAAGAGAACTGCTTCATTAACCTGTAATCAGAGAGTAACATATAAATTGAAAGAACTCACCAATCAATACCTAAAAGATGTGAAAATGAAAACTCTTAGCAATATTATAGCCAAATTCCAGAACTCTTGGATCAAGGAGAAAATATTGCATTCAAAACATTCAAATATTGTGGAGTCACAGTGAAGACACATAACATTTAATAGCGTCTATGTTAAAGAACCAGAGAGCTTGAAATATGAATTCCAAAGGGTAAATGAGGTAGGATTACAACCAAGAATAATCTACCTAACAAAATTGAATATAAGGGTGAGGAGATGGGGATGGTGGGAGTATGAAGGAGAGTAGGGGAAATGAATATTTAATGAAAAGGGGGACTTTAAAGCATTCCTGATGAAAAGACTAGATAGAGTGAGTAAAAAATAACATTCAAACACAAGATGCAAGCTTAAAAAGATAAACATGGCAAAGAAATCATAAAGGATTTAATAAGGTTAAGTTGTTTATATTCTTCTATGGGAAGATGATACATGTAACTCCTAAAAACTATCATTATTAAGGCAGGTATAAGGAGTCTATGCATAAACAGAGGACACCGGGTAGATAGAGTTGATTACAATGGGATGATCTTTAAAAAAATGAAATGGTAAGAAAAATGGATGCACTGGAAGAAGGAGAAAGAGAGAGGACCAACAAGATAAATTATCACACATAAAGGAAGAATTTCACAGGAGAGGAGAAAATAGTGGTTAATATTTGAACCTCATGTTGAAGTTGAATATATATACAATTTCACTTAGGGGAGGGAGAAAGCAGATTAATAGAGATAGTGATCTGAAACAAAATAGGTTTTGTTTTGTTTTTTTTTTTTTTTAAAGAGGGCCACGGTAAAAAAAAGAAAAGAAAAGAAAAAGAAAAGGAAAAGAAAAAAGGTTAGACAGGATAAACAGAAGACAGGCTCTTTTTTAAACAGAAGAAAATCTTTAAAACAGAAGATAAAAAGAATGGAAATACATAATCATAACTCTGAACATGAATGGGATTGACTCACCTATTAAAATGATAGCAGAATGGAGTAGAAATCAGAATTCAACAATATGTTACAAGAAATACACTGGAAAGAGAAAGATATACACAGTTAATTTAAGATAAGAGAATAGAGCAGATTGTTATGGTTTGGCTGAGTTAAAAATGTAGGGGCAGCAATCAGGATTTCAGACAAAGCAACATTTTGCTAAAAGCTACCATAGATGATGAAATAATATAAACAGTGAATCCATATACACCATATGGCAAGCATCCAGATTCTTAAAGGAAAAGTTAAATAAGTTATATGAGGACATAGGAAATTGTATTAGTGGGGACCTCAACTTTCCCTTTTCAGAATTAGATAAATCCAACCATAAAATAAAATGATGACAAAGTTAAATAGGTGAGTTAAGATTTTAGAAAAGTTAGAGGTAGACTTCTGAAGCAAATTGAATGGAAGTAGGAGTATATCTTTTCTTCAGCTGTGTATGGTATCTTTCATAAAAGTATTAAGGCATTACAAACTCAAAAAAAGGGAAAAATATTAAATGCATCTCTTTGGGACTCTAATGCAATAAAAATTATATTTGATAAGGGACCTTTGAATTACAGATTTAAAAAATTAATTGGAAACTAAATGATTCTAAAGCATAAGCAACTTAAAGAACAAATCAAAGAACAATTTCATTAAAGATAATGACAACAATAAGACCACATACCAAAATTTGTGGGATACGGCCAAACAGTGCTTAGGGAAAATTTAAATTTCTCAATGCTTATATCAATTTTTTTTTTTAAAAAGAGCAGATTGGGGCAGCTAGGTAGTGCAGTGGATAGAGTACCAGCCCTGAAATCAGGAGGACCCAAGTTCAAATTTGACCTCAGGTACTTAACACTTAACACTTTCTAGCTGTGTGACACTGGGCAAGTCACTTAACCCCAATTGCCTCAGCAAAAAAAACCCATAAACAAACAAACAAGCAAAAAAACACAGGTCAACAAATTGGACATGCAGTTAAACAAAACAAAACAAAACACTAGAAAGAGAGCAAATTAAAAATTCCCGATAAAACACCAAAATGGAAATACTGAAAATCAAAGCAGAGATTAATAAAATTGAAAGTTTTTTTAAAAAAAGATTGAACTAATAAAATAAGCCATTTATGAATTTGATTTGAAAAAAGGGGGCAAAACCAAGTTACCAATATCAAAATTGTAAAAAAAAAAATAATAATAAATAAATAAAAAAGAATTTGCTACTAATGAAGATAAAATTAAAGAGATTATTAGGAGCTATTTTGTCAAATTTGGGGGCATATAATTAGGCAATCTAAATGAAATGAATGAACATTTAAAAATATTATCCAGATTAACAGATGAAATAGAATACTTAGCCCTAAGATAATGACCTCCCTAAGAAAAATCCTCAAGAGCAAATGGATTTACAAATGAATTTTACCAAACATTTAAAGAATTCTAATTCTTTTTTTTATATAAAGCTTTTTATTTACAAAACATGAGTGACCTTTCAACATTGACCTTTGCAAAAACTTTTTTTCCCAAGCTTTTTCCCGTCGTGCTTCCCCCCACCCCCCACCCCTAGATGACAGGTAATCTAATACATGCTAAATAGGATAAATTATATGACAAATACAATACATATATACATATCTATACAGTTATCTTACTGCACAAGAAACATCAGATCTAGACAGAGAAGAAGAAAACAACAACCTAAGAAGGAAAACAAAGTGCATGGAAATATTCACAGAAAGCATTAAAATGCTGTGTTGTGGTTCACTCTCAGGTCCCACAGGCCTCTCTCTGGATGTATATGACTATCTTCATCGCAGAACAACTGGTTTGAATCACATCATTGTTGAAGAGAACCATGTCCATTAAAATTGATCATCGTATAGTCTTGTTGCTGTGTATAATGTTCTCCTGGTTCTGCTGATTTCACTCAGCATCAGTTCATGCAAGTCTCTCCAATTCTCTCTGAAAACCTCCTGTTGGTCATTTCTTACAGAACAATAATATTCCATAACATTCATATACCATAATTATTCAGCCATTCTCCAATTGATGGGCATCTTTTCAATTTCCAGTTTCTTGCCACTACAAAAAGGGCTGCCACAAACATTTTTGCACATGTGGGTCCCTTACCCTCCTTTAAAATCTCTTTGGGATATAGGCCCAGTAGAAACACTGCTGGGTCAAAGGGTATGCACAGTTTGATAACTTTTTGAGCATAGCTCCAAATTGCTCTCCAGAATGGTTGGATCTGTTCAGAGTTCCACCAACAATGAATTAGTGTCCCAGTTTTCCCACATCCCCTCCAACAGTTATCATTATCATTTCCTGTCATTTTAGCCAATCTGACAGGTGTGTAGTGGTATCTCAGAGTTGTCTTAATTTGCTCTGATCAATAGTGACTTGGAGCACCTTTTCATGTGACCGGAAATAGTTTCAATTTCTTCGTCTGAAAATTGTCTGTTCATATCTTTTGACCATTTATCCATTGGAGAATGGCTTGAAAGGAATTCTAATTCTTTACTACACAAACTGGAAAAAATAGGTAAAGAAGTCCTGCTAAATTCCTTTCATGATACAAATGTAGTTTTGATATCTAAACCAGGGAGAATAGAGAAGAAATTATAAGTGAGTTTTCCTAATGAAATATTGATTAAAAAAATTAAAATGTTAGTAAGGAAATTACAGCAATATATTACAAAGATCATACACTATGACCAAGTGGGTTTCATGCTAGGAATGCAGGATTGGTTCAATATTAAAGTATAATTATAATTGACAGAAACAGTAACAAAAACAAGAAAAAAAATCACATGATTTCCTCCAATAGATTTAGAAAAGCATTTGACAAAATATAGCATCTATTCCTATTAAAAATATTAGAAAGCAAAGGAATAGATGGAATTTTTTAAAAATTTCAATTTTTTAAATTAAAGAATAGAAAAAAAAGATCAGTCATGTGACCATTACCAGATCAATAAAGGATATGTAATAGTAGAAGAAATTATATTCATAAGTGTCCATCTCCATCTATTCTTTGCTTCCTTAGAGGTTGTTCTTTTGTCCTCTGCTGTGCACTTTTTTATTTTATTCTTTCCCTCCCTTTCATTTGCCTCCTAGACTCCTCCAAACAGGCTGTGGTTAAGCACAGATATATTTACATATATGTGTGTGTATACATATATATACACATATATACATACACACAAAATGGAACTTTTCTTAAAATAATGGGTATCTCTCTAAAACCAAGAGCAAGCATTATCTAGAATGCAGATAAGCTAGATGCCTTTCCCATAAGATTAGGGATGAAGGATGTTCATTACTGCTTCTATTTTCCAGTATTGTACTAGAAATGCTATTATAGAAATGAGACAAGAAAAAGAAATTTAAAGAATAAGAATAGGCAATGAGAAAGCAAACAAACAAACAAAAAAACCTTTTCAGATTGATAATGATTGTATACTTAGAGAATCCTAAGGAATCAACTAAAAAAATTGAAACACTGAACCTTGCCACAGTTATATGATATAAAATAAACCCACATAAACCATTAACATCTTTATATATTACCAATAAAACCTAACAGGAAGAAATAGGGAAATGGCATTTTAGCTGCAGACAATATGAACTACTTGGGAGTCCCGTCTGTCTGCCAAGACAAACCCAAGGACTATATAAAAACAGTTTTAAAACACTTTTCACAAAAGTAGATATCTAAAAATTGGAGAAATATTAAAATAATAATTATCAAAATTAGTTTATTCAGTGCCATACCAAATTATCAAAGAATTATTTTGTACATCTTGAAGAATAATTAATCTGGAATAATGAAAGCTCAGAATATCAAGAGAATCACTGAAAAAAATCTGAAGGGAAGAAGGCTAGCAGTATCAGATTTCAGTCTAGATTACAAAGTGGCAATCATCAGAACACTAGCATTGGCTAAGAAATAAAAATAGTAGATCAATGGAATAGATTAGGCACACTATGCATTATTAAATGACCATAATAATCTAGTGCTTGATAAACCCAAAGATCCAAACTTTTGGGGCAAGAATTTACCATTTGACAAAAATTGCTGGGAAAACTAAAAAGTTTGGCTGAAAGGAGGCATAGACCTTACATAATATGCCAAGATAAGGTCACAGTGAATAAATAATGTATACATACTAATTCTTCCTGTCAAATCTTTGAAGGAAGAGTTTATGATTAAATAAAAGAGAGTATTCCAGGAGTGTAATGAATAATTTTGATTGCACAAAACTAAAAGTTTTTGTACAAGTAAAACTAATGTAGCCAAAATAAGAAGGAAAACATGAAACTGGAGTTAATTTTTACATTGTTTCTCTGATAAAGGCATTTCTTAAATCTATAGGGAAGTAATCCAAATTTGTAAAAATAAGAACCATTCCCCAATAGGTAAGACCAGTAAGTTTTCAGAAGAAATAAAATCTGTGTACTCATATGAGAAAACCCCCCCCCAAAAAAAAACTCAATCACTATTGATTAAATAAATGCATTTAAAGTAATTTCCCAGATTAAACAAAATTAAAATTAAAACCTATCAGATTGGCTAATATTGCAGAATAGGAAAATGACCAGTGTTGGAAGTAATGTGGAAAAAATAGGGACACTAATGCATTGTTGATATAATTGTGAACTAGGTCTAATCATTCTGGAAAAGAATTTGGAACTATGCAGAGGGACTATAAAACTATGCAGATCTTTTGACCCAGAAATACTGCTATTAAGCTTGTATCCCAAAGAGATTAAAAATAAAGGAAAAGACATGTACAAAAATATTTATAGCAGCTCTTTGTGGTAGCAAAGAATTGGAAGAGAATGACTAAACAAGATTGTGATGGTATAGTATTTTACTGTTAAGAAATTTTGAGAGGGATTACTGTAGAAAAACTTGAGAAGTCATAGAAAAACCAGGAAATCATTTGTATAGAGTAATAGCAATATTATAATGATCAATAGTGAAAGACTTAGCTATTCTGATAAATATAGTGATCAAAAGTAGTTCCAAAGAATTCATTTTAAAAAATGCTATTCACCCCCAGAGAACTGATGAACTAAGTGCAAACTGAATCTTTTCAACTTTATTTTTCTTTTTTATTGCTATGTGGCTAATGTAGAAATATTTTATATGATTTCACATGCATAGGAAAAGTATTTCTTGTCTTCTCAATGGGTGGGGGAAGGGTGGTGTGCAAGAGCATTTGGAATTCAAAATTTTTTTAATGTTAAAAAGAAATTTTAAAAAATATTCTAATTTCTATCAAATCACTTGTTCCATTTATATAACTTGACTAGTAAGGAAATTATGTATGTACAGTGAGTTGATTAATTTTTCTGCCCTTTTCAAGAGCAGCTAATAATTGTCATTTTAACCCCCACTTTCTGTTATTAGTAAATTATTCCTATTTAACAGACTTTAGATACTTGTCCATTTATAGATTATTATATGAGAAAAAATACTGATCTAGGCTTTTAAAAACTTTTTGTGTGTTATTGCAGCCAGAATCAATCAGTATTCAAATATACAGTCAATCTGGCTATCCTAGGATTAAATAGGTAATTGAAATCCATTGCAAATAACTTTTTATTCCAAAATCCTTTATCATAGGAAAATGATATATTCTACAAGTTAACTGCGGATCTCAACTGGTCACCTATCTATTAACTGATTTTAGTAGCTTTAGGCTTTAACCAAGCTTGATATTTGAGTTAACCATTTGTTGATATCACCTGGGTTTGTCATTGCAGTATTACATATATACATTTAATGTCTCATGTGATTTCTCTTGTGTGAGATGAGGAGGAGTTTTGGCTTTACTGTTAAGTGATTCCATATAAGTTGCATAAAACAGTGATGTTTACAGGATTTTTTTTTTTTTAATTCCTTCTTAACACAGGATGGAATCAGACGTGGTCGACCCAGAGCAGATACTGTCCGGGATTTAATAAATGAGGGAGAACATTCTTCTAGCAGAATCCGTTGTAACATCTGTAATCGAGTATTTCCAAGAGAAAAATCTCTACAGGCACACAAAAGAACTCATACTGGTATGTAAGAGCATTTTATAGAATAGTAAACATATTTTACCTGAAGTCCTTAAAAATCTTTAGGCATATGAATATATTTTTTATTGAAAAACACATCTTTGCTGTATTTGTAATCATAATGATATATTAAATGAAGGGCACTATATTCATATAACTAGAGGGCCAGTCTTGGAATCAGTAAGACCCAGTCTTGTCTCTGATACATATTAACCATATAAACATAGGTAAGTGATTTTAACCTCTTATTTACCCCTAGCATTTCCCCAATTTAAAATTTAATATATTATAGAGAAATTGTTGCCAGCTTGTACAGGATGTTCCTTACTTCAACAAAACTACATATATATACCAAAAGAAAAATGGCAAAGCTTGTATAGGAGTAGAGAAAGATTTGTTTATGGAGGTAAGAAGATGATGGTTTCTAAATCCTGGGAATAGATGATTTATATTGTTAGTTCAGGGCAATTCAATAGATAGGTACAGGCATGTTATTAATACATCCTTGAACCTTCCCAGTCTTAGGATTTACTGGCTATATTTCTTTCTTAAGGACCATGCCTTGAACCAAAACCAATCTGATTCTTATTGGCCAATTATAGGTCCTAGGCAAAGCTCCATGTGGTCACTGTTTGGGTTGCAATGAACTCAAATTGAATGTAAATAGCAATCTTTTCTGCTTTGGCCAGAAACTTAAGAGTCTTGCCCTCTGAGATTTATTTATTTATTTAGATTTTTTATTTTTATTTTTATTTTTTTTGGATTAGGTGAAAGAGGAGATTCTTTGCTCAAATTGCTACCTAGTCTTAATCACTGAATAAGTGTGGCCTCAGTCAAACTGAGATCTGTTGAAGACCTTAGCTTAAAAAGACCAAGGTCTCCTACTTCATCCAGGACAATCTCTAATCGTCTTGATCTATATTTTGCTACTGGACTCATGGCTCTGGAGGGGAAAGTGAGGCAGGTGACCTTGTATAGCCCTCCCTCACTTAAATCCAATTCATTTGCATGTCATAGCATCACTTCCCTGATGTCATGGTCCTCTTTGAGAACAAAAGACAAATAACACCAACAGGCATGTTGTTACATAAAAGTGTTAGGTGAATTATTTATTTGTAAACAAAATATGAAAATAGATGACAATTTGGATAACCTTTTAGCTATCAGTGCCTCAGAAAAGAATACATTTGTTGTATGTCAGTTTGTAAATTCAAATTTAAAAATATTACTTTGATACACTTATCTCTAATCTAGGACATATATTTAAAAATATGATTTTCTAGTCCTCCACTCACTGATCTCTCAAACTTTTCTATTCTGGCTTTTGTTTTTTGTTTTTTTTGTTTTTGCTTGTTTTTTTATTGCTTAATTGAAACTGCGCTTTCCAATCTTACCAGTGAACTTTAGTTGCCAAACCTGATGGCCTTTTCTTAAATCTCATTCTATTCAACTTCTTAGTGGCTTTTGACCACCCTGTCCTCCTGAAGAGTATTTGGTTTTTTGTGATATTGCTTCCTTGGTTTTCTTCAGACTTTCCTTACTGTTTCTTCTCTGTCTTTGTTATGTTACTGGGTTGTCATTCATACCTTACTCCCTACCAGTGGGTATAGCACAAAGTATTATGGACCCTCTTTTCTCTATGTATTTCCTCTTCTGTTGTTGAACTCATCAGTTCCATGGATTCAGTTATCATCTCTAAGCAAAATGACTCCCAGATGTATATATAGTAAATCCTGGTCTCCCCTTTGAGCTATAGTCCTTTCTCACCAGTTGCCTAATGGACTTTTCAAACTGGATGTCCAATAGTTTCTTAAATATAACACATCCATATATTTTCCCCCAAACCCACCTCTTGCCCCAATTCTCTTATTTTTGTCAGTTACCACCATTCTAATTATGCAGATATAAAGTTTTTTACAACCTGGCTCCAGAATACCTTTCTAGCCTTATTATAAATTAATTCCCGTCATGTGCTCAATGAGTCAGCCTTTTTATTTTTTCTTAAGACATTTTTCTCTTATCTCTGCTTTTGCATAGGTTATCTGTTATGTTCTTCTCTCACCTCTATATCTTTTTTTAAAAGTAATAATAGCTTTTTATTTTTCAAAATTCATACAAAGGTGATTCTCAACAGCATCCTTGCAAAATCTTGTGTCCCAATTTTTCTTCCTCCCTCTCCTAGACAGCAAGTAATCCAATATGAATTAAACATGTGCAATTGTTCTAAATGTATTTCCACATTTGTTACGCTGCACAAGAAAAATCTAATCAAAAGGGGGAAAAATAAGAAAAAAACAAGCAAGCAAACAATTAAAAGATGAAAAAGTGAAAAAATACCATGTTGTAATCCATATTCAGTCCCATAGTCCTCTCTCTGAATGCAGATCAGATGGCTCTCTCCATCACAAATCTATTGGAATCGGCCTGAATCATCTCATTGTTGAAAAGAGCCAAGTCCATCACATTTGATCATCACATAATGTTGTTGCTGTATACAGTGTTCTTTTGGTTCTACTCACTTCACTCAGCATCAGTTCATGTAAGTCTCTCAAGGCTTTTCTGAAATCAGCCTGCTAATCATTTCTTATAGAACAATAATATTCTATAACATTCAAACACCATAACTTATTTAGCCATTCCCCAGCTGATGGGCATCCATTCAGTTTCCAGTTCCTTTCCACTTCAAAAAGGGCTGCTACAAACATTTTTGCACATATGGTCCTTTTCCCTTTTTCATGATCTCTTTTCTCACCTTTGTTTTTTAGAATCTCCAGCTTTCTTTAAAGTTCAGCACCAATTCTACCTCCTACTTGGCATCTTTTCTGTTTATTGTTGGCTGCTAGTGCCTTCTCCATCAAACTATTCATTTAGAGCCAGTATAATCTAGTGGATAGAATGTTGGATTTACAGTTAGAAAGAATTGGGTGTTACTCATACCTTCTTTTGGTCGCACTTTCCTCATCTATAAAACAGGGACATCTGTAAAACAATGGAACCTACATAGGGGTTTGAGTAGGGATTATAATATATAATATATGTAAAGGACTTTGTAAAGCTCTGTATAAATGTTAGCTGTTAGTATTTGTGTATATTTTATATCATCTTATATTGTAATCTCATTTTCCTCAATAGAAAGAAAGTTTCTTGGAGGCAGGTACTATAAGTAGCTTTAGCTAGCCCAGCTTCTTGAAAGATTCAATGCAAGTGCTTACCAGTAAAACATCACTAATTAAAAGGCAAGTCATCTTAAAGTGAATACTCATACTTTTGAAACAATGTGACAAGTCAGAGTAAGCTTTTAAATTCATTCTTTTGTGATAATCATTTATTTAGCATTTAAAATTTACAGATAATTTTTTACATAATTCTATGAAATAAATAGTACAGATATCACTATTTTAATTTTAAAAATGAGGAAACTAAGGCTTAGATGAGTTAAGCAAAACTTGCTTAGTCACATAACTAGTAGGTGGTGAAGTAGTGGACCCAGGATTCATCCCTGTCCTGAGTCCAAATCTACTGTTTATTCCCCTACACTACATTTTTCTTTTGGTGAATATATTTTATGAAATAGATGAAACTGATTTATAAAGAGATTGTTCTCTTAATAATTTGTGCATCTTCATATAACTTTATTTTCACTATTAATGTGTATTGTCTATAAAGAAAAGAATTTGCTCCTTAGTTATCAAAGATTTTTAGAGGTATTCTTTTTTAAAAATTTTTGATTTAATACTTTATTTTTCCCATTTACATGTAAAACAATTTTTTACATTTGTTTTTAAAACTTTGAGTTCCACATTCTCTCCTTTCCTCCCTTCTCCCATTGAGAAAGCACATGTGAAGTTATGCAAAACATTTCCATAAAAGTCATAGAGACATGAAAAGAAAAAATAGATTTCCCCACACCTCATCCCCCCAAATTCAAAACCCTCAAGAAAAATAAAGTAAAAGAAAACATGCTTTAATATGATATATTCAAACACAATGAGTTCTTTCTCTGGATTTACATAACATTTTTCATCATAAATTCTTCAGAGTAGTCTTGGATTATTGTATTGCTGAGAATAGCAAAGTCATTCACAGCTAATCAACTCACAACATTGCTACTATTTTGTACACAGTACATTCCACTTTGCACTAGTTCATGGAGGACTTTCCAGGTTTTTCTGAGATCATCCTGTTCATTGTTTCTTATAGAATAGTAGTATTCCATCATAATCACATACCACAATTTATTCAGCTATTCAATAATTGATGGGCATCTCCTTAATTTCCAATTCTTTGCCCTGAGGAAAGAGCTTTTATAAATGTTTTTGTACATATAAGTACTTTTCCTTTTTTTTTTTTTTTTTTTTTTAGTCCAAATCTCTGTTGGGATACATGACTTCTAGTGGTTTTGTTAGGTGAAAGGATTTGCATGATTTGGGGGAAACTTTTGGGCATAGTTCCAAATTGCTCTACAGAATGATTGAATAAGTTCGCAATTTCATCAGTAATGCATTAATGGCTCATTTTTCCCATATTCCTTTTCTGGCCCATTAGCCTATCTAATAGGTTTGAATTGTAAGTCAGAATTGTTTTAATTTGCATTTCTCCGTGAATTTTTTTATATAGAAAATATTTTGATTAGTTTATCTCAAAACTATATCTTTTTGATCATTTATCAATTGAGGAGTGGCTCTTGTTATAAATTTGACTCAATTCCCTATATTTTTGAGAAATAAGGCCTTTATCCAAGAAACTTGCTTCACAACTTTTTTTACAATTGTTGCCAACTATATTCCCCCCCTTCCATTTATTCTGTTCTCTCTCTTCATTTACCCTGTCCTTCCTCAAAAGGGGTTTTCTTCTCACTACCCCTTTTACCAATGTGCTGTCCCTTCTCTCACCCTCCCCTCTTCTCATATCCCTTTTCCCTCCTATAAGATAGATTTATATACTCATATTGAGCATATGTTATTTCCTTTGTGAGCCAAATCTGATGAGAGTAAGGTTCACTCACTCCCTTCTCCTCTACTTCTTCCTCCACTGTGAAAACTTTTTCTTGCCTCTTTTATGGCAGATGATTTATGCCATTCCACATCTCTTTCCTTTTCTATCAGTGCATTTCTCTGTCACTGCTTAATTTAATTTAATTTTTTTTAGATATTATTCCTTCATATTCAACTCACACTTGTGCTTTCTGTAAGAGTTGTAAGTATCCTCCCATGTAGGAATATAAACAGATTAACCTTATTAAGTCCCTTATGATTTCTCTTTCCCAGTTAACCTCTTATGCTTCTCCTGAGTTCTGTAATTGAAAGTCAAATTTTCTATTTTGCTCTGGTCTTTTCATCATGAATGCTTGAAAGTTCTGTATTTCATTGAATATCCAATTATACTCTATTTTTCTAGGTAAGTGATTCTTAGTTGTAATCCTAGCTCTATTGCTCTCCAGAATATTATATCTCAAGCCTTCTAATCCTTTAATGTAGAAGCTGCTAAATCTTATGTTATCCTGAATGTGGCTCCACTATACTTGAATTGTTTCTTTCTGCATGCTTGCAATATTTTCTCCTTGACCTGGGAATTCTGGAATTCGGCTATAATATTCCTGGGAGTTTTCATCTTGGAATCTCTTTCAGGAGGTGATCAGGAGGACTGAATTCTTTCAATTTCTATGTCACTCTCTGATTTTAAAATATTAGGACAGTTTTCCTTGATAAGTTTTTGAAAGATGACATTTAGGGTCTTTATTTTTGATCTTGACTTTCAGGTAGACCAATGATTATTAAATTAGCTCTCCTGGTTCTATTTTCCAAGTCAATTGTTTTTCCAGTGAAATATTTCACATTGTTTTCTAATTTTCTCCATTCTTTTGGTTTTATTTTATTGTTTCTTGATTTCTCCTAAAATCATTATCTTGCATTTGCTCACTTCTAGTTTTTAAGGAATTATTTTCCTTATGAATGAGTGAACTTCTGTGCCTCCTTTTGTATTTGGCCAATTTTTGTTTTTTTAAGGCATTTTCCTCATTAACTTTTTTTGTATTTCCTTTTGTATCATTTTCACTTCTTTTAGAATTCTTAATGACCAACTTAAAATTTAAAAAAATGAATCTGTCCAATGAAAGAGAATAAAAGTACTGATGGGTTTTTTTTGTTGTTACATCATTCCATCGAAACATTACTCTTCTTGGAGTGATGTTAGTATACCCAAATACTTAGTATTTATAGAATATCTACTATGTAACAACATTTGTAAATACTGAGGGCAATAAAAAACAAGTAAATGATAGGGTCTCTGCTTTGAAGGTTTACAATATGGTTAAGGAGGTAAGATTAAAACATTAAATAACTGAAAGCAGTAAAAGCATCAATTTGTTAGATATATGGTATTACTGGAAAGAAGTTGAGAAATGTGAGGTTGGGTGGTAGAATCCACAATTGATTGGATATAAGATTTAAAAGGAGAGTGAAGAGTTAAAAATAACTCTAATGTTTTGAGCCTTAATGCCTGGAGATAACAATACCCTCAATAGAGAACAAACTTCTTTTTTGGAGGAGGGGCAAGTTTGAGATATGGGATAGGACAGCAGAGGATGAATAAGAATTATATTTGTGTTGGAAAGTTTGAGATGTCTGTGTGATATCCAATTAGCAGTGTCCAGTAGGCAATTGGAGATGTGTGGGATCAAAACTCAGGAGAGAGAGTAGTTTGGATATTCATGTCATATAATAAGATTGGTGGTATTGGGAATGTGTTCCCATTATTATGCAAGATGAGTTTGAGAAGAGAGTGAAGGGAGCCACAGAAACAAGGGTATTGCTCTACCACATAAGATGATTGAGGATTTAGACCAGGATGATAGCAATGGTGATAGAAAAGGGATGGATAGAGGAAAAATGTCTTAGGTGTATTTAATAAAATGTGATGACTGACAAATATAGGGAATGGATGAAGAATAAAGAAAAGATAACTCAGGATTTTGCATCTTGTTGCTATGAAGATTAAACCCTAATAGAAACATTGCTGTGTCCATAGGTAGATACCTAACATCACTAAAGTAAATCCTTTGTGCTCTGCTTCTGGTGCCCATTTAAACTAAGAAGAATCATGTTTATTATTATTTATACTTATTTATCTTGCATGCAATTATTTGTTTAAAAGTTCCCTTTATTTTGTAGGTGAAAGGCCTTATTTGTGTGACTACCCAGACTGTGGGAAAGCCTTTGTTCAAAGTGGACAGCTCAAAACACATCAACGTCTCCACACAGGAGAAAAGCCTTTTGTTTGTTCTGAAAATGGTATGTTTTATTCTTAGATCTTAAATTGGTAGAATGTTTAGGGGATGGGTATGATTATATGTAATATGAGTTAAGATTTTTTTTTTCTTTTTGCTGAGGCAAATGGGATTAAGTGACTTGCCCAGGGTCACACAGCTAGGGAATGTTAAGTGTCTGAGACTAGATTTGAACCCAGGTCCTCCTGACTTCAGGGCTGGTGCTGTATCCACTGCGCCACCTAGCTGCCCCATGAGTTAAGATTTTAAAAGAATTTATTTTTTGGTAGTCTTTTTAGTTAGCTTTCCTTGCTTTGACACATGCATATTTAAAATTAAGCTTTTAATTCCTTTTTTTTTTTTTAAGTAATGCTGTGTTTGGTTGTAGGTGATTAAAATAACCATAGCTGATATTTAAGTAGAACATTAAATTTTCAAAGCTCTTTTCATGTAAGCATATTTATTATGATCTGTATGAAAACCTTGTGATAGTTATGTACTATAGGTTTTTATTATCTGCATTTTACAGGTGAAGAAAATGAAGCTGAAAGGGATTAAATGTCTTTTTTATATAGTTATACAACCTGTTAAGCATTAACTGGATTTGAACCTAGGACTTCTTGATTGCAAGTTCTTTGTATTACTAAATTCTGTATTATCCACTATAGGATTATTCTGAGAAAAGTGGGATGTTAACAGATTTCTTTTTCTTCCCATCCCTCAAAGTTTTTATTTACATAATTCTGATTCTGATTACTTTTCCCTCAAACTTGTTTGTTTAAGGATGTTTAAGTCGATTTACACATGCAAATCGACATTGTCCTAAGCATCCTTATGCAAGGCTGAAGAGAGAAGAACCAACTGATGGACTAAGTAAAAATCAGACTGCTGACAACAAGGCTGTTGCTGAGTGGCTAGCAAAGTAAGTTACCTAAAATTCAGTGTATGAAATTTGTAATAAGCTGTATAGTAAAAGAACAAAAGCCAGAGACAAAGGTGCAAAATTTAAGTTTATAATGAAAAGAGGCCCTCTTCTTTTTTTTTTTGCTGAGGCAATTGGGGTTAAGTGACTTGCCCAGGGTCACACAGCTAGGAAGTGTCTGAGACCAGATTTGAACTCAGGTCCTCCTGACTCCAGGGCTGGTGCTCTATCCACTGCGCCACCTAGCTGCCCCAAGAGGCCCTCTTCTTATAGAAATTGTTTTTTCCCAAAAAATTTCAAAATTCTATTTACAATATACAATATCTGTATCCGGTATGCCAGCACTATGAATGACCTTTATTTTCTTTATATTAGTAAATATATTAGTAACAATGATAGAAGAGAGAAGAGGTTTTTCTTAAACAAGTTTCTAAAAGTCACCAGAAATATTTTTATATTTTAAGTAGCAGTAGAAAAATTTGATTTGAAACAATGACTCATAATTTTTTTATATATAAGGACCCCTTTTTAATATCAAAAAATTTCATAGAACATCTTATGATAATATGTATACCATTGGTATCCATTGAGAAAATACATAATGTCTATGAATTCAATAGTGCTTAAATGAATTTGTATTTTATCAGCTGCAAAAGTATCTATATATATTTGAAAAATAGCAAAGTGGTGCTTGATATTGTACAAATTTATTCTTGGAAATATACTCTGAGTTACCAAAAAAAACTATTTAAAGATGTTTATTAACAACCTTATTTGTAAATGCAAAAAGCTGAAGTTAATTAAATATCTGACAATAGGGCAAATGCTTAAATACATTGTTATGCATTCATGTAATATAATACTTTAATTAAATTACATGAATATGACAGATATGAAATAATGTAAGATAATAAAAGCAGAACTGGAAAAAAAGAGTATATACCAACTTAGGGTACTGGACAGGAAAACCTGATGGAGTCTTGAAGGAAATGACTGAAAAAGTTATGAAATTGCATGCTTCAAAATTCTTTCAATTTAAGTTAAATGATGGTAGAGCAAGTTTAATATATCATATCATTATTGAATATTAAAGTTTATAAGATTCAGAATAATAAATGAGATAAAAAAAATCTGACATGTTAGGGTTGGTATTCTAGTTGGGTAAAGCTGTATGAATAAAATATCTGAATACTATTTTATGTTAACTGAAATATAATCAGCCATTAAGAGATAATATGAAGGGTTTTTTTTTTTTTTTTTTTTTCATGTAGAATAGAAATAACATAAATGTTCACCGGAACATAACTCTGGTGCTGGAAAAGACATTAGAGGTTATTTGATCCCACACCCACATTTTATAACTGAGAAAAAACTAGGTTTCAGAGAAAGATAAGTGACTTGACCAAGTTTACACATAATTCAAACTCAGGTCATGTTACTTCAAAGTTAGTTCTCTTTCTATAGTACTGTTAACAGTTTTCTCCTCTGATAGCTAACAAGTATTGGACTAAAATCATACTTGATTCAGAAATATAGAAAAAAGTATCCTCATGCTTACATTATTATAAGATTATTATTATAAGATTATAGATTAATATTCTCTCATTTAAGGGAGAAAATCTTCTGATTCTCTGGCAAGTGTATGTACCTTTTCATTTAGAACGTTAAAAAAAGTCATGTTTCTGATGGTGTCATTAATTGATGTTTTATGGTAGAGTGCTATTTTAGTTGTCCTTTAATAGTGTCATCCTCAGAGATTAGGTATGTATCCTTTATATCACTAAGTCAACAATAATTTTTATCTTTGAGAATCTTAAGGCTGACTTTTCAAGTTGTTATCCTTTTCTATCAGTTCTTTTGAATAAAAGAGTTGAAAGAGATTCCAGTGGTCATTTTGTCCAAGTTGTAACTTCCAAGAATCTCCTTTTCTAACATTGCTAAGAAATGTCTTTCTAGCCTTTACTTTAAAACTGTAGGAGGAAGAAACTCCTTCCTGAAGCAGCTCATTCTAATTTTGATTAGCTTCTACTCACTGTTTCTACTACTGACTTCTGGTCCCAATAAGAACAAATATAATAATCCTTTCACAGTACAAAGTTTTTTAAAATTAAAAAAAAAGATTCCTGGTTATATATGTAGACTAATTTTTAAAAAAATACACATTTTTAAATGAATTATGTTGAGAGAGAAAAATCAGAACAAGAGGGAAAAACCAAGAGACAAAAAAAAAAGTGAACATAGCATCATAGCATGTGTTGATTTACATTCATTCTCCAAAGGTCTCTCTCTGGAGGCAGATGGCATCTTCTATCCAGAGTTTATTGGGATTGTTTTGGATTACTGAACCACTGAGAAGAGCCACATCTTTCATACTTGATCACTGCACAATCTTGCTGTAACTGTGAACAATGTAGTCCTGGTTCTACCTGTTTTGCTCAGCATTAGTTCATGTAAATCTTTCCAGGCTTTTCTAAAATCAGCTTGTTCATTACTTTCATATGCCATAACTTTCTCAGCCATTCCCAATTGATGGGCATCTACTCTCTTTCCAGTTCTTTGTCACCACAAAAAGAGCCATTACAAACATTTTTGCACATGTAGGTCCTTTTCCCTTCTTTATGATTTCCTTGAGATATAGACCCAGTATTAGCACTGCTAGGTCAAAGGGTAGGCACAGTTTTATAGCTCTTTGGACATAGTTCCAAATTGCTCTCCATGTGGCTGGATCATTTCACAGCTCCATCAACAATGTATTAGTGTCTCAGTTTTCCCACATCCCCTCCAACATTTATCAGTACCCTTTCCTGCCATCTTAGCTGATTTGAGATGGTACCTCAAACTTGTTTTAATTTGAATTTCTCTCATCAATAGTGATTTAGAGCATTTTTTTCATGTGACTATAGATGGCTTTAATTTCATCATTTGAAAAAATGTCTGTTTATATCCTTTGATCCTTTTAATTCTTTTAAATTTGACACAGTTCTTTATATATTTTAGAAATGAGGCCTTTAAAGAAGCATTGGCTATAAACAATTTTTCCCAATTTTGTACTTTCTTTTAAATTTTGTTTCTGTTGGTTTTGTGTAGAAACCTTTTAATTTAATGTAATCATAGTTGTCCATTTTGCATTTTATAATGTTTTCTAGTTTTTTGGTTATAAATTCCTCCCTTCTCCAAAGATCTGATAGGTAAATTATTCCTTGCTCTCTAATTTGCTTATAGTATCACTCTTCACACCCAATCATGTACTCATTTTGACCTTATTTTGATATGGGGTATGAGATCTATGCTAAGTTTCTGACCTGTTATTTTCCAGTTTTCCCAGCAATTTTTGTGAAGTAGTGAGTTCTTATCCCAGAAGCTGGAGTTTTGGAGTTTACAAAATAAAAGGTTTTGGGAGTTTATAGTCATTGATTATTGTGTCATTTTGCTGTTTTACTTATAGTTTTAGGTCTGATGCTATTAGGCCACTGTCCTCTTTTTTTTTCCCCCATTGATTCCCTTGATATTCTTGACTTTTTGTTCTTCTAGGGGAATTTTGTTATTTTTTCTAGCTCTATAAAATAATTTTTTTTTTTTGGCAATTTGATTGCTATGACACTCGAACAAGTAGGCCAATTTAAGTAGAATTGTAATTTTTATTATACTAGCTTGGCCTACATGAGCAATTGATATTTTTCCAGTTGTGCTTAGGTCAGACTTTGTATGAGAAGTATTTTGTAATTCACAATATATACTTTAAAATATTTAAAGACATTTCCCTTTTTTCCCCACCTCATCTTTTTTAGTTTCAGTATCCCTTGTTCTTTTAACCAGTATTAGGGATATGAAGGTAAAACATGTTCTTGAGCTTCCTATTTATCCTGGTCACTATCCTGGATGCTCTCTAATTTGGTCAATGTCTTTTCTAAAACACAGTACCCAGAATCAAATGTTCTACTGTAGGTGTGGTATGACTAGAAAAGATATAGCAGGATTGTGAATGTGATCAATACTGTTTCTCTTTGTCCAAACAAAATTACATGAACTTTTATTGGCTACCAAACTGCTCTATTCATACATTAAACCTGAAGGACTCTAAAATTCCTTTGTGGTTTTTTTTTCCATGTTATTTAATCCACCTCTCTTTTTTTTCTATGTTTATAGGCACTTAGGGTTAAGTGACTTACCTAGGGTCACACAGCTAGTAGTAATTTTTTGGGCTTCTTTTTGTAACAGAGAAATCTTGTTATTATGGTATTAAAAGATAAAAATATGTTGATATTATATAATATTACTTATATTTTATGCATTTCTGAGTTTTTAAACTTTTTCTGTGTCATCTGCTGGTCTTTTGAATGTCATCTGCATTTTCCAAAAATTTCCATTAATTTTTTTTATGCCAACTCTGTTTATTGAAACCATGATGGGGAGAAAGTTGTGGTGTGGAAGGGATAATTGTGCTTAAAAAGTCAATCTTTTCTGTAGGATTTTGTAGTTATGTCCATTTTATCTTATGTGATCATTCTGGTTTGATAGCAGTTCAACCCTTTATTTCAGTAGTTTTAGTGGGGGCTTTGGAGACTTGAGTCTTCTTCTCTTGCCTAAGGTAGAAGTGCAGCAGCCACTCATGATCTCACTACTAACTGCACAAGAACTTTGAACTCTTTCTGACTTGTATCAGTTTGCTCTTCTTTAGGAAACTTTTTACCCACTCTATCTGCTCCTAGGGGTTCATCATAATGTTGCCACACTTAGTTTGGATGCTTGATTAGCTTTAGCCCCTTGTGCCTCAGATCTCATGTGCCCATGAGATCCACCAGCCTTGGCTTCCTCATTAGCAGTGACATTCAGTTCAGTCTTGATAGTTCACTTTTTCTGCTTATTTCTTAAGATGCGGTGGGGAAAAGAAATACAAAACCTAGAAAATTTGTTTTTGGAAGTTTGATCTTTTTCTCTCTTTCTTAGCAATTAGCAGGACTGATAACATTATATAAGAGAAATATCAAATGATAAAGGGGACAAGGTGCCATTAACTTTTAGGAGACTGTAAACTTTTTTGATGAGAGGTAGTGTAGCATATTGAAGAACTGGCCTTTAGTAATGAAGACTTGGGTTAAAGTTCTTTCTATTATAAGCTTGCATTTATTACCTTGGGAAAGTGATTTGACTTCTTAGTATCCCAGTTCTAAGATTCTACATTACAGAGCTGGTGCTCACATGCAGAATGGAATTTTTTTTTTTCTGTAAAGCTTTAATTTATTCTCTACCAAGTATCCAGAATACATACCCTTTTTATTGTAAGAACTATGACAATGAAAGTACCAACAGAACTGTTCCTATGGAAGGGAAGAGGGAAAAGAGAGTACATATCACTAGACTACACAGAAAACATCCCAATTTTTATTTAATGGAGCAGCTCAAGTGAACAACATGTTGTCTCTGGCAATATTAACTTCCATTGGACTTATGAATGTTTTGGAGGTCAGAATTATATCCGAAGGGAAGATGGGTCTCTGATGTATTTTTCTTATTAAATCTTAATAGGATTTAAAAAAAAAACACATTAGATGACCCATCAAGCCATATAATTTGTCAGGGGAATTAAAAATCCAAACCTTTCTTTTAGTTTTTTTTTTTTTCCCCCAATGTAAAAATACACATAGAATTAGGAAAATGTAAGTTTACTATTTCCACTACGTAAGTTGATGATGTTGTTTGAAAGGCTTGCAATTTTTTTGTTCAAATTTTTGTTCAATTCTTTAAAGCTCATCTCAATCCCTCAATAAGGTAAAGCTATATTCTCTAGATGCAAGTTTCTGGAAGGAATTCTCTGGTAGATTGCATCTTGAGTGCACTCTCCAGGGGTAACATAAATGGGATCAGGACCATGATGGAATTCTTGTGCCATTTTCTTGAATGAAAGTCTAATACAAACTGCTTAAGCTTGTTTGGAATTGATAAATCCTTGAAATCTGGAAAGACATACATGTTTCTGAAACTGTCAATGGTTGTTACAGGGCAATCTGCTGGCGTTTTATGCATATGTAGAAGTGGGTGTCTACATTTATCACAATCAGCATATAAAAAATTTATGGCACCTTTTTCACTTATTAATTTACGGGCTACTTCATTTTGGAATACATCTAAACTCATTGTGTCCCATTTCGTGTAGAAAAGTATGAGAAAAGGCAGTTGTATCAGTTCCTTTCCATTTTCAAAAGTTATTTTCTAAATAAGAGGAACACAATTATCTTGAGTTCAAGCATAAGCCAAGTCAAAATTTGTTAAGAGATCCCAGGCGTACCATATCTGGAACATTTTCCCCTGGTGGTTTGTAGATTGTTGTCTCCACTAAATCTTTCTGGTTTGAAAAAGATCCAAATGCAGAAAAGAATACAAAATCATCATGCAAAATATTTACAACTCTTTCAAAAGTTCTGTAATTGTCTGAGACCTTTTGTTCAAAATAGTCAATGATTGTTCTTTTATTGTGATCAAAAAGTTTTATTTCTTCCAAGTCATAAACTTTTTGACTCTTTAAGTTTCTTAAATTACTTCTAGTTGCAAGATATTAACATCATTGTTATCTACTATAATACCCTCTGCTTTAATCAAATTGAACTGCTGTCTTCTAAACGTAGTCTTATTAAAATTTTTCACTAGCTTTTGCTGATCAATATCCTGGTTAGCCTTCAAATGCAAGTGGAAATGCCACTTCCATAATATCTTCCCTTAAGCTGCTACATTTTAAACTTCTGGAGTATAGATATCATGTCTTAATTATCTCTTTTATCTCTCAGAGAGACTAACACAATGACTTTACACCTAGTTAACCATTTAATAAATGGCTGATGAGTTTGTGGAGTGAATCATCTCAGCCAGGCATTCTTGCCATTAAATACATAACACTATATTCACTCATTGCATTTATAATATATTTCTCTATTTGTGCATGTCATTGTATTACTCATTGAAACCTAGTAGACAAAAGAACAGTAACTTAAATGTCAACCAATAAACATTAAGTGCCTACTATCAAGTAATCTACTAAGCACCATGGATACAAAAAAGATTAAAAAAAAAACTTAATAAGCACATCATGAAGGTGTACTATGAAATCAATGTATACTCATTTTTTTTTAAGGTATTGGGAAACAAGAGAACAGCGCACCCCAACCTTGAAAGGAAAGCCCATTCAGAAAACAGATCAAGAACAGCAAGATCCCTTGGAATATATTCAGTCTGATGAAGAGGATGATGAGAAAAATGGGGCTCGCCGACTCCTTCAAGAGCAGCGGGAACGCCTGCATGGAGCTCTTGCTCTCATAGAGCTTGCAAACCTGACTGGAGCGCCGCTTCGTCAGTAGCATGAGAACTTAAATCTTTCAGTGTACAAAATGTACTGCCCAGCTTACTTAACAAGTAGATTCTTGGGCATAAGCTAAGCACCTTAATTTGCTTATCATAGGCTGCTATTCTGTAGAAATTTATGAAGAATGTTATTGCCCCAGAACATGGGGAGAGAGAATTGCACTTTTTTGTATGGAAATGAATTAGATGTAAAGTTTTAAAGTATTTTGTAAATATGGGACTGCACAGTGCAGTGTTAAAAACCACATAGTGTGGGAAGCTAGATTTTGCAAGTTTAATGCATTCATTTGAAGCAGTTCTCACAAAAAGCACTTTCCAAGTATGACACTTGTCTGAAGAACAGAATGGTACACATAGCCAAAGAAGGTTGAAATAGATTATTTATCAAAACATTAAAAATGTATATTAGTATTTTTAAAAATACTGTAAGCAGTGAAACAGGCAAGATAGTACTATATATATGTACACATGTATGTATATGTACATATATATACTTATATATACATGTAAGATATATTTTTAATTGAAAGATAGTGTGCCTAAAGGGGGAAGAAAAATTGGGCCATTTTGAAGAAAGTATAATTTATGTGCTAGGAAACAACTAATTATTTGAGGGGGTGGGATTAACAGTTCAGGATCTTCACTGTAATAAAATCAGTCTGACTTTATTCATCTGGGGCTTTAGAATTTAGTCAAATTTCTAGGCCTGAAAAGCACTTGTAAAGTTGGGAACTTTTGCACATTACCAGAATTCTCATTTGCTAAAATTGAATGATTAGTCTTGCAAAGTCTAGGTGATGTGATAACAATTGGTAATATTTTTCATATTACAGGCCCTGTAATGAGATTTGGCACTTGGCTTTTGTTAATAAAAGGGAATATTTACAGGGTTGTTTTGATTTATAGTGAACTATTTTAATAGATCTGTTAGCAAACACTAAATGTTAACTG
The DNA here is from genome assembly GCA_023553655.1 of Myrmecobius fasciatus. NCBI lineage: Eukaryota > Metazoa > Chordata > Mammalia > Dasyuromorphia > Myrmecobiidae > Myrmecobius > Myrmecobius fasciatus. The sequence goes on along the minus strand of JAJPUD010001682.1, from coordinate 367,393 downwards.
TACTGCTTATTTAGAGATATTAGTAAATAGAAGCCTCCATATTTACATTTTCAGTGCATTAAGTCACCTTATTGCTTTACTTCAGAATAACATGCCAAGTTATCTTGTGTTCACTAAATTTAGCTGCCAGTTAAACACTGCAGAAAAATATTAATTACTCAAATAAGTAGGCTTCCAGAGATAATCATTACTGCAAGTGTATTAAAATTACATAGTGGTTTTTAATGCCATTTTCCCAAATAGATTAGGCTTTGAAACATCACTTATTGTATTTAAGCATAAAGAGAAAAAAAACCAAAAGCTAAGCAGTCCATCTCTTGTGTAAGTTTGATCATTTTAGCTTTTGTTTTAAGCAGTGACTAACAAGTGTAGCACTGTAATTTATAGATTGCTTTAATTGGTTAACAGAGTAAGCATCAGAATAATAGATAAAGTTGACTATTTCAGCTGTTTTTCTTAATTGAAATATCTTGCAACTGTAGTTTAAATATTTTAGGCTTCTTTTTCCAAAATCCCAGTGTGTTGCAGTACATAGACATCCTGACACATGGCCATGGGGAAGGGGATGCATTTAATTGTCAAGACAAATAGCTAAAGAATACAAAAGGAGTTATGACAGTAGCAAATAATGTTTATGATGAGGTCATATTTTGAAAATGTAATTCCTCTGTACAGTAGATTGCCAATCTTGAGGTTGTGGGGTTTTTTGTAATAGAGAATTTATATTTGTAATGGTATGAACATTTTGTTTGTAATCTGGTACATAGAATTTTACCTTGTTGGAGCACTTAACCTAAGCAGTAGTAAGAGAGGCTGTATCATCTAAGTCATGAAGATTGTTGTCTCAAATGTTACCTCTGGAATTTTCCCCCTCGAAGTAGACAATTAAAATTGGCCAATTGAGAATTAGTTTTAAAAGAACTGAAAAGCAACACTCTTGTTTATCTTGGGACATTTAAACTACAATAAATTTATCTGGCAGAGCATGGGTAATAACAATTTAAACCCTAATGCCAGTATCTGACATTGCATAGGAAATAACATTTAAAGCTTTCAAAATTAAACTTTTTGTTCTATAGTTTCTCCAATCAGTTCTTGCTAATTTTAATAGTTTATTGGCAACCATATTTTAATTGTATAATTGGAACAGCTTAATAAATTATTTTAAGCACTTGACTACAGTAACATTAAAATCTTCCTTTTTTGATATAAGCTATATTCTTTGGCACAATATTAAATTGAGATCTAAAATTGGAAGTGTATTGTCTGCTTTTGTTTTAAAATATGGTTTACATTAAATTTTTTTTGAAGTTTTTTATGCTTCACATGGCAAAGTTTATTTTAGCATGAGTTAGCAGCATAAAATATGCTGTCATTTTAATAGGTGTTTGAATAAAAATTCATTTTCACTTTAAATTTAAAGCATATGGCCATTCTTATCTAGTTTTTTGATAGGTAGGTTTTCCTTTTTGGTTCATTATTAAAACTGTTAAACTGAATTTTGTTTACTATGTTACCACTATTCTCCCTGAAAGTATTGATAAAGATAATTTAGACAGGCAAATGGTTAAAAGTTTGAAACTGCTCAATTATACACTTTCAGAAAAGATTTTTCTGTGTATAACCCATATTTCATCAGCTGAAAAATACACAACGTATTTAGCCTTTTTTGGCCCTCTCAAAAGAGTTTATAATTTTAAAAAAAATTTACTTTTACCTTATTTTCCTTACTGGTCATCCATAAATTATAATCAATTTTTATAGAAAGTTCTAAGGTTTTAAATTCCATCAGGTACATAATCTTATTTGATCATCACAACAATTCTGTAAGATAAATATTGTAGGTATTATCCCATTTTGCAGATGAGGAAATTGGAGCTCACAGACGTTAGGTAATTTGCCTACCATCACACATCTCATAAGTATCAAGATGGGATTTAAACCAAAGGCTCTCCTTGACTGTTAGGTCCAGCATTCTTTCTTCCATTCATTCCCTTCTCTCTAGATGAGCAGATGCAAGGATGACATAAAGCATTTAAAATGTAGATATAGTGCCATAATTTGAAAGATGAGGTACCATTAAGTTTACAATTTTAAAAATTTACCCTCCAACTCCAGTTTTAAAGTGATAGGTTACCATAAGCCTGTTGGATGTCTTTTTTGGAGGTACTAGGGCATCTCCTGTCCCCCACCATACTGAGATTTCCTTAGTATAAGCGACTCCTAGAACAATAATTCCTTCTACCAACACAGATCAGCAAATGCTCTGAAATTCAGTCAAGTTATCCATGCAACTAAGATATTAACTTGGTCACTGAGATATCAAGAGATTGTCCCAGAGTCAGACTGACAAGGACTGAAGATAAAAGGAAAGGTGAAAGAACTTGCTTTCAAGGAGCCCAAATTGAAAAATAGAGAAATGTTTCCCTCCCTCCCTTTCTTCCTTCCTTCGATATTTCTCTCTTGGGAATCTCTTTTTCTCAGCATCCGTGGCAGCTTATCTGTAGTTTGAATAAGATGTGCTTTCTTAGCTGACCCCTGGTCTAGTTCTGATTTTTGTGTTTCTTCCTAGTACTGGTCTGCCATTTTCAATGCTGAGTAGCTTAGATTGCCTGGTGAGTTTGGGAGATACTGAGTTAATTGGCAGCCTTATGGAGGTGTAACTGCCCATAGGGAGGTGCTTCCTACAACTAGATTGCTGTTTTAAGAAGGTCAACACGGGCAGGAGCATCCTGAACCTGCAATACCAAGAAAGCTCAAGCTATACTCTTACAGACTAAGAGATCTGGACCTTATACATTTCTTAGAAACCACAGCTAGATGGAAGTGCCATATATCTTTAGCAGTCCCACAAAGTTGTCTTTACCTTTCTGGGAAAGTATAAGAAGCCTGATGGATTTATCTCAAGTGTTTGTTATACAAGTTTGATTCTTGTGGTGAAAAAAAATAACCTTTACTGATACTTAGTTTGAAAATTAAGTACACTTTCCAGGACTCTGTTAATCTCTTTTTGGGAGAACCTACACATGTACTATAAACTTTCTTTCAGAGTTTCAGGATTGGGGGGGTTTAAAGAAACCAGAGAGAAGGCGTCAGTCAAGACTGCTCACCTCCCTCCTTGGGGGAGGGGGGCAGCCTTCTAGAATGAATTTGGGCTCACAGTGATGTCAAAGCTAATCACCTCCATCCCCCACCTTGTGGGCAAACAGTTTTACTTAGTGAGATCTGCAAAAGGACAGGATGCATCCTTTCTGTGCGTGCCCTGAAATGAAGTGACTTGGCCAGGCTTTTTTTTTACGATCCAATTTCTTTACGTTCATGTGCAACAATTTGTTCAAGCAACTTCCTAGTGACCGGGCACTCGCTTGGTTTCTAGGTTTTTGCTCCTAAAAACTGACTCGCGTCCATGGGGGATAGGGGTGGCGGGGGAGGGGCTCTGACTTCGGAGGTGATGCTCTTATACTACCAAGCCATTGCACCTCACTCCTCTCTGGAAGGAGCCTAGAGATTCTGGATTGGAAGGTAGTAGAAATGGAGAATCTTGAGAGGACAGGAATTCAACTTGATAGTTGGGAACGTAAAGCTAACCCACCCTTTTCACTACAGGGCAGTTGAGCAGGCAGGAATCTGATACTGCTGCTGTTGTGGGCTAAGAGGGAGGGGAACTCTAGTCCACTCTCTGTCTCTCTTCCTGTTTTGCTTGTTAACACCCCCTTCACGGATAGGAGGCGGAGACGGAACTGGAGCTCGGGTTGCTCTCGTTTCCTTGCTCTGGGATTCTTGGCTGGGACTGTTCCCCTAGCCTGCCCGCTGTCGCCTCGGGCATGTGGCCAAGTCTCTGGAGAAGGCTCCGGCTGGGCTGCACTACGCTCTCCCGTCTAAGTCCGGCTGGCAAGCGTTGGGGCCCATGAAGGAAGATGCTTCCCGCCTCCAAGGCGCAGGATGGGGAGCCTTCCTCTGTCGTGCATTCACAGCTGGTCAAACTTCTGTCCGCCCTCTTCTATGGGACCTGCTCTTTTTTTATCGTTCTGGTAAACAAGACGGTGCTGACTACTTACAGGTAAGATGAGACTGGAGGCGGTGGAAGCTTGAGAGGATGAGCCGGTGTCTGGGCATGGAGTTTCAAGGGATCAAGATTTGCACTCTAGCTTACTAACCTTCCCCATCTTACTTCCCTTATTTGTTTGGGACGCTCCAGAACCTTAGGATAAACTTCCGACCTTCTTACTCCCTCTACCCTTCCTCTGGAGTTGTCATGGTAACCATGAGGGAAGTTGGCAGGTGTACCAGGTGGGTACAGTGATGCAGGCAATCTTCCATAAATTTCCACAGCTTCCCACGCAGAAGAAATTGATTCCCGACTGGCCAAGGAAACAGTCTCCCCCCACAGCGAGTATTGATGCTGTCTGGCACCCAGTTCGTGAAAGTGTGGATTGTTAGCTAGATTTTTTTTTTTTAAGTTTTATTACTACCTTTTGTTTTTATAGCAATCATTTCCTCTTGGCTTTCTTCTCCCTTCAGTTCCACACCCAGTGAGGAAAAAAAAATAAGCAAAACTAAAAATAATCTTAGATACTGGTCAGATAGTCTGATTGCACAGCATCCCACATCTCCCAACCATAGCCCCCCAACCCATCAGTTCTCTCTGACCGAGAATGGCCTTTTTTAGTAACAGGTTTAATGTGGTTCATTGGAGAAAGTTTAAATTTTAACTCTTCCACTTGTCTAACCTTGGATAAATTGTTTATTAAACTCTATGATTCAGCTTCACATTCGTAAAATGAAGTGGTTGGACTAGATGGATGACCTTTAAGATCCTTGCCAGTTAGAAAACTGTGAGCTTAAAGATAGCTTTCAGCGTTTCCATTTGCATTGTTGTAATCACTGGGTATGTTCTGGTTCAGCATAACTTTCATTCAGTGTCAGTTTACACAAGTCTTCCTATGTTCTAACAAATTCTTTATATTGTTTTGGTTTTTTTTCCCCTTGGGTGGGGTGGGGGAGGAAGAAAGGGAGTGTTTGCCAACCATTGCACCTGGATGCTCCTGGAATGTAGTAGGCACTAAATACATGATTGTAGAAAACTTTACCTGTGCTTTCTATGTTGTTAGAAATATTTTTCCCTGTGAGAAAATTCCCTCTATCTGTATAGATCAGAATCTCTTTTGCAATTTATAATCTTGAATATTAACTAGGGAATGTTGAGAAGTTAAATCATTGGCCCCCAGTTTGGGTGTGCTTACCATATTTCCTGGAACACAGGAAGAGCTTAATAAATGCTGCTTTTCTTCCCTCACAATAATATTCAGTTATATTTACATATCACAATTTGTCCAGCCATTTCCCAGTGATTGGATATTGACTTTCTTAGTAGGCTTTAAAATAGTTCTCTTAGCTGGATTTTAGGATGGTTGTGGGAGCAAAGAAAGTATAATCCCAGGGAGCAAAAAAGACTGATAGAAACCTTTACTCAAATTCTTTAGCTTAAAGGGATGTCGCATCCCTTCTCTTTTGTTGAAAATAGGCAAATCCTTGACATTCTGAATTTTTGTTCATTGTCTTTGTATTCCTGGCACTATATTGGGCACCTTACAGAATTACTTACACTAGAATTTCTGCCTATTTTCAATTTTAGAAAAAGAAATGAAAAATTCTCCAACTATGCAAAGTGACTTATGCTTAGTAAATGTAATCAATATCACTTGTAGTTAGTCTCTTTATATAGTAGATGTATCCTAAAAAATGTATGAAGAAAATTCATTTACGTTTATATTTAAAATTGTGCTAATTGGGCATTTCACAGGATTGCAATCACACATGCTTTTGTACTTTGAATCTTCACCTTCTGGTGTAACCTTTGTGGAATAATAATTCATTCTATTAGTGTAATATGTAGAATTGATAGACTTGGAGTCAGGAAAAATCTGGGTTCAAGTGCTTCCTTTCACACTAACTATTTTTGACTATGGGCAAGAAACTTCACCTCTCTGAGAATGTTTCCTCAGTCCTAGTCTCTCTCAGATTATAAAATGGAAAGAGTAGTTGAAGTATTTACCTCCACATAAATATGAATTCTAAAAGTAGAACTTGGTTTCCCTTAAAGCTAGGGAAAATGTTATCAATTTACTTTTCTTAAGTTACTAGTATTTTCGTAGGAATGTTTAGAAAAGATAATCATATTGGCACATAAATAAATTCATCAATTTTTGATCCTAGGGTCAAAAAGTTTTGAAGAATTTTTTTCTTTAATTTTCCCACCATTTTGTGATTTCTGATTTATTCTGATACTGTTACCTAGCATCAGCATATTAAACCAAATGTTTTGCCCTCCCTTTTTTTCAGTCACTGAAGAGGCCAAGCAGAATAAATAAACTGTAGTTTCTGATAGGGCCTCAGAGGGACATGGACAGTTTGAATTGGGAATTGAATTGGGAGACAAAATTAAGGAAACAAGTCTTTTACACTTTCTTTTGCACTAAGGGTGTAAATTAAAAACCAAAAAGTATCTGCCCTTAAGGGACTCACTTCATACTATTCTGTATATATTTCATTTTGTTTTATCCAATTGGAGTGAAATTTCTAAATTCAAAAGGAGTAGGGTATCAAGTATGAGAGAATCAAGAAAAGCCCTATTATGATTTGTACTTTGAAGGAAGCTAGGGATGTTATACAGTAGAGGATGGAAAAGGAAGACTTATTCCTTTGTGAACATCATCTTCTGTAGTATATACTCATTTGACCAAATAAATTGGTAATGCCTTATCATACATATAATACTTCTTGCGACAGGTGTTACAAAGTTAATAAGTACTAATTATGTTCTGAAGGCAAAAGATGATCATGTGATACATAGAATCATAGATTTTTAAAAGGAAAAGTACCTTACATATCTAAGTATGAAGAAATTCTATGAGACAAAGGATCAGGAAGTTCCTTGAAATTGTAGAAACTAGTATTGTGCCTTAAGAAAATAAGCCAGTGGAAATAAAATTAGAATTTCTATGTAATAGATCAAAATATATAATATATTGGTATATCATATAGTTTTGTAACATGGGTAAGATACTTTAATTATTATACTTTCTCTTGTCAGAGAGGGTTAGTTTTCTTTGGAACCATATTTTCTTTTCATGGAACAATTGGGTTATAATAAATTATAAAGGAAAGCTTATTTACAGAAATACGATCTTCATCTTAGCTGATTGAGAGATTTTAGTTTTCTATTGTGTTCAACAAAACTTTGTTATAGGATAAAATGATCTTTCTAAGCTATTAACCATTCTAAGCTATTTACCAAACTCAATGCTCAACTCAAGCAGCATGCATCTCCTTGTTCTCTCTTTATAGCATATTGATATAGATTAAGGTAGGCCGTTTATGAGTGGCTTTTCTGGTTTATTAGATTTAGTTCATTTACTTTCAAATAGACAAAAAGGAGTTGAAAAGAAATAGTTTTGCTTATATTATCAAGTTCTTTCAATTCCACCACACCATCATTCCTTTGTTGCAAAACCCACTAGGCTTCTCTCAGTCTTCATCCACCTTGCTCTTTCTGGAATATTTAATACTGTTTTTAATAGTGTTTGATTTTTTCCCAATTACATGTTAAGACAATTTTACCATTAATTTTTACAAGATTTTGAGTTTCAATTTTTTCCATCCCTCCCTCCCCTTCCTTCCTAAAATGGTAGACAATTTGATAAAGGTTATATATGTGCTATTATGTAAAACATGTTTCTATATTAATCACATGTGAAAGAAAAAAAACAGATCAAAAGAAAAAACCCACAAAAAAGAATAAAACAAGTGAAAAAAAGTATGCTTTGATCTACATTCAAAGTCTATCAGTTTATCTGGATGTGGATAGCATTTTCCTTTGTGAGCCTTTTATATTTGTTTTGGATCACTGTATTGCTGAGAAAAGCTCATACTTGCTCATCATAACGTATTGCTGATACTGTGTGTGTACAATGTTTAACTGGTTCTGCTCATTTCACTTGGCATCAGTTAGAACAAGTCTTATCAAATTTTTTTTCTGAAATCTGCCTGTTTATCATGCCGTATTACACGATAATATTCTATTACATTCATATACCACAACTTGCTCAGCCATTTCTCTACTGCTGGGCATACCCTTAATTTCCAATATTTTGCCACCATGAAAATAATTTTACGTATGCAGGTCCTTTATCCCTTTTTTATGATCTCTTTGGGATACATATCTAGTAGTGTTATTGCTGGATCAAAGAATATGCACTGCTTGATTGCTCTTTGGGCACAGTTCTAAATTGCTTTCCAGAATGGTTAGATCAGTTCACAATTCCACCAACAATGTATTAGTGTTCCAATTTTCCCACATCTTCTCCAACATTTATCATTTTCCTTTTTTGTCATATTAGCCAATCTGATAGGTGTGATATGGTATCTCAGAATTGTTTTAATTTGTACTTCTGTAATTAAAAGTGATTTAGAGCACTTCTTCATATGCCTATAGATAGCTTTGATTTCTTCATCTGAAAACTGCAATGTTCATATCCTTTGACTGTTTATTAATTGGGGAATGGCTTTTATTCTTATAAACCTGATTAAGTCTCTCTCTATTTGGGAAATGAGGCCTTTATTAAAGATACTTTCTATAAAAATTGTTTCCCAGTTTTCTGCTTTCTTTCTAATCTTGGTTGCATTGGTTTTATTTGTACAAAAGCTTTTTAAATTCCATATAATAAAATTGTCTATTTTACATTTTATAATGCTGTCTATCTCTTGTTTGAGATAGGTCTATGACCTTGTTTGGTCATGAACCTGTAACTAACTTAACTTTTCCTGTAAGAATTTGAATGCTATACCACTTGGTTCATATATGTTTAGTATTGACTTCATTTTCTATGATACCTTTTAGCAAGATGTAGTGTCCTTATCTGTTTTAATTAGATTTATGTTTGCTTTTATTTCTTCTGAGGTGGAGATTGCTATCTTGCTTTTTTTCCCTTTCAGCTGAAGCATAGTGGAGTCTACCCTAGCCCCTTATTTTTACTATCTCTGCTTCAAGTATGTTTCTTGTAAATACTTTTAGGATTTTTTTTTTTGCTCCCCACTTTTCTCTGCTTCTGTTTTATGGGAGAATCCACCCTATTCGATGATACTTTTCCACCCCGCCTCCTTTCCTTAATAGAGGCAGGGAGAGAGAAATGGGATATTGAGGAAATAAACATCTGTTCAACAATCTTTTCCTGATCTAATCTCTTTCCTGAGCTAATTCATGGATTTTTTCAATGCTTATTTTGTCCTTTGGTTCCAAAATGTCAGGGATTTCCTTGGTAATTTTTTGAAAGATGTCATACTTGACGGGTCCTAGCATTGACATTTGTCTGCCCCACTGCACTAAGATTCAGGATTTTCTGGTTTGCTGAAGTGGGACTTGTTGCTGGTTTGCTGGGACACTTCCTGTTCTGAATTACATTCTCCTTTTTTTTTTTTTTTTACCTGAGACAGACCTCAATAAATCAATAAGCCTTTATTAAGTACCTGCTAGGTTCAACATCTCTAAATCAGAGTTTATATTTTCCTATTCTGTTTTCAACTTTCCTATTGTCATTAAGGGCACCACCATTTTCTTAGTGCCCCTGGGTTTACCCTCACTGTCATCACTCATTACTCAGACTCATCTTACGTAGGCATTCTGTTTCTTTTCTGTCTTGTCATTTCTACCTTTACAACAGCTCTTACATATCCTTTTCCCTCCACCAGCCACAATCCTGATAAAGATACTTTTTTTTTTTTTGAACCCAGACTATTGCAATAGATTTCTGTGTGGTCTTCTAGCCTCAAATCAGTATTCTCTCCATTATACCCTCTAGTTAGCTATCAGATATCCTAAACTGTAGGACTGAACATGTCACTCCACTATTTAATAATCATCAGTGGTGTCCTGTTACTTCCAGAATAAAATGTAAATCTGTGTGAAAGCCCAGCCCCTTCTTACCTCTTTGGTCTTCTTATACTTAACTTCCTCCTCTCTATACACAATGCAATCCGCTGGCTATTTGCTATTTCTATCATAAGACACTCTATCTCCCAAGGACCTTTGTACTGACTGTCACCATGTTTGGAATATCTGACTCTTTATCTCCTCCATTAGTTTCCTTGGGTTACTTCAATACCTAATTCAAACTCCAATTTCTGTAAGCCTTGCTTGGTTATACTAGTATCTTTCTTCTGAGATTAGTTTGAATCTACTCTCTAAATATCGTGTATCTAGTTATTTATACATCTCCCCTGTCAGAATGTGAGATGTTTGTGTCACTACTGGGTCTGTATTCCAAAAAGATCATATAAGAGGGAAAAAGACTCACATGTGCAAAAATATTTGTAGCAGCTCTTTTTGTAATGGCAAGGAATTGGAAATTGAATGGATATCTTTCATTTGAGGAATCAGCTGAATAAGTTATGCTATATGAATGTAATAGAATATTTTGTTCTATAAGAAACGATGAGCAGGCTGATTTCAGGAAAAACCTGGAACATGTGCAAAAATGTTTGTGGCAGCTCTTTTTGTAGTGGCTAGAAACTGGAAGCTGTTGGAGAATGGCTGAATAAATTATGGCATATAAATGTTATGGAATATTATTGCTCGGTAAGAAACGACCAGCAGGACGATTTCAGAGAGGCCTGGAGAGACTTGCATGAACTGATGCTGAGTGAAATGAACAGAACCAGGAGATCGTTATACACAGCAACAACAAGACTATTTGATGATCAATTCTGATAGACATGGCTCTCTTCAACAATGAAATGTTTCAAACCACTTCCAATTGTTCAGTGATGAAGAAAACCATCTATACCCAGAGAAAGGCCTGTGGGATCTGAGTGTGGACCACAATATGGCATTTTCATGCTTTCTGTTGACGTTTGCTTGCATTTGTTTTCCTTCTCAGGTTTGTTTGTTTGTTTTTTTTTTTCTTGTAGATCCAATTTTTCTTATGCACTAAGATAACTGTTTAAATATGTATACATATATTGGATTTGTCATATATTTTAACATAATTAACATGTATTGGACTACCTGCCATCTAGGAAAAGGGGTGGAGGGAAGGAGGGAAAAATTTAGAACAGCAAGTTTTGCAAGGTTCAATGTTGAAAAATTACCTACGCATTTGTTTTACAAATAAAAAGCTTTAATAAAAAAAAAAAAACAGAAAAACCTGGAAATACTGATATTAAGTGAAATAGGCAGAACCAAGAGAATATTGTACAAAGTAACTGCAAAATTATGTGATGATCAACTGTGATGAGCTAAGCTCTTCTCAACAATGTGGGGATTAAAGACACTTCCAATAGACTTGGGATAGAAAATGCCATCTGCATTCAGAGAGAGAACTACGGAAACTGAATATGGATTGAAGTATAGTATTTTTACCTTTGTCTGCTTGCTTTTTTTTCCTGGTGGGTTTTTCCCCCTTTTGATCTGATTTTTCTTGCACAACATGACAAATATGGAAATAAAAAAGGATTGCATGTGTTTTATATGTATCAGATTGCTTTTTGTCTTGAGGGAGGTAAAGGAAAGAGGTAGAAAAATTTGTAGCACAAGTCTTATAAAAATGAATCTGGGAAACAATCTAAGTGTATTTGGAAAAATAAAATACTATTTAAAAAAAAAGGAACTGTGTTTTTACCCTTCTTTGTATCCTCAGTGCTTAATACAGTTTCTGGCACATAGTAGGCATTTAATAAATGCTTGTCTAATATTTTGGCACCTTCCTTTATTATCATGGGAGGTAAAAAAGATACTATTATCTTTCAATAAAGTTCTCTGGAATAGAATTTTCTTGCATTTGGTATTCTTGTCATATTACTAATGGGAGACTCTAAGACCAAAGTCTTATTTTCTATATGTTTATGAATAACTAGATCTTGAAATTTGATTATATCAACAATCTTCTAGGTCTTCTAGATCTACACCCCTACTGATAAAAACATCATTGGCCCTGGAGTTAGTGGACCTAGGTTCAAATTCCACTTTCAATTTTTTTTATTACCTGTATAGCACTGGGTAAGTTGTTTATAAAACAGGACAGTATTTATACTATCAACTTCACTGGGTGATTGTGAGAAAAGTGTGTGTGACATGGGATGCTCTTTAGATTGATAGTGTCCGATATTCACAGTTTTTGAGTTATA
>JAJPUD010001682.1:275282-352288 GCA_023553655.1 Myrmecobius fasciatus | reverse complement strand
GAGAGAGAGAGAGAGAGAGAGAGAGAGAGAGAGAGAGAGAGAGAGAGAGAGAGAGAGAGAGAGAGAGAGAGAGAGAGAGAGAGAATTGGTTTGTGTGTGTACTGAATCTGCATTTTTATCACTCTGGGAAAGGAATTCATACCAGTCTGGATCAGCACCTCCTCTGATGCATAGTCTCAGAGAGTTGCCTAAGTACTAAGTATTTAGAAGTGATTTAGTGATTTTCTGAAGATAAAACAGTCATTATCTATCAGAAACAGTCAATAAATAAGCACTTATTAAACTCTTACTGTATTTTGTCAGACATTGTGCTAGGCTTTGGAGATACAGAGATAAAAATGAAAGTCCTTTACCTTAAGGAGATTACAGTGTAGCTGAGGAAGACATCATGTACCTACATATATGCATATATACATCATACATGCACGTACCCATATATATAAATGTATATATATACATATATATATATATATATATATACACAAAACAGTTACTAGATAAATTTGTGGAAGAACTTACTAATGGCTGTGGGAATAGAAAAGCTTCACATAGAAAGCAATGCTTAAGCTAAGTCTCAAAAGAAACTAGGGATTCTAAGAGATGGAGATGAGGAAAAGATGCTTTCCAGGCATGGAGGACAGTCGGTGTGAAGGCATAGGGATGGAGATGGAATACTGTATGAGGAACTATAAGGCCAGTTTAATTGGATTGCATACAAAAAAGGGTAGTAATGCATATTAAAGTTGGAAGTTTGAGATGTTTATAGGATATCCATTGGAAAATGTTTAATAGACATTTTTGTGATTTGTAACTGGAGATCAAGAGGGAGATTAGGGCTAAATGTATAGATCTGGCAATCATAAATCTAAAGTTAAAAAAATAATTAGCATTTATATGGGGCTTTAAGATTAACAAAGTACTTATAAATAGCTCATTCTATCCTCATAGCCACCTTCAGAGATAAATGTAATTTTCTTCATTTTACAGATAAGGAAGCTTAGGCATATGCCAAGTGGCTTGCCCCAAAAGTCTGAGGCTGGATTTGAATTTAGATCTTCATGATTTCAGATCAGATGCTCTCTCTCCTAATGTGGTCATCAAACGAGATTATGAAGTGAGAAGAGAAGAGATTCTAAGAGTCTCATTGGCATACCAACATTTAGGGGCAAAATGTGGATAATGATCAAGCAAGTGAAACCATAAAGTAGTCACATAGAAAGAAGGACTAGGAAAGGAGAATAGTCACAAATACATAGAGGGGAGAGAGAAAGAGAGAGAAACATAGAGAGCCCTGATATGGAAACTTCTTTTACCAATACAGGTTTATACCGTCCCTGAATTTATAATCTTAAAAGAGTTGCCTAGATAATTGGGTGGTTGTGACTTGCCTAGAGTCATACTCATAGTGTGTGACAAGACATGACTTGTGGGTATATTAGACTATTAAATCATAATTTTATTTATAAAAATTAAATTGATCTTCTATTCCTTCCTTCACAATTGGACAAAAAATCCTTATAACAAATGTTCAGAATAAATTGAAAATTTGGCAATGACCAAAGCATATATGTCACATTCTGTACTTCATCTACATCAGTTCTCTCTCAAAAAGTACTTAGCATGCTTCATTTTATACCCTTCAGAATCATGATTGGTTGTGTTTATCAGTGTTCTTAAATCTTTCTAAAAATTTTTTTTCCACAATATTGTCATTTGTGTACATTGTCATGTATATTGTATACATTGTTCTGGTTTTGTTCATATCACTATCAGTTCACAAATCGTTTTGGGGTGTTTTAAAACCATTCCTTTCATCATTTTTAATGTCATAATAATAAAAGGACCAGGGTGGGGAAGGGGTTTCCTCTAAGGACATTTTTGGGTCTGATGGCCTTGTCCATTACTCCTGACGCATGAACTCTTATGGTTCCTGGATATGACAGCAGCTAAAATTTGGGACTGTTTTCCATTTCTCGATTTAACTCTGCAGTCTTCCTCCTCTGCTGCAGTTTGGTCCCTGTTATTAAAGACTCTAAAAGCCATTTCTAGCAGTTGAGTTGGAGAAGTCTGAAGGCCCAAAGCTGGCTTCTACAGCTTCCTCGGTATATCTGGGGCAGATTGTTTAATATTAACATCTCCCCAGGAAAGATCAAATTGGAGGGCATTGACCTTAAATCCCTCAATAAACTTGGTGGAGTCCTCAGAATAATGGCCAGATTTTTCCTTATTCTGGGAGAGATTTGACATTGAAAAAGGTATCTATACCCTAGAGTGTCTCTCCCTGAGAGTTCTGCTGCTGGGCATTTAGAACTGGTGGATGAATTAGGATCCCGAAGAGAAAAAGGGATCCTACTCTTTGTATCAGAGGGATTAAGGAGTGGGATAGGGAGGTCTCAGGAGGTGAGTGGGACAGAGTTGAAGAAATATTGTTGGACATAAGGTCTTGTCTTTGATAAGGAGGTGGTTCTAAAAGGGATTCACAGGCCTCCTGATAAGGACTGCATGGGGGTGCAGAGGAGTGTGTGTCTCTAGAGGAGTGGAAAAGAGGGGGCTATTTAGAAGGTTAGTATCTAATTTTGATTCCTCTCTAGTAAATTTTAGCAATATTCTGCAGTGCTGTTTTAATTCAAGTTCTTTAGTTTTGAGATCTTTTAGGCCAATTTTTTTTTTTTTTTTTTTAAAGACAGCCTAAGGGAGACTCCTTTGGAATAGAGACAGGTGGATTGTTCCATTTTTCTTTTTCTTTTTTTGCCACAAATCTTAGATTTGCCAGATTCTACAGTGCCCCATCCTTTCAGGCATCCCTGAGAGGGAGAGAGGAGACAGAAGTTCCCCTGGTTAAGGGTACTTCTGCTAAAAAACACAGGAATTCTGAGTGTAGGCATCCCTAGTCAAGGAAGTCTGCTGAGTGTAGAGTTCCCAACAGCCCAAACCTTCCCGGGTGTTCATGTGTCCTTTGTTATAGAACAGAGACAACAGAGGCAAGAGGAGGCTTACATCGGCCAAAATTTTGGGGATCCCCGTAACATGCCTCTAAATGTTGAGGGGTGAGAAATGAGAGGTGAGAGATACCCTAATAGTGATGGGGATCTGTTAAATTAGTTAAGGGCAGCAGGACTTCTCATTTCCAGAGCTTCGTTGCTCACATGGTCCAGGCCCAATGCCTGGTCACCAAGAAGAGTCAAACCAGAGGAATGCAGATCATGGCACTTCTTTATTCAGCCCTCATTGCCTTCATGGTCTTTATTGCTGCTGTGCACGCCTGTCTTCCCTTACCAGCCTTGCTTATATCTCTCCTCTCCTAGCCTTGCCTCCTAGGCCTGCCGCCCCTCATCACCTGGCCTATATGCCCACACCCATCATTAGCTGAAGGGTGTGGTAATCACACACAACACCCTTAGATCCTCAAGTCAAGGACAAGCTTTTCCCCCCTTCCTTTAGGCATCCTCCAACATATCCCCTTTTAAGGGTGAAAGGCTCACAGATTTTGGGGGAACAGGTGGCAAGGAGGTGAGGTTTACATAGGGGGTGCACATCTCTGAGCAAATGCATGAAAGCTTTCAACAATACAGGTACTAAGCATAAAATCAGGAGCAACAGAACAGAACAAACAGATTTTGCTTTTAACATCAAACTAACAGCATCAACTTGGTACCCAATTTAAACCAATGTTAATTAAGGCCACAAAGTGCCCTGAACCACCCAATATTTTAGTGACACAGAAAAAGGTCCCAACAAAAATTCATAAAAGTGAAAGTTCTGTCCAATTCTGTTATGGGGTGCTCTCTCGGCCAAGCAGAGATCTCAAGCTTATCACTGCCCGAAGCAAGAAGTAAGATCAGCTGGTCAGCAGTCTCCAGATAACTGCCAGGCTTTTTCTCATCTTGCCACATCCTTGGAGACCACGGTTTCTCCTTCGCTGTTTGCTGGGTGCCTTTAGCCAGCACCCAACAATCTCTAGTTTCTGTAGAGATATAAAGAAAACCTGGACCCCACATTAGTACCCTGTAACTAAGACTAAGGGACAAGCCATCAGCAGGAGAGCTGGAGAAAATTGTCCAGATCTCCTTGAGTTAAATCTCCACCTCTCTCCCCTTTTCTTTTTTGGGAGTATCGCCTTCAAGGTGAAGGTTGGCACGTTTTTTTTGAACTCTAATGATTAACAGTGAGCAAAAATCAGAGATCTGATCCCACCGATTCCCACTATCTGTCTTGGAAACCTATCATAGACCAGATTGGCATCTGGCAGCCATCAAACTCCAACACTGTGGAGGCCTGAGGCCTTAGTCACACCATGCCCACCTCTCAATCAGTTCAGACCCCGACTTGTTTGGGACAAAGGACGAAGGTCTCATCTTCTGGAGCTGCTTCAAGCTGACATGGGACGTAGCTATATCCAGTGTTGGGGGTCTGACTGAAAAGGGCAAGATAGCTGACTAGATCTGTGACTCAGGCTTCACCCTCAATGGATAAGGGATCCTCAAGAGGTCCCTCACCCCTTTTCTCTGCTTCTTATTAGCTCTACACTGTTTAGCATAGTGTCCTCTTTTACCAAATGTGAAGCATGTGATTATAGGACATTTTTGCCTGATGTATCCTAACTGCCCACACTCATAGTACCTCTTTTCTTCCTTTTTGTTAGCATGAATTGCTCCTTCAAGCAATTCAGCCTGATAAACATCAGAGTCTACTTTCTCAGAGCCTACTTTTTCACATCTACTTAACATAGCCCCATTCCCATGTCTCAGGGGCTCCTGTTTAACCTGCTCTGCAAATTCAGCTCTCCATACAAGAGCCTGACCAAAGGTCAAAGAGGCTCGAGCTATACTTTTCCACTCACTGGGGCAGAGAACAGACATCATGGAGAACTGCTCAATTAGAGTTAGTACAAAAGGAGCAGTAGGGCCGTATTGAGCCACAGCAGCTTTTAGGTCTTTAATGTTTCCATGAGGTAGGAGTATGTTCTCTACACACTCCACCAGGGGCTTGTGAATCTGAAGTTTCTGTAACTGGGCAAATTCCCCAACCTTCCACAACTTCCCCATCTCTATGGGCCTGCTCTATGGCTTTCTCCAATTATGATTTTTCCTTGTTGGCAGTGAATTTTACACGTGTTGTTTCCTTTGAAATGATAGGGCTGGGACAAATCTTCTTTTCTCTACAGATTTTTGTTTTTCTTCGGGAGCAAAGGTCTGATTCATTTGAATCAGGGTATAATTGCTTATAAGATGGTGCAATGGGCGGAGGAGGGGGCCATTGTTCCTTAATCTCTTCCCCCGGGTTTTTCCACAGAGGCCTGTATTTTCAGTTTGACCCTCCTCCATGGTGAAACTGTTTTGGGAACGGCTAGCCCTTTCAAAAGCAGTCTTCACCAGACTGAATATGACAAACATGGCAAATATAATAACTTCCAGGGGTAGAGTGACCCCTTGTTTAATGGTTTTATATAATTACCTAACCCATATCTCATCCTCCTGTGGCTTAATTATGGCACTTCCCATCTTCTTGCCTGAATATTCTACAAGGTTCTCTTCTTGTCTTCCTGTAATATCCCTACAGGGTTCCTGTTTAATTCCTACCCTACCTACCTAATTTAATTTCAAATTATGCCCTACCTATGAGCGCCAATTGTTAAATTAGGTTACCTAAGGGCAGCAGGACTTCTCATTTCCAGAGCTTCATTGCTCACATGGTCCAGGCCCAATGCCTGGTCACCAAGAAGAGTCAAGCCAGAGGAATGTAGATCATGGCACTTCTTTATCCAACCCTCATTGCCTTTATGGTCTCTATTGCCGCGCCGCACCGCGCCACCCCACTGTGCCTCACCTGTGGTCCCCTCTTCTCTTACCAGCCTTGCTTATATCTCTCCTCCTCTCCTAGCCTCACCTCCTAGGCCTGCCCCTCCTCATCACCTGGCCTATATGCCCACACCCATCATCAGCTGAAGGGTGTAGTAATCACATACCACACCCTTCGATCCTCAAGTCAAGGATAAGCTTATCCCCCCTTCCTTTAGGCGTCCTCCAACAGGGATCCCCAGCCCCACTATCACAGGTTTTTGCAAAAGAATTTGCAGTCCTGATCTCCAAGTGAAGTTTTTTTTGGGGGGGCAAAAAAATGGGTTTGTTACACAGAGAAACCACTCAGCGGGCCAGTTCCTGATAGGAATTAGCAAAGATTTGGGTATAGAATCTTGATTTTTATTAGCTTTTTATGGTTTGGGCCTAGGGAGTAATTGGGGGCTAATTTTTTTTTAAGCTTTTTATTTGTATAACATATGTATGGGTAGTTCCCCAACCTTGATCTTTACAAAGCTTTCCAATACAAATTTTACCCCCAGTCCCCTCCCCTCCCCTAGATGGCAGGAAGTCCACTACATGTTAATAATGTTGAAATGCTTGAGAAGTTATGCAAGAAAAATCCTATCTACAAGAAAAAAAAAAAGAATCAGAGAAAGGCAACACAATGCAAGCAAATGTCAATAGAGATCATGAAAATGTTACGTTGTGGTCCATATTTCATGTCCCTCTTTCTGGGTGTATATGGTTTTCTTCAGTGAACAACTGGAACTGGTTTGAGACAATTCTTTATTGCAGAGAGCCATGTCCATCAGAATTGATCATCATGTAATACTGTTGTTGCTGTGCATGATGATCTCCTGGTTCTGCTCGTTTCACTCAGCATCAGTTCATGCAAGTCTCTCCAGGCCTCTCTGAAATCGTCCTGCTGGTCGTTTCTTACAGAACAATAATATTCCATAACATTCATATACCATAATTTATTCAGCCACTCTCCAATTGATGGGCATCCCTTCAGTTTCCAGTTTCTAGCCACTATAAAAAGGGCTGGGGGGCTAATTTTCAAATCAATAAAGGATGATGTTTGTTTCCCAGACCAAAGTGATTCCCAGATCAATTGGGAAGTGGGAGATTCCTGTAGGAAGCAGGTAGGAGGGTGGGGAACATTTTAGGAGTTTCCCCAGGCCAAGTGGCTCCCCATCCACAAACATCAGGGAGACACACAGTCCTATTACATCAATATGATTCATTTATAATGCCTTTTCTCTCATTTGTGACTTTTTTTTTTTGGACTTGTGGTCCACCAGTGTTGACTCCTTCTGTCTTGAATATGTGACTCTTCAGACTAGTGACAGAATAGCTGTAATCTAAGAAGACATAAAATGAAGAATGAGATAACTGAATTTTTATTACAGAAGGGCTTAAATGTAAGAATTTTATCTAGACCCTTACCCCCAAAACACCATGATTACTTGATTTTGTATTGCTGAGAAGAGCTGAGTCGATCATAGTTGATTATCATATAATCTTGCTATTACTGTGTGTAATGTTCTCCTGGTTTTATTCAAGAAGTGGAATAATTGTATGAAGAAGTTGTAAGATCTTCCAAATTAAATAAACACATGCTTTGTTTGTCAGTTACTTTGATGCAAAAGTGATCAAGGAGGAACAGGGTGAAAAACATGCTATAAACTTCCACAAATACACATATCATCTTAAGGAACCCTGTCCCTGTGTAGTATGCATTGTTGGAGGTGGGGAGTCACAAGTAGAGAATATATGTAACCAGAGCAATACCAGCTCTGAGATTGCAGGGCATATTCTTTGGTGATTTCATCACACTGCTTTCTGCTAGATATATAGTCTCCTGGTTGCTGCTGGACATGTAGACCCTGCTGAGCATCTCCACTTGGAGCTTCTTTCTGCTATTACTTCTCAGCTTCATCTATTCAGGGCCACCTGGTGGCCAACTGAACTTCTGTTTAATGAAGTAGAATGACTTGAAAAAGTCTCTTTAGTAAAGGCTTGCTTGACACCCTTTAAGATCATACCTAGTTAAGTGTGTTAAATGAGTCAGGCAGAGTGTTCCTGTTTTGTTTTGTTTTTCTTTAGGGCAGAGCTTTAATTGGCTATCCTAGGTAATTGTCTAATTTAGGGCTTCCTTCTTCCTTTTCTTCTCCCCTTCCTTCCCCTCCCTTCTCTCCCCTTCCCTTTCTTCCTTTTCCCTCCTTCTTCCTTCCTTCTGTCTCCTTCCTCCTTCTTCCTTCCTCCTTCCCTTGTCCTGTCCTTTCCTTTTTTCCTTTCTTCCTTCCTCTCTCCCTCCTTCCCTTCCCTTTCCATCTCTCTCCCCCTTTTCCTTCCTTCCTTTCTTTTGTTGAGGCAGTTATGGTTAAGTGTTTCAGACCAGATTTGAACTCAGGCCTCCTGATCCAGGACTGATATTCTATCTACTGTGTCCCCCAGGATTGATAATTTCTTATAATTCCTGCTTAATTAATTTTAGGGATCCCATCTACCTGAAATTTATTTTGGGGCATGCTTTACTAAAATTCTATTAAAATTATTTGAACACTGGACTCTGAAATCAAATTCACTACCCAAGAGATTCTTGCCACACAAATGAACTGGATGGGCTAAGCCAAAGCAACAAAAAAGGATAGGTGGGGTAGTTGGAAATCCTTGTTTTAAAATTCATAATGTCCACATAAAAACGTGCCTCACAACAAAACACCTATGCTTTGAGCCATTTTGTATAACAATTTCATGGAGAAATTTAACAAATTAACTACCAAAGTAGAAGTCAAAAGATACCAGAAAACACTTATTGTTATGAACTGGAGAGACCTCCAAAAAAGAGCACTGGTTTAAAAATGAAACTTGTTTATAAAATTTTATGGAGAATAATGGAAGATTATGAACAATATTGTTTCATAAAAGATGAAAAAACGGTGAAGAGAAAAGCAGGTTGAAAGTTTGGCAAAAGACTAACAATCAGATGAAAATGTCAAGCCGTTACAAAGATTTTTATAACAAATTCTTTTCACTGTGAAATAGATTTGCTACATAGGAACTTGGATATCACACAGCCACAGATATGCTGCCTGCAAAAGTAGAAGTACACTGAATAAAAAATTGATGACAAAAGAAGCTAAAGTAAACCAAATATACACAGGTGTTCCTAACTTGAGGCAGTATAATTTTGAGAACACTAAGGGATTGATTCTTATGATGTGAAAGAAAGAAAAATACAAAGATGTGGAGAGAAATCTTAGACTCTGTTGTAAAAAATAGAATTAAACGATCATCAGAAACTACTCATCTATTTTCTCATTTCCCCTTGTATGCAAAAAAGAATAATCTACTAATGAATTAAGACAATACTAGATGAAATTATTGAAAGGGAACAAGTTTACGCTTGCATGGTGACCATTATGTAATTCAGGAAAATTTTAGTGAATATAAGATCTTCACTGTGCTTATTTCTTGTTGACTAAAAAGTAGAGCAAAATATCTCTTTTGGAGTTCTCCAATAAGTGTTCTGCCATGAATGTTTTTGTGTGTGTGTGTGTGTGTGTGTGTGTGTGTGTGTGCGCGCACACACTAGCTAAAATACCTGAAAAGATCTGAGAGAATTTTATTTGATCTTCTGATTATTAATATCAAACAAAGCATAAGGTATGCTCAATAAAAGTGTTTTTTTAACCACAGTTATTCAGGAAATTCAATGAAGAATTCAGGTTGAGGAAGGATATTTTAAGGATGGTAAAATTATCCAGATGCCTATATTTGCAGATGGTATTATACTGATAGCTTCAAACCATGGAGCATTTTAAATCTTCTTCTTTTTTTTTTTTTTTTTTGTTGAGGCAATTGGGGTTAAGTGACTTGCCCAGGGTCACACAGCTAGGAAGTGTCTGAGACTACATTTGAACTCAGCGTCCTCCTGACTTCAGGGCTGGTGCTCTATCCACTACGCCACCCAGCTGCCCCTAAATCTTCTTAAGATCCATAATCACTCAAAAGAGTTTAATCAAACTATTCCCATAGGAATAAAAACAAGTAGATAAAGAATGGCTGTTCAGTGTTATGATTTGCAATTGTGTGGATAATCTAACCTATAAAGTTCATCTATTAGCACATATATCATGGACAGAAAGTGCAAATGGACAATAAGATAACTCAGAATTGAACAAGAATAAGACTACAGATTATACTGTTTGGGGGAAATTAGTGATCCCAACCTTTTTTTTTTTTTTTTTTTTAAATACAAGTCCATTAAAAAATTCCAGCATTGCTCTGCTTATCTTAGCACATATATCTGATCATATATGTCTAATTCATAGAATGCTACAGTTTCCAAAGAATTAATTGGCATATCACAAGTAACTTGCATAGGAGGAATAATGTAAAAGATGTTATAAAGGAAAGGCATGAGTAGGAAAAAACAAACAACATAATGAGAATGAGTGCCATTAAACCCCATAGCTTTCATGCTCTTGGCATGAAGGTAGGAAGAGAGAGTATAAGAGTTTTCAACATTTTGGATCTATTACCACACATTTATAGGAGGACATGGATAAAAGCTATACAAATTGGGTATGTATTATCTTGAAGGCCACATCACTGAATGAATGAGTTTTAAGGCAATTATAAAAATTGTATAATATGCCAGATATTGTGATAATTAAAGAGAATATTCAAACTGGAGACAACTCAAACAGTTGCCTATAGATATTAATGACTGGATTAAAGGCAGGGACATATTGCATTTGTAGATCATAAAAAATTGGGAGGGGTAAACTATGACAGAATCATGAACAAAAAATATTTTGACAGGCTAGAATGTTTAGTTAGATTTAATAGAATAAAAAGGATGGGTTATATTTTGCACTTGTGTTTTAAAAAGAAATCAGCTTCATTGAAGTACAAAATGGAAAGAATATGATTAGATAGCAGTTCATCTCTTAAAAAAAGATGTAAGAATTTTGGTAAACTGAATATCTAATATGAATAAACAATGTGCTAATAAGATTTTAGCCTACATTAAGAGAGGCATTCTAACTAAGACTGGGAATAGTTTGCTCAGGTCAGATCACAAATGTAGTATTTTATTTAATAAGGCAGCTGGCTAGAGGAGTGCATAAAGCAGGAGTCTGGGCCTGAAGTCAGGAAGATCTGAGTTAAAATCTGGTCTCAGACACTAGCAGTGTGATTCTGGGTAAATAATTTAACTACTATGTCCCTCAGTTTCCTGTTATATAAAATGAAAATGATAATAATACTTACCTCCCAAGGTTTTGAGGGTCAAATGAAATAATAGTGTTTTGCAAACTTTAGAGCCTTATGTAAATGCTAGCTATTATTATGACTATTATTATTTTTACCTGTTGAGGATCATAGAATCATAGTTTTACATTTGGATGGGATGTCATCAGCTATGTACAATAACCATTACCTAAAATGACTCCCTTCCATAATGTACTTTTCACAAGTGGCTTTCCAGTGATTTTTGTTTCTATTTGAGCTGGATTAGCTGACTTTTGAGATCCTTTACAAATCCAAGGATAGGTAAGTTTGTAAAAATTTTTTGAGCAAGAGCAATTTTGAAAAAAGGAAATATAATTTTATAAATAATCAAGGTATGTGGCCAAATATTGAGACCTGTATAAATAACATTAATAAATTGAATGTATTAGTCTTACCAGTTTGAAAAATTAAGCAATGTCCTTACATTTAATATTTGCATTTACATTGACTAAAAATACCCATCTCCATTCATGATATTTTCATTATGCATATTTCGGCATTTCACCAACTTTTTATTATATGCTAAAGTGTATTTGTTGTTCTGTGTTCTTTGTAGTTTCCCATCACCCTTAGTTCTTGGAATTGGACAGGTAAGTGAAACAAACCAATTTCTTATCTATTGGTAGTTTGCTGACAAAATCTTAAATGCTTTTGTTTGTAGAATAATAGAAGACTAATGATCTGATTTTAGAGTGGATTTTGAAATGAAGTATTTGAAATAGATTATTTTTAAGTGCCTTCTAGCCCTAAAATTCTGAGATAAAATCATAGACTAAATATTTGGCAGAGGAACTATTCTCTTGAAAGAATTCTAATGAATGAATTGGAATTCTAATTTTTAAATTGCCTTCAATAGCAAGACTATTCAGTATCTTAAATTCTGGCATTCCTGTATTACCAAGAATTTTTTTTTTTAATAGATCCTAGGATTCTTTTTTTAAAGCTTTTTATTTGCATTTGTATTTCTTCAACATTGACCATTACAAAGCTTTCCATTACAAATTTTCTCCCCTAGTCCCCTCCCCTCCCCTAGATGGCAGGGAGTCCACTACATGTTAATGATATTAAAATACTTGACAAATTGAATATATGTATACATATTTCCATACTTATCTTGCTGTGAAAGAACAATCATTAGATCCTGGGATTTTAATACTATAGGGAGTTACCCCCTGGTGAGGAACTTCCTCTTTCAATGCAGAGCTGTGTTTTCTTAGAAAATTGTCTAAGATGTTACAAAGTTAAATGACTTGTCTAAGATCACATGGCTGGTACTCATCAGAAGGAAGACTTGAACCTAGTTTTCCTGACTCTGAGGCCATCTTTCTCTCCACTATATTATACTACTTCTGTATGACAAACTTAATATGAACAATGAAAATATAATCATCAAATTAAAAATCTTTAAAATAAAATTTGTTGTAAAAATGTTAAAATATTCATTAACTTATGCTGAACCACAAATAAAACCTTTATTGTCCAGTAAGGGTCCCTCTTTTTCCTTTTCCTTAATTTTCTGTACTAGTTGACAAAAAAACATCCATAATCTGTTTACACATAACTAAAACAGTATAATTTATTTGTACTAATATTGGGATGTACTTTTCCCTGAAAATCTGGCTTAGATAATATCTGATTATAGTCTAGAATTGTTTTCTTAGTAATGGAGACAACAATGAAAGTAATGATAAAAATGATTAAAACTGTTTTTTCTTAATTTCTTTCAATTAATTTTCAAAGCAAAATGATAAAATTTTAGATAGCATTTAAAAATTTACAACATGCTTAATATACATTTATCTTTTTTAGGCTTCACATCAAACTTGAGGTAGGGAGGTAATATTGTTTTCATTTTACAGATGGGGAAATTGAATCTCAGAGAAATTGTTTCTTGCTTAGGGTCACACAACTAATATCAGAAGCTGTATTTGGACCCAGATCTTCCATACTAGAAGTCCAGTACTAGGTTAACTAGAACACTTGCCTTTAAAATATATTTTACGAATCTATTTTATATATTACTGATAGTCTGAGCTTGTGTTC
Organism: Myrmecobius fasciatus; assembly: GCA_023553655.1. Lineage (NCBI taxonomy): Eukaryota > Metazoa > Chordata > Mammalia > Dasyuromorphia > Myrmecobiidae > Myrmecobius > Myrmecobius fasciatus. The sequence goes on along the minus strand of JAJPUD010001682.1, from coordinate 339,140 downwards.
CAAGGAGGAGTAAAACTAAGTACAGAAGGCACATCACCAAAACCCACCATTCTTCTGAATTACTCTTATCACTACCAATCCTGCTATTTACCCAGGTTTACAATCTCCTAATTGTTCTCAAGTTCTCACTCACTGTCATCCTCCATATCCAATTAGCTGCCAGATCTTTTCCTTTCAAATTCTGTAACATCTTTCACATATGTCCCCTTCTTTCTACTCACACAGTCTCCCTGTGTGATCCTGATTCAAGTCCTCACTACCTCTTGTAGTGACTAATACAGTTGTCACCTCATTAGCCTCTCTGCTATGAATCCTCACCCTCCAATCCAATGTATATGTATCAAGGACATTCTCCATGAGGGTATTAAAAGGAGCAGGCAGACTTTCATAAGTAACATTCTACAGTAAACCATATCACACAATTGACTGAAAGATATAGAGACGTTGAGAATACAGGATTCTACTGTGCTTTTCCTTTGTTCATTATTTTAAAAAGCATTTGATTTCATAGAATAAAATGCTGCCTTAAGGTTAGATTTCACTTCCTATTTTCTAGCCATACCATTGCTACAACACATGGCACATGATAGCAATTAATAAATGATTTTCTTTCATTCACTCATTTGAAGATATCTCTCTATATATTTCTTTTCTTTTCATGGGAATCATCTTCCATGTAGCACCAATCTTGAGATTCAATAAATATAGAAAATGGTGGAATAGGAATTGGGTGGACCTGATTTAAAATTCTACTTCAGATACTTCCCAGCTATGACCCAAATCAAGGCTCTTTAACGCTCTCAGTTTTCTTATCTGTGAAATATGGATAATATCTGTACCTCTTGTCTCACAAGGTTTTTAGGAATATCAAAATGAAATATTTTTCTATAAAGCATAGCATATTACAAACCTTAGAATGCCATAAAATGTCCTTTATTATAATTATCTTCAAGGTTTCATAGTTCTAAGACTTACCTCACAAGGTAGTTAATTATTTTATTTATTAGTTTTTTAAAAATACATTTTATTAATTTTTGTTATTAATTTGTTTTTACAATGCATACTTTTTGTACCATATGTTTTCCTACTTCCTTTCACCAATAATGATACATGAGAACAGAGAATGAAAAAGGGAAGGGGAGAAGAAATCTAGCCAACATATTAAATAAACCTGACATTATATGTGGTGTTCTATATTCATATTCTCTTAACTCTGAAAAAAAGGAACAAAGGTGGGGTGGTGGCTGGGGTGGTAGGGAGAGATCACTTGATAAATTTTATAGTCTTATATAGCCATCTGTTATTATTGGTTGTGATAGAGGTTGTGCCTCTGTCATACCAATGTGTCATAGTTCTTTTAAACTTTGTGCACATTGGACTTGAAACAAATTCTTTTGGATTAGTGTAAAGCCATAGGAGGAGGAATGTGTGTGTGTGTACATATATATATATATCTATCTATCTATATCTCACATATAAATATATGTTACATAATATATATATATGTTATATATCATTATATATATGTAGGTACTTGAAATAAAGAAAAGTTTTTTAAAAATAGTTTTGTTATAACAAATGACTTATAGAAATAATGTTCCTGGAATGACCAGCCCTCCCAAAAATCTCAAGAATTCATTATTTTTCTGCATCTCACAATTATCATAATATTTGTTTATTATAATATTTACTTTAATGATTTTTAATGCTTAAGAGTTCTTTCATGCATTTTATTGGTATTTCTTTCTCTTTAGATGGCAACCACCATAGTGATACTATATGTATCTAAGTTAAATAAAATTATTCAGTTCCCTGATTTTGACAAAGACATCCCAGTGAAGGTATGTAATAAATGCACTGCTAGTTGTTGTGGAAAGCATGTGAAAATGTTACAGGATATAGAGTAAACGAGAGGAGGCATCTTGAGAGTGGAGGAGAAAAAAATCATAGGGGATTGAAAGCTTACTTCGGAGCTGGAAAGATCTGTATCAAATCTTGCTTTTGATACATAAGGACTGTGTGATGTTGGCAGATTACTTAATCTCCCAATGCTCTAAGCAGCTTCCTAAAACTTCTTATTGTAGTGTTGTGGCTGCCTGCATTGGTAGAAGGAGTTCCCTTGTTTGAGAATTCCCTATATCAATGAAACCATATGTCTTGCTCCTATTCCTATATCTCAGTTTTTCCAGTGAAACCACCTCACTCACCTGGGATTTCTGTGAATCTTTGAAGTCAGACACAAACAAAGGCAGACCCCCTTAAATTATGCGATGGTGAAAGCAGATTCCTATGTTCAAACCCCTTTGACTGTGGCAAGTGGAACAGGGAAATCTGGAACTTTGCATTTAAGTGAATAATCCAAAGTATTTTAAAGGAAACAGTAGGTTGTTTTTTATTTTCCATTGTGGACTGATATTGATTTCCATTGATATGCATTGTCTGCTTTGTATTGTTATGTCCCTATTAATATGACAGATTCAAATATCTAATCAACAAATCTATACATTCTTTCATTTAAAAAAATTCTGCCCTATAGAATGTAGATTTTCTTTCTGAACAGAGTTCATGACGAAATGCTTGAATCTCTGTTAGGTTGGGTATATTAAGCCTTGTTACTGTACTTCTTCCTCTAGTTGCTATGCTTAGGGGTGAGATTAGAACCCCTTTGCTGTTGGAATCCAGATGGCATTTTGGTTAATTGATTTGCATAATGATAACTAGACTGCTGACTATGATAGAATTCTTAGTTCTAATTTCTTTTCCGACTCAAGCCTTGAAGGCAATCTTTTATGTAAAATTGTATTTTCTGTTGCAATCATTCCATATTTGGAACTAATTCTAATAACATGCTCTAGTGATTTGTTTTAGAACAAAACACCTTCTCTAAATTGCAGGGTCATGTTTTATGAACAGCAAAGGAAGGTGTGTTGACTCTGTTGTCTGTAGTTCAGCTAAATAGCAGCAGTAGCAGCAGCAGCAGTAGTAGTAGTAGTAGTAGTAGTGTGGTGGTGGTGTTAATAACTGACTTTATACAGGGTGTTCCAAATTCTTGGGGCAATTTTAAGCTATTAACGCTGATTTAAGACATTTAGAACACCTTTTTTGAACTTCAGAGTTTTCAAAGAACTTTATATACACACATATATGTATATATATTTATACATACATCTCATTTGAGTCTTACAACAACTCTCTGAGTTAGAGCCTATAGGTATGATCATCCTTATTCCATAGATAAAAAGACTTAGAGATATAGAAACAAAAGGGCTTAGAGAGCTCAAGTGGCTTGTCCATAATCACATACCTTATAGGTGCAAGAATTTCCTTGCCAACAGCTAGTAGGTGTTAGAAGCAGAATTTTAATCCATGTCTTGAATTTGTTTTTCTGTCCACTATACCATTAAGCTTTATGTTGTCTTTGTTTAAAACATTTCTAATATTGAGTTTTTGTGACTTTATGAAAGACTAAGGGTTTTTTTCCTTTAAAAAACTGCCTATGATTTATTATGCATCTTATTTTCTTTAGTAGCTTCCCAAAAATAGCTTTATGCATAACTCAGTGGATTCAGGAGACTGACAGGAGACTGAAGTCCAGAGTGTTGAAACTATGGTGCTAATACTCTGTTTAACCTTGGCTTTATATTTTAATATGTTTGGATCCTTTTATCTCCCTCTCAAGAATGTGGAAAATCATAAATTGTAAAAGAGGGTTTTGTGGATATACCTCAGGGCATACTTTGCAAGGATGATACTCAGGTTTGGATGACTCAGTTAGACATTGTGCTGAGGTGTCCAAGATCATGACTTCAATTTGTATTTAGTTTTCTCCCTTTCTTCCTTAGTTGTTGTGATTTTAACCCTAGCTAACAATTTTTACAGATTCATATCCTTGATTGCATAGCAAACTTTGGGAAAGAGTATAAAATAATCAGTGCAAATCTATGATCGTTCTTAGAAAAACAACTTAGAATATTTTCTCCACTGTTGATGTATGTTTTGGAGTTATATTTATATTTTTAAAATGTTACATCTATAATAACTACCACACTTTCATTTTTCAAAATTGCAGCTATTTCCTCTGCCTCTCCTTTATGTTGGAAATCATATAAGTGGATTGTCAAGCACAAGTAAACTAAGGTACAATTAAGATTAAATGCAGTTCAGACTACTTTATGTGGTTTTTGTTTGTTTTTTAGGTATGGAGAAGAAATAATCAAAACAATTCTATTTTAATTGCATGGGAGGGAGTGTTTAGACTTATTATTTCATTGGTTTAGGAAATGCCTGATATATTAACTTCCTCTCCTGAAAAAGATAAGAAACTATAAATCATATCTTAGAAACTGGGGCATGATAAAGGGCTTGCCTTTTGTCACAAAACTAGGAATTGTCAGTGGTAGAATTTGAACTCAGTTCTTTCTGACTTGACTCTAAAGTAGATATTTTATCCATTCTCTAAAACTGCCTATTTTTGGTTGAATGTAGAAAAACTAACATTCTATATTTTAAAACACAAAGGATACAATTTTAGCTGATTTACATGAGTTTACATGAGTTTTTAACATGTAAATGAGTTAAATTTTAACATCCAAATTTCAATAAAAAATCTACTTAGTTAATCTCTGTTTGAAACAGAAGATAGAAAATGAAGAGAGATTATATCAGTCAGGTTCTCTTATATGGATGAAACTAAGCTTCCTAGTTGTCCTCTCCACCCCCATCTCACCATTTTACAAAAGCAAGAGGATTTGTCAATTGTGCTAAATGTCAGTTGTGTTATTTAGAAAAAATAAAGCTAAATGTCACTATCAGTGAGATTTCTAAAGTTTTAATTTATATTTGTGTATTAATGGCCATAATTTAGTATTCTAATGATAGAATTCACATATTATCAATTTGCTTATGTAGCATAAAAGGCACTGACTTTGGTTCAAATTCTGCCTCTGATATAGTGGGTTTTGGACAAATCATTTAGCTTCTTTATGCCTCTCTGTAAAATGAGAGGGATTAGACTAGATGACTCTGAGCTCCCTTACACCTTTTGATCTGTGATTTAATAAAAAAGTGCTGTTCTCCCAAGTCTAAAATGAGGCCACTGTGGTGCTGGGAAGTTGTGATTTACTTGTGATTATATAGTTGCTAAGTATTTATACTCAGGTCTCCAAAGTCCAAGATCCATGCACTTTGATCTACCCTGTCAGACTGCTTCTCTATTTGTGAAAATGGTGGTGGTAGAAAAAATAAAAGATTAAAGAAATTGTGAAAAGAATAATGTAGAACATGGAGCAGCCAGAGAATGGAATAAAGAAGGTACAGAATGACTCTAATGAACATAAAAGCACACAAATCTTTAAAAGTATTTTTTCCAAATACATGCAAAGATAGTTTTCAGCATTCACCTTTGCAAAACCTTGTGTTCCAAATTTTCTCCCTTTTCCCCACCCTCCCCAAGACACCAAGCAATCAGATACAGATTAAACATGGAAGCACACAAATATTGATCAAAAATCATAGAATTGGAGACAATGAGTGACCAAAAGAGCAAAGAAGGTACACTTGGAAACTTTTGGCACTTACTCAAATTCATAGTATCATAGTTGAAGTAGCTGTATCAGCCAATTGATACAATACCAAACCAAACCAAACCAAAAAATCAAAACCTTCAAACAGAAATCCCTAGGATCTTGTGACATAGTATCCAAATATAGCAAAAAAAAAATACAAACATTATGTTGTAAATTAAAACATTTGCTTGTTCTCATAACCACATAAGCCTGAGGCTTCATTAATATAGTACGTACATTAATACTAGTAACATCAATGACACATGAAAGTTTTCATGTCAGTTTCATATAAGTTATGGGGGAAATGATTGTCCCTAAGAGGCTAAGAACAACACCTCATAAAATAAAAATGAAATTAACAGTGAAGTAGAAATTTCCTAAAATAAATGCTATAGTGGAAATACAATAGGTCAATAAAAGTACGCAAAACATGCCCCAAATGAAAACAAAATGGCAAATGCATTCAAAAGGAGCTGTAGCTATAATATCTTGCTTATGATAAAGAAAAGAATAAGATAAAATGTTGAGTTGTGAGTTGAAAATCTAATTGGGAGCAAAAGAAAAGTAGAAAAATATGAAACAATGTAAAAAACTAAAATATTTTAAAGTGTTCAGGATGGAAAAAAATAAAATATTAAATAAAAATATTTAAAATTAAATAATTGAGAAATAAAAGTGAATGGACAAAAATTTCTATCAGATAACATCAACAAGTTCAAAATCATTACTAATAATAGCTAAGAAAAGATTAAAATAATCTTTCAAAAATAATAAAAAATCTCAATAACAGGCAAGAAAGTAATAGGGGAAAAAGTTATCATTCAAAAATGAATTTCCAAGGATGAGATCCCCCCATGTAAGGTAGTAAAGGCATGGTGAGTATTCATGATTGTGTGGTGCATATCACAAGGTGTCCTACCTGTAAGAGGTATGGTGGCAGCCTCATTTATGCAAGACCAATTCTTTCCAGGCTGCGCTGAAACCATCCCCTTCATTTCTTACTGCATAATAATATTGTATCACATTTATGTGCTGTAATTTGTTTCATCATTCCCCAATTTGTGTGTACCTCTTCAGTTTCTAATTCCTTGTTAGCACAGAAGAGCTACTATAAAATTTTTTTGAATATCCTTTGTTAGAGTTTGTTTTGCTTAGGACTAATTCCTCCCTTAATCTTTTTATTATCCTTTTTCTTTTTTCTTCCTGACTTCCTTGTTGAGTGAAATGCATTTCTGTACCCAACTCTGTGTCTGCATTTTTTTTCCTCTTTTGAACATGTTAAAAGAATGTGACATTTGAGTATTATCAGCTCTCCTTTCTCCTAGTTTGTATAGGCTTGTTGCACATCTTGATTGTTCAAGATGATTTTCTCTTTTCCTTATCCCCTAGCATATTCTTCTTGCCCTTCTTTTTCATTTTTAAGATTACCAAAACATAACATACATAAATTAGACTTCATGTATGATCCTTGAGTATATTACTTGGAGGAGAAACATATTATCTCCTTATATTAGAATGTAAGCACGTTATCTCTCTTTTTAAAAGTTCCTTATGATCATTTATGCTTACACTTTTATGTTTACCTAAATTCTTGTATTTGCACTTCAAATTTTCTATTCAGTTGTAGATTTTTTCATCAGGAATACTTGGAAATTCTTTTTTCAAAGGTCCACTTCTTCCCCTTATACAGAGTTTTACTAGGTAAGTTATTTTTGCATATAATTCTATATCTTTTTCTCTTTTGGAATATAATAATCTAATATCTCCACTCCTTTACAGTGGTAGCTGCTAGATAAAGTGAGACCGATATTGCTTCTCACTACTTCAATTTTTTTCCTGATTGCTTATAATTTTTTTTCTTTGATCTGGAAACTATAGATTTTGATTATAATGCTCTTGGGAATCACACAATCATAGTATACAAGTGGAAATCTACATTAACAAGGAAAAAGGAGAGTTGGTGACACTTGAACCTCATACTCTTTTAAATTGTTCATCAGAGGGGAAAATACATATACAGATTTGTGTACAGAAATACAATTATTAGATTTCATTTTGAGATTACTTTCAGTAGGTGGATTGGTAGATTATTTCTATTTCCACTTTGCCTTCTGGTTCTTTGACATATAGACAGTTTTCTTTTTTTTTTTTCTTAACAGTATTTATTTTTCCTTATTTCATGTAAAGATAGTTTTCAACATTCATTTTAATAAGATTTTGAGTTCCATATTTTTTCTTCCTTCCTCTTTTCTCCTCCTCCCCAAGACAGCAAGCAATTTAGTATAGATTATATATGTGTAATCATGATAAACTTAATTCCACATTAGTCATATTGTGAAAGAAGAAACAGAATAAAAGGGAAAAACTACCCCCCCCCCAAATAAAGTGAAAATAGTATGCTTCAGTTTACATTCAGATTCCATAGTTCTTTCTCTGGATGTAGATGTCATTTTCCATCATGAGTCTTTTGGATTTGTCTTGGATCAATGTATTTATTGCTGAGGAAAGCTACCTCTATCATAGTTGATCATCATACAGTGTTGTTGTTACTATGTGCAATGTTTTCCTGCTTCTGCTCACTTTACTTAGCATCAGTTTTTGTAAGTCTTTCTAGATTTTTCTGAAATATGTCTAGATAGAATTTTTGAAAGATGATGAAGCTTTTTTTTTTTTGGTCATGGCTTTCAGGTTGACTTGTGATTCTTAAATTCTTTCTATTTGAACTATTTTTTTCAGTTCAGTTGTTTTTCTTATTAGATGTCATATTTTCTTTTCTCTTTTTTAGTCTTTTGACTTTGTTTTAATATTTTTTTTGTTGTCTCATAGAGTTATCTTTGGTCCTCTGATTTTCAATGAGTTTGTTACTTGGGTAAAGTTTTATACTTTTTGTGACAGATTATCAATTTCCCTTTCAATTCTTTCTTCCATAGTTCTCATATCTTTTCCAATTTGATTCCCTCTAGTGCTTTCATTTCATTCAAAAGAAATATTTAAAATTCACTTAAATATTATGCTTCTTCTTTTTCAGGAATTCTAGTTGAACTTTTACCCAAGTTTTTTCTTTGAAGTTTTGCTTATAGCCATTCTTTTCTCCTGGGTTTGTATCTTGAGTGTTCTTATCACTATAAAAGCTTTTTAACGGTGGACATTTAAAAAATCTGTTTATTTTTCCAGCTTACTTCTTGATTTTGTTACTTTATATTAAGCTCTGTTTACATCTGGCTGGGAGAATGTCTGGGCTAATTCTTTCTCTGATTTCTTGTGGTATTGAATGTTTTTATTCCAGACTATCAGGGACTAGTAAGATTGGGGACCTGAAAGCTTTCAGTGCTCTCAAAGTGTCACGATATTTGATTATTGACTCCTTGTCTGCAAGTTTCTGGGTCTGAGCAACATGCCTTTGGGCTTGCTCAGATTGGAGTTTTAGTAGACTGCTGCTTAACTCAGGCACAGTCAGCTCACTGAAAAACCCTGCTGGTTCAGCATTATAGAACTGCAGGGTTCCCTGTGGTTTACTATTCTTGTCCTGATTATTCTTCTCTGACTCCATTCCTGAGGTCAGAACCACACTGAGCAACTTGATTGTTGCTTAATGCCTAGCTTAGAGCCCACAATTGCTTCTCTCTTTATAGGATTACCATTAGATACATTTTTTTTTCATTCTTTTCTGGATTGATGACCTAACATTGTCTGATGAGCAACAGAGCTTCCAGTAAGCACCAATTTCTGACACCTTTCCAAGTTTTGGACTTGGGACCCTTTTTTGCATGATATATATTGACCACATTGTATTTCTGGCTAGACTTTTCCCCTATATTTCTAGACCTCTAAATCTAGAAATAAGTCTAAGTCAGTAGGTGGAGTGGTAGATTATTTCTATTGGTTGGATAAATTACTTTCTCTGAATTTTTTGTTTGAATTTCCTAATCAGGATTTAGTTTGTAATATATTCTAGATCTCTGTGAAGGAATTGTAGAGAGTTAGATATACTTTTTCCTGCTACTCTGCCTTCTTGATTCTATCTCTGATTGATGTTTTTATATTATCTTTATTTCTGCATATATCCTTCTCCCTCTTCTTTCTAGGAAACCACCCCTCATAAGATAAATTTTTTTAAAAAGAAGAAAAAGCAGTTAATCAAAGCTGAGTGATACACTGCCAAGTCAGTATATGCATAATTCTATACTTAAGAGTTTTCTACCTCATCCAAGAACAGAAAGAGGTGCATTCTTTCTGGATCACACTTGGCCATTGTAATTGTTTGTTTGTTTGTTTGTTTGTTTGTTATTGTTACTGTTCTTTTTTTTACATTGTTGTGATCATTGCATATATTGGTTTTCTAATTCTGCTTATTTCACTCACTATGTGTATTTATAATTTCCTTTATATAGGCATTTCCATGCTTCTCAAAATCCTTTGGGTTCTTTTTTAAGAAATGATACAGTGATTACATAAAAATGAACGAATTTGTTTAATTATTTCCCCAATCAATGGATATCTACTTTGTTTCTAGTTCTCTGTTGTAACAAAACATGCTGATGTAAATGTTTTAGTGCATATAGGACTTTGTTTTTATCATTGACTTCTAAGGAAGGCATGGGTCTACTAGTGGAAAATATATGTCAAAGTATATGTCCTTTTTCATTACTGTATTTGCATAATTTCATATTATTTGCCAGAACAGTTGAATCAAAACTTCACCAAAAATGTGTCATTACACTTATTTTTCCATAAATTGTCTCAAAATGGTCATTTCTAATTTGTTGTCAACTTTGTTAAATATTAAGAGAAACTTCAAAGTTCTTTTTAATTTGTAGTTTTTCTTATTAGTGATTTGGAGATAGATTGCATTTGGTTATTAATTGTTTACAATTCTTTTGAGAACTATTTGTTCATGGTTTTTGTTTTTTATTATTTGTTCATACCGTGTCCATTGGAAAAGAGTTCTTGGTCTTATATATTTGTGTGAATTCTTCAAAGGGCTTTTAAAAAGTAAGACCAACAAGTATTTTATCATAATTAATATGTAGTGGATATCCTGCCATCTAGAAGAGGGGTAGGGAGTAGGGGGGGGAAATTTGTAACAGAAAGCTTTGTAAGGGTTAATGTTGAAGAATTACCCATGGATATGTTTTGCAAATAAAAAAAAAAGTAAGACCAATACTTTGTTAGTCTTTCTTAAAGCAGATCATTAGGAAGCAAAATCTTGAACATTCAAAGGCTATCTCTCTGGGCAGAAATAACAATTAATTAATGGGTATGATGTCCTTAAGAAATGAGGTTTAGCATAGTTCTTTACTAAGAAATAATTGATGAGTGAAAGAGGTATGAGATATTCATATGGTGGAGGTGGTGGAATTTTGCCTTTAAAACTGCATTCCTTGCTACTCAGCTTATTTTGAGGTAGTGCAATGGGTAGAATACTTGTTCTGGAGTGAGGGAGACCTGAGTTCAAATTTGATCTCAGATACTTACTAGTTGTGTGGTCCTGGGCAAGCCTTTTAACAGTTTTTTTTTGTCTCAGTTTCTTTAACTGTAAAATGGGATAAAAGCAATAATAATTGCAGGGTTATTGTGAAGATCAAATGAAATATTTATAAAACTCTTAGCACAGTGCCTAGCATTCTCTTCCCCTCTGAATTTTCTCTTCTGCTTCTCCCTAGTCCTTTAAACCCCCACTATACTTAGGAAATTCAATATAGTAAACATAATTGAAAGATACAGTGGTTGTAGGGAAAAAAAAGTATAATCTAATACATTCTAAAACCAAATAAAAATCATTCTTGACTGTCCATGATCCTTATCCCTTGTGATAGAGACAACACAAATAGTTGAGACTTGTCTGATTTTGCAGTCAAGCCTGAGTCTATATATCTAGTGATAATAATTGATCTGGCTTCAACAGTGTCACAGAGACTTGGCACTTTACTAACAAATTTTAAAATTTGAAACCTCATTCCTCAAGATTAAGATATTTTTAAAATTATATTTTAATGAAATATAGAAAACATTTTTAAAGGAAATCATAGTTCTTCAGAAAAAAGTAAAAAATTGTGGTTTAATTTTCTTCTGCATTCTTAGTTATTGCTTTTTTATATTGTAAGTACTTTGTTGAAAGGATAGAAATCAGTAATTATGGTTGGCCTCCTAAACCATCTAAAATTTTTTATTTTCCCTAGTTACATGTAGAAAACAACATTTTTATGGGGGGGAGTTATATGTGTATATTCATATATTTTTTTACATATTTCCTTATGAATCATATTGGGAGAGAAAAATCAGAACAAAAGGGAAAAACCACTAGAGAAAAAAAGGAGAAGGAAAAAAGTGAACATAGCAAGTGTTGATTTACATTCAGTCTCCACAGTTCTGTCTCTGGATGCAGATGGAATTTTCCATCCAAAGTTTATTGGGATTGCCTTAGATCACTGAACTGCTGAGAAGAATATGTGATAGTCTATCATCACCCAATCTTGCTATTACTGTTAACAATGTATTCCTGGTTCTGCTTGTTTTGCTCAGCATCAATTCATGTAAATCTTTCTAGGCATTTCTAAAATCAGCTTGTTCATCATTTTTTATAGAACAATAATATTCCATTACTTTCATATAGCATAAATTATTCATTCATTCCACAACTGATGGACATCTATTAATTTTCCAATTCTTTGTCTCCACAAAAAGAGCTGCTACAAACTTCTTTGCATGTGTGGGTCCTTTCCCCTCTTTTATGATTTCTTTGGAATATAGACCCAATAGTGACGTTGCTGAATCAAAGGCTATGCACAGTTTGATAGCCCTTTGGGCATAATTCCAAATTGCTCTCCCAGAATGGTTGGATCATTTCACAACTCCACTAACAATGCATTAGTGTCCCAGCTTTCCCACATCACCTCCAACATTTATTATTCTTTTCCTGTCATCTTAGCCAATCTGAGATGTGTGAGATGTAAACTACTGACTTTTAAAAGAATATTTGTATGTGACCCTGGGCAAGTCACTTAATCCTGATTGCCTCAGGGAAAAAAAGAGAGAATATTTAAAAATTATTTTTTCATCTATTTGATAATCAGAAGCTCTCTCTGCCTCTTTGCTTTCATAAAAGTGCACACAAAATATTTTGTACATTGTAAGTGCTTAATAGATGCTTGCCAAATTGAAATTGAGTTAATTTTTATTAATAATTTACAGTCTTTATGATTCTTGTAAACAGAATACTAATTCCAATGCTTTTCATAATACACATTCACTCCTGTTCAAGAAAAACTGGTAAGTGTTTCTTTTGGTATTTTGGCATATTCTGATCAGATCATCAATCTTTCCTATCAATTTTTAGAGAAATTTAACCTCCATCCTAAATTTTAAGAGCTTAATTACCATTATATTGAATTGTCACTTAAGAATCTGTTTTCAAATATTGTTCTCAGATCCAAGTAAGGATGAAAGCTTGATATAAATATTAAGGATAGGATTAAAAATTAAAGTTGCTAATCCCTTGCGTTTCATAAATTGATTTACTGTGATTAGTTAAATTAGATCTAAAACAAATACAAATGCTTTGTATCTAATGATATACTTGGATATTTCACAGCTTGCCCATGTTTACAGTTCTCAGGAAGTTTACCATTCCACTAACATTGTTCTTGGAAGTTATCATACTCAGGTGATTTTTGCATTATTTCTTTCTCCTTTTCTTCTCCCCCTTTTTCTTGTACCTCCATAAAGCCATATACTTATATATGTGTTTATATATGTATGTAAATCTGATTTATTGATATCTTTTGATTTTGTTTATGAATATACTCTTCCCTCTCTCTATCTGGCAAGCCATCTACTGTAACAACAACAAAAAATTTTTTAAAAGCCAGTCATCACAGCTAAGCAATATGGTAATCACAAACGACAAATATTCTGCACCCATAATCCCTCCTTATGGCAAAGAGAGTAGGGTGATACTGTTATTATTATTATTACTTATTAAATAGAATCAATACCATTCCCTCAATATATAACTTGTTATTGAGGGAGAAATTAATTTATTCACAAAACTTTAAAAACCAAGATTTCAAGAATAATCTGCATTGAAGAGGACAGAATTTGGTGAGTCAGTCTTCTAAATATATTAAAATACATATTAGTTCCACAGTAGCAAGTGGTTCATGCTACATTCATCTCAAAGTAAGGCTAAAATAATTATAATAAAGTTTATAATGTTATAGTTAGGTAGCACCAACATATATTTCTTGGTTTTGGCTGTGCAAATTACTTTTGGCTGTGTTGATTACTTTAGAGAATGCTCCTTTTGATGTTGGTCATTAAAAAAATTTCTACCATTCATTCCTTTGGGCATTTACATAAGATACATGCCACCTAGACCTAGCAGTATTAAGCTCTTTTACAATATCTGTGCAGAATGAATGAAGATATTCCTTGTCATTCAGAAGGCTGCATATGGTGAAAGATAGATTTGTTTGGTCTGGTGGGAATCATCTATCATCTAGCTTTCTATGTTTGACATTTTCTTCTTTGATATTTCATTGGTCTCCCAAAAGTGATCCATAATTTTTTTCTTTTATTTTACAGAAAACAGTACTCATTGAACATCATAGTTAGTGTCTTTGCCATCATTCTTGGGGCTTTTATAGCTGCTGGGTAAGACTTTCAATTCTCATTCAGTAATATTATTTCTTTCCTTTGACATTGAGGGACAATCTTAAATTCAGATGCATGTCTGGTTGTCAAAAAAAGAGAGCTTTTATGTTTGACACATAAGATTGCTCAGATATTTTGGAGTAGCTAATTATTTGAGAATTAGCTGCTACAAAACTTCTCAGTGTGTTTCAGTACCATAATTATTATTCTGCTCACATAAAGAGAAACAGAAATTTCAGATAAGGGTAATCCATGTCAGGACGCTTACTGAGGCCATTTTCCTTAATTTCAAAATTGGGGCCTGTGATTGCTGGAGCAAGAGAAAAAAACAGGCTGTTGCTTGTATGAATCATATAGGTCAAACTAGCTTCTATAATTAAGTAACATTTTCCTGGGCATGGAAAAATAGAACATCTTATGTTTACCTAAGGGAGAACAATTTATAATAGATATACTTCAGCTAAATAGGTATCTACAAAAGCCATAGCTGAATTGAGAAAGAGATAGAAGTACACAATAGTAAAACAGGAGAAAATAAATAAATTTGATTCTAGGTCACTTGGGTTCAAATTCTGACTAATATTATCTTGGTAACTTTGCTCAAATTCTTTTTACCTTCCTAGGCCTCAGTTTTGTCACCTGAAAATTGAGGAGATTAGGTAGATTCCCTTTAAGGTTATTTACAGCTTTAAATTTGTGATTCTATGAAGTCTTTTGAAGCTTCATTGTTCCTAATTATCAAAAGTAATTTTACATATAATTTATCTGTCCAGATAAATAAGCAATTAAGTATATCAGTTTTTTTTTTTCCTGTAAATGAGTAAATGTTATCCAACGGACATTATAAGTTCAAGATTCTTAATTTGGGGACCATGAACTTGATTTTTTATTTTTTTGTTAACTGTATTTCATTATAATTGGCTTCCTTTAGAATCTTATATATTTTATTTATACATTTAAAAACAGTATTTGAGAAGGAATCCACAGACTTCTCCAACTTTCTCAGGAGTTCATCTTTTTTTTTTAATTAAAGCTTTTTATTTGCAAAACATGTGCATAGGTAATTTTTCGACATTGACTCTTGCAAAGCTTTCTGTTACAAATTTTTCCCTCCTCCCCCTCACTCCCTCCTCTAGGTAGCAGGAAGTCTAATACATGTTAATTATGTTAAAATATTTGACGGATCGAATATGTGTATACATATTTATACAGTTATCTTGCTGTACAGGAAAAAAAAAACAAAAAACAAAAAACAAAAACAACCTGAGAAGGAAAACATAATGCAAGCAAACATCAATAGAGAGTGTGAAAATGCTGTGTTGTGGTCCATACTCAGTTCCCACAGGCCTTTCCCTGGGTGTAAATGGCTTTCTTCATCACTGAACAACTGGAACTGGTTTGAAACGTCTCATTGTTGAAGAGAACCATGTTGGACTATTTCTTTTCTTTTCTTTTTTCTTTCTTTCTTTCTTTTTTTTTTTGCATAACCTATGTATGGTCAGTTCTTCAACATTGACCCTTACAAAGCTTTCTGTTACATATTTTCCCCCCTAGTCCCCTCCCCTTCCCTAGATGGCAGGAAGTCCACTACATGTTTATTATATTAAAATACTTGACAAGTCGAATATATGTATACATATTTCCATACTTATGTTGCTGTGTAAGAACAATCGTAACTACATGAACAAAAAAATATCTGAAAAGGGAAACCCAACGCAAGCAAACATCGATAGAGAGCATGAAAATGCTATGTTGTAGTCCATATCTCATATCCCTCTCTCTAGGTGTATATGGCCTTCTTTACTGAACAATTGGAACTGGTTTGAAGCATTTCATTGTTGAAGAGAGCCATGTCCATCAGAATTGATAATCATATAGTATTATTGTTGTCAGGCTTAAGAACTCCTGTTCTAGAGTATTAATGACTTTTCTTTATAAACAGAATGTGGTTTCTATATGAGAATGTCTTAACAATTTTACTTGAAAGATTCTTGATTTTTATTTTAGAACTATGGAAGATTTAAATAGAATTCAAGGTTTATAAATATTTTTAATTCCATGCCACTTCATGAGGAAGGAATCTGATACTCCTTCAGTCAGTCAGTCAGTAAGCATTTATAAAGAGTCTATTGCATATTTGGAGCTATGCTCAAAAAGTTATCAAACTGTGCATACCCTTTGACCCAGAAGCATTTCTATTGGGCTCATATCCCAAAGAAATCATAAAGGAAGGAAAGGGCCCCACATGTGCAAGAATGTTTGTGGCAGCCCTTTTTTGTAGTGGCTAGAAACTGGAAACTGAATAGATGCCCTTCAATTGGAGAATGGCTGAACAAATTATGGTATATGAATATTATGGAATATTATTGTTCTGTAAGAAATGACCAGCAGGACGATTTCAGAGAGGCCTGGAGAGACTTGCATGAACTGATGCTGAGTGAAATAAGCAGAACCAGGAGATCATTATACATGGCAATAACAATACTATATGACGATCAATTTTGATAGACGTGGCTCTCTTCAACAATGAAATGTTTCAAACCACTTCCAATTGTTCACTGAAAGAAGCCATATACACCCAGAGAGAGGGATGTGAAATGTGGACCACAGCATAACATTCTCATACTCTCGATTGATGTTTGCTTACATTGTGTTTCCTTTATCTGATATGTCTTTTGTGTAGATACGATTTTTCTTGCACAACAATGATAAGTGTGGAAATATGTATACATATATTCGATCTGTCAAGTATTTTAACATAATTAACATGTAGTGGATATCCTGCCATCTAGGGGAGGGGTGGGGAGTTGGGGGGGGAAATTTGTAACAGAAAGCTATGTAAGGGTTAATGTTGAAGAATTACCCATACATATGTTTTGCAAATAAAATAAAATTTAAAAAAAAGAGTCTATTGCATGTTAAACTCCAGGGATGCAGAGAAAAATAAAAAACAGTCCTTGCTCTTTAGGAGCTTATAATCTAAAAGGGGAGAGAATAAGCAAACAACTTGTAGAAACAGCCTATGTACAGGATGAAGAGGAGATAATCCACAGAGGGAAGGCACTAGAATTAAAAAAGACTGGGAAAGCCTTCTTGTAGACACTATAGGGATTTTTTTGCTGGGACTCAAAGAAAGCCAGGGGAGGCAGTAGGCAGAGATGAAGAAGGAGAGCATTGCAGGCAGGGGGAACCATCAGTGAAAATACCCAGATTTGAGAGATGACTATCTTGTTACAGGAACAGCAAGAATACCAGTGTCACTGGATCAAAGATTATGTGAGAGGTGGTGGAAAGTGTATGAACTGGAAAGATGAAGGTCAGGGCTAGATTATGAAGGGCTTTGAATGCCAAATAGAGGAAATTCTATTTAATCCTAATGTAATAGGAAGCCACTGAAGTTTATTGCGTGGGAATAGAGTTTGAAAAAATCACTTTTATCTACTTAATGGAGAATGAAAGAAAGTGGGGAGAGACATGAGACAGGCAGATTAATCAGTCGGTTATTGTAATAGTCCAGACCCGAGGTGGTAAGGGATTACACCAGAGCGATGGCATATCTGAGAAAAGAAGGGAGGATATTTGAAAGAAACTGAATAAGAGGAGTGAGAGAGTGAGGAGTTGAGGATGACACCTAAGTTTCGAGCCTGGGAGACTACAGAATGGTGGAAGATTCTGGATATGTTGAATTTAAGGTATCCACAGAATATCCAGTTTGAGATATCTGCACGGCAGTTGAAGATGTTAGCAGGATCGTGGGCAGGATAAGAAGATTTGAGACTTGTCAGCAGAGACATAATTGAATCTATGGGAGCTAAAGAGATCACAAAGTAAAATTGAAAATTGAAGTTCTTGAAGTAATTGAAAATTCTGAAGTACATCTGTATGCTTAGGAGAAAATCAAATGCTGATAATTCAAATCACAATTTTTGGTACAAAAAGAATCTTGTCTGTTCATTTTAACCAGCCAAATCAAACAACATTTATTAATTAATTGATTACTATGTGCCAGGCAAAAGTCTATGTGGTGTAATGACTAGAGCTAGGAAGTTCTGGATTCAAGTCCTACCTCTGACAAATACTAGCTACATGACCCTATAATTTCATCTTTTAGCTCTCCAATGGACTTTCTAAAATGTAAATTTCTGAGAAATTGTCAAATTTAATCACTAACACATATTTCTTCATCCCACAGTTTTATATATCAATGAAATCACAGATCCAACCCCTAGTCTCCATGCACTAGAAAATGTGCTAGGTATCAGAGATACAAAGAAAAAAACGAAACTGTCCCTGCTCTAGAATTTACTTTCTATAAGTGTAAATGACTTTTACATCTGAAATTATATACAAGGTACAAACTGAAATATGAAAAAATTTTAGTGTG
This sequence comes from Myrmecobius fasciatus, assembly GCA_023553655.1. Taxonomy (NCBI): domain Eukaryota; kingdom Metazoa; phylum Chordata; class Mammalia; order Dasyuromorphia; family Myrmecobiidae; genus Myrmecobius; species Myrmecobius fasciatus. The sequence continues at coordinate 320,540 of JAJPUD010001682.1, read as the reverse complement.
ACACTAGCAGCTGAGATATTCAGGAAAGGTTTCAGGTAGGATGTTACATATGACCAGAGTTTTGAAGGAAACTAGAGATTTTTAAGAAGTGAAGATGAGGAAAACTATGAGCCTTATAACACTGAAGTCATGTCTTAAAATTTTTGGTTTCTATTTCTTTTTTTGTAAACCTAGATATTATATTTACATTCTCTTTTGTAAGGCTTTATGACTCTTACAACAACAAAAGCTTAAACACAAAATTTAGTTACAACTAGCTAAATTGATTCTTTTGGGTATCAAAGAGAATATTTAATAAATAGTGATACAAACTTTTCAGTGATCCATGAAGTCATCAGCATGGGCACTCCTTCCATGATATCCAAAATCGCTTAGTCAAAGCTCTTTGTGAACTACTGTGGCCAAAACATTCTTCACCCGGTGACCAGACTTCTGATGATGAGCCTTTTCTAGTTCAGGGAAGGAAGAGAAAGGAGAAATAGGAAAAAACAAGCATTTATTAGGCATTCACTATGTGCCAGACACTACACTAAGCTTTTTTAATAAATAAAATCTAATTTGAGCTTCACAACAACCTTGTTAGGTAGATGCTTTTATCCCCATTTTACAATAGGCTTAGCAAACTTACTTTTTGATTGATAGAGATTTTCTACTCCTACACCAGTACTTGAAAGTCTTGCTAGCTTGGTAGGATCTGATAGAACTTGTCTTCTGCTGGCATAACCTTCAAGATTTCCATGTTCACCTCTAAGCACCAGTGAGGCTCTTGAGAAGAACATGGGTAGAAGCCTTGTAAGAGGTTTATTATTTATTTGTGATCTTTATATTCAACTTGATTTCTCTCTTCTGAGGAATATGGCTACCTTCACTTTCAGTACAGACCCATATTATTCTTCTGTACTGTGTTAAATGCAGTAGCCTAAATATATATACCATTTTTAGATTGTAAATTCCTCAAGAGCAGGGTTGATCTCATATCTCTTTTTGTATGTGTACCACCTAACACAGTGCCTTCTATATAGTAATAATAATAATAACAGCAGACGTTTTGTATAGTACTTTAAGGTGAACAAAGCCCCCCTATACACATTATCTCTGACTCTTTGCAGCAAGTTTATAAAGTAGTCACTGCCTGTCTCTTTGATTTCATTTTAAAGATGAGGAACTGAAGCATAGCGGGATTGTATGATTTTCCCAAAAACATATACTTATTAAGTGTTGGTTCCTAAATTTCTCCTGATTCCAAGTCTGGTTCCTTATCTGCTATCCCATAATGTTTCTCAGTGGTAGGCAACTGATGTGTTTTTTGTATTAAGTTGAATTATACAATCACTTTGATTATTTCCAGATTTTAAAAACTGAAGTATATAACAAAAGGTATAGCATTTCAGGCTATGTCTTCATGGATTGTTGGGAGAATTGAGTAGAAATGCATTTCATCTTAAAAATAATAAATAATACCTTAACTTCCAGTTTGGATGAATAGTGTTCTCAACAGAATACAGTTTTCAAATAGTGGTAATAGAAGAATTCAATTCATTATCTCAGTGTCATAACCACAATTAGCTATGTGGACATAGACAAAATAACCTCTCAGGGTCTTGGTTCCCACAATGCGGGTGGGGTCTGGATTAAAAACATATAGTATTTTCTAGCTCTTACATTCTTTAATTCTGTGTTTATCTCATGCTCAGGGCAGCTAAGTGGAACAGACAATAGATTGCCAGATTTGGAGTCAGAAAGACTCATCTTCAAAAATTCAAATCTGGCCTCAGACACTTCTAGCAAGTCACAACTCAGTTTTCTTATCTATAAAATGGACTGGAGAAGGAAATGGCAAATTATTCCAATATCTTTGCCAAGAAAACCTCAAATGAAGTCATGAAGAATTAGATATGATTAAATAGCAACAATAAGTCTCATGCTTGAAGCAATCATACTTTTTTTTTTTCCTTTCCAGGTGTGACATCTTAGTTCTTAGTATATTGAATTGTGCCATGGTAGAAGCCATTCTCAGATAATGTGTACAATGAAGATAATCCATTTCCCTCTCTCTTCTCTCTTAAAATAACAGTGTCTTGGTCAAGTCAATAAACTTATCTGGATTTCAGTTTCCTTAGATAGTAACTTTGCATGATTTTCTATGAAATGCTTGGTATATGATTCTATGAATTTTTAGTTGAATATGGCTCACTAGCTATTATTACTGGTAGATTTCATGCCAAAACAAAGCACATTTTCCATTGTCATTATAATATACATTTTTACAAAGTTGAAATCTTGCTAAAATGGATATTAAAGGCTGCCTTAAGGGTGGGGGAAAAAAGGATACACACTTAATGCCTTTGAAAGAGAGTAGAATGATAGGGTGTTTTACAGACTGATCATATGCTTAATATTTGTCGTCTTAAGTACTAGTTGGTGGAATGACCAATGCTTCTTTCAGTATTTATAAAATCTTGAGAGAGTTAATTTCTTTACCCGAGTTGTCATCTAGTTTTTACAGTAGATTAAGAAGGAAACAAATCTTTCTATTTCCTTGTAACTCAAGGGTAACTTTGCTTGTGATATTATGTAAAAATTTTATATAATTGGATAATTCACTCCCATTTCTTTTAATTACCCAATTATAGGTAAACATTTCAGTGAAGATAGTTAATTTTCTTTAATCTATTTTTGAGTCTTTTATTTAATCTATGTGAATTTAATTTTTTGATTTGTTTTCTAGTTACAGATAAAACAAAAGGATGCTACTAAGATATTGTACACTAAAACTAAGAAAAATAGGAAATTTTGATTGCCAACCATTAGAAGAAAACAATTTAAAAGAGGTTTTGAGGCAATAGTTTAAGGTTTTAAAAAATAATGGTATTTTTTTTTATTATTCTGCCAGCTCTGATCTAAGTTTTAATTTGGAAGGCTACATTTTTGTATTCCTTAATGATATCTTCACAGCAGCAAATGGAGTTTACACCAAGCAGAAAATGGATCCAAAGGTAATAATCTGATCTTAATTCACGTAGATATTATGCATTATAACTTGGTGGCTGGATCCTTTATAAATTTTTTGCTATATCTTAAGTTTTGAACTATCTCCTTCCCTGGCTTCTTACCCCACACTGGAGAAGACCATCTTTTGACACTGATATGTATCTATGTCTATATTGACATATATGTATATATTTATCTGTTTAAAACATACGATGCATACTTCTATTAATTAGTTATTTCTCTGGAGGTGGGTAGCATCTTTTTTCATAGGTCCTTGGTAGTTTGAGTATTTCTAATACTAAGAATAATTTAATCATTCATAGTTATTTTTCAAACAATATTGTCACGTATATAACTTCTAGTTCTATTCATTTCATTCTTCTCTATTTCATACAAGCCTTTCCATGTTTTTCTAAAAATCAACTTACTCATCAGTTCATACAGCACAGTATCTAGAAAATAACTTTGAAACTGTGATTAGAAAATTACAAAACTGTCCTATAATATCCCTTGGAATGAAAGTCAAGCTCACTGGTCAATAGTTTTACAACCTAACAGAGACTGGGGAAAGATGAAGGGACATTTATGTACTTCCTTTTATTGTTTTGGGTATTTTGCTAAGTTTTTTACAAATATTTTTCATTTGATCCTTAGTACAACCCTGGGAGTTAGGTTCTAATAGCAATATACTTGTTCATTATCCATGCCCTTTTAACAGTGAATTTGTCAGTACCATCTGGAGACAGAAAAAACATTAAGGGGCTAAAGTTTTAGAGTTGTAATTGCATTGGCCACATGTTTTCTCCACAGTGTGCCTCACTATCCATTTTACTTTATTTGTAACCAGTCTCCTCAACACAGACCTGTGTATTTGTAAAAGTGTGTATCCTCAGGAATTTTTTTGGGGGGAAATGTTTTGCACCAACTGTTATTGCTGTGCCATTAGAGTACATTTTTTTTTTGATAAGGACAAATTGTGACTATTAGATTACTTTTAATGAGTGGCTTGTTGATGGAGTCATGAGAGCTATTATTGTAGTAGTAGTAATATATAGGGTTACCCCTAAAATCTAAGGTTGTAGTAATCCATCTGGTAATTCAACTAGCTAGTTTGAGTGGAAGTTTAGGGGAGTACCTCAGAGACTGAATTAAAAAAAAAACAAACATTTTTTGTTGCCTTGCATACATACCTCATCTCATATTGAGCTTTGGCATTCCTGAGATTTGGCATTTACTCTCTTGTGTCATATTATCCTATCCATTCCTGGCCTTGCTTCCATCTTCTGTACATTTCTTTTTAAAAATTTAAACTAGTTAGTTAATTACCCATGTTTCTATAATGATTTTTCTCCTCAGAATATTCCATTTTCTCTTATTGGAATTGTTTCTTTTTGTCTTCAGAATTTCATTCTTAAGAATCTCTCGTTCCTGTCAGTCTGGTTTCCCCTGTAGACTTTTAGTCTACAAGACTTTATTTATTCTTCCTTGGGAACTTTTAAAATTTGCTTTTCCAAAATCTAGAGTGTATGTCAAATACTGCCTTGATTTTTTCTCCCTTATTTCAAACTAAAGGACGGAGTGGTCATTTCTCCCCAAAGTTTCCATCATATCCACTTATTTTCCAACCATTTTTTTTCCTTGTCAGTGGGAAATCATATCCAGAAGAGAACTTCCTCTTGTTGGCTCTTTTTTCTTTTCAGTGAAGGAATGATCATTATTGTGAGTCAAGAAATTCTTTGCTGTTCTGTTCTTGATAGAAAATAAATGGAGTCTGCACCTTGATAGTCTTTATTGTTCCCCAAGACTTGGTAATTTCTAGCAATAATTTTTAGAAAAAGTTCCATCTAGCACACAGAATCATTCTTGTCCTTGTGAGCTATGAGAAATGAGTGGTTATCCAAGCAGATGACAAATCTTGAGGGATTCTTTGTTATGTTTAACATTTATGCTCTGAGAAGAAAATTAACATTCCTGTTGCTATTATTAGGTGATAGATTCTGTGGTTCCACTATATTATACTTTGGGGGAGCAGCAGTTGCTTTCTTCTTTCTGAGAAGATATCCTATCTCCTTTTCTTCAAGAAGAGTATCAAATCTGTTTTTGAGTTCTCATTGGATAAGGACAGCTATACTTTCTGTCCTTTCTCCATCCCTTCCACTCTCTGTAAATGCAGGGTCCTTTACTCTCCAAATTTTATTCTATTGTGCCGTTATCATATTTGGTCTTTTCCACTTCTACCTCAGATTCCCATTACTTTTCTCTTCCTTCAGCCTTGCATCTCTTTCCTTTAAAAATGCTTCATTTTTCCTAAAACCTTAAGTTTTGACTGTGAAGAGGCATTCCTTTAGTGATTTTTCCCCTTCTCCAGGAAGGAGATCAACCTGCAGAATACTGAAAACGTGCAACTAACTATGGCAGAAATACAAACAAAACAAACTCAGTGCAAATTATTATATAATACTCCCTACTCTTCATGTTGGGGTTTGTGGGAACCCCCAAAAGGTTGGGGTTCCAAACAGGTGTCATAGGTATCTCAAAAGAAATTACAAGCTTGAACCAATCTCCAAGTCAAACATTAAAATTTATTGTAATTGTAATGCTAATTAAATCATGCTAAGTTCCAAAAGAAGCTGGCAAAGAACCAGGGGCAAGAAGATAAATTTATCAGGAAAAGTTAGAGAGAGTAGGTGCTTCATGCCACTCTTATGTTAATTTTATGGGTTAGACGTGGAGTTGAGGAGTAGTCTGATTCTAACTTTGTGTGCAGGTGCAATACCCATAATTCTCTGGGCAGAAATCACAGGGAACTTTTTCAGAAATATGTTTTCAGTTCTGAAATATCACTAGGTTAAGTGGCAGACACCCAATTTTGTTCTGTGATGTGTCAACTTTAAGCATCTCATTATTGTTGTTCATTAGTCTCAGGATCTCAGTTATTCCTGATCAACAGGCTGTTATCTGACAGAGAGCAATGTTTGTGGCCTTAGCATCCTGGTCATATAGAGCCAAAGGGAAGAAATATATCATTTCTAACTCCATTACTTCCAAAACCAGATGGCCTTAGGAATATTGCTACATCCTTCCTAAGGACTGCACCACGTCATTCATAGTTGTTAGGATTCTCAGTCTTTAAAAAATATTTCTGAGCTTGTACATCTTAAGCAGCCTATTATTGTTATTGTTGTTTAACAATCAGTTAAAACCTTTTAACAATTGACAATTCACTTAATTTCCTTTATTTAGTTGGAATAACTTTACAATCACCACTACCTCCCCTTCTGTTTTGTATTTATCTCCTTTGCATCAACTGGCTTCACTCTCCAATTGACTCTATTAACTTGCCTAAAGTTTCACTGATTTCTTCTTATTTGCTTTATTTCATCACCTATCTTCTCTTTCTTGAGTCTTCCCTTTCAGTTCCCTAGTTTTTAATTTTCCTTCTTCTTGCTCTTTTTCTTTCACCCTTTCACAGAACACCAAAATAGAACCTGGACCAGTATCTGAATCTGGGGGTTGTTTTTAAAAACTGTCTCCATTTTTTTCCAAGTTATATCTTCCAAATTCAACCCCTGACATTCTTCATTCATCCCAGCCCTTCCAAATCATCTTAACTTCCCTTAACTAAATAAGAGATCATTTTTTTGTTTCCTTCATATCCCAACAATCTTTTCCTGTGGAATCTTGAAGAAGATTTTTATTTTGAAATTATGTTTAAAATAATGTTTATTTTGAGGTTTTGAAGCAGGTTTATTTCGAAACTATAATATGCCTAAAATGTCATGTTATGATAGAAATATCAATTCTTTAAATTATAGAAGGAAAACAGTATTATGAAGAGAATGTACATTATATCTTTGAATAAACAACTTGTAAACAATAATTCGGGGGAGTCTTGTAGTAGAATACTTCTAGAATTGAACAGGTGTTTTTTCTTGTTCATAGGAGCTAGGAAAATATGGAGTGCTTTTCTACAATGCCTGTTTTATGATCATTCCAACATTTATTATTAGTATTTTCACTGGAGACCTTCAACAGGTAAGCAGACTGTTAATGATTAAAAGTTATAGCATCACTTGGAACAAATAAATTTAGCTCAGCTGAGCAACTTGAAAGAGTTTTATATTTTTAAATGAGCAGACTTTATTAGGATGATACACAAACAAAAGATACAAAGTGTTTAATTGATAGTGATCATTTACTACTATTTGAATTATTTCTTTGAAACATCTGTCCCTAAAAATACATCAGGCTCTTCTTTTATTCCTTCTTGAGTACATTGATATATCAAAGATTCATGAATTTTTGTGTGTGAGAATTTCTTCCACTAACACAAATCACAACCTATTATAACTTTTAGTCTTGGTGAGATACCTGAAAGTTGAAGTGAATTTTCATGGTCCCACAACAATTATATGCTAGAGATGATATTTGAATTCAAGTTCAACACTCTTATCTACTATGCCAAACTGCTCTTTTTGAATAATAATACAACAATGAAGAGGATTCACCTTTATGCAACACTTTGACATTATAAAAATCTTTACACACAATAGCTTTTTTCTTACCTCTGCATCCAGATTTCCCTGGCTTCCTTCAGAATAACTTATATGGCACTTTCTGTAGATGGCCTTTCTTGTGTCTTCTTTTTCTCTTTCATTGACATTGTATGTACAATTCTTTGCATATTGTTCACTCTATTTGAATGTGAACTCCTTGAGCACATGAACTGTGGTTTTGTCTTTTCTTTGTATGGCAGATTCTTACTGATAAGGTCAGAGTAGCAATTTTTAGTTCAAAATAAACATGTGACAAATGCCCAATAACCATTCTCTTTACCAAAAGGAAGGTTTATTTACGAGAAGAGGTTACAGACAAAATGAGAGATAAAATAGGTACCAGAAGTAGCAAATATGATAATAGAATTGGGAGAGCATATAACTAACAAGGAAAAATCAAATTGTTCATGGGAACTCATAGTTAACCAGGAGAAAGGAAATACAAAAAGCATATGGAAGAAAGCCATTGACTTTAGGTTCATAGAGAAGTTTAGCAGACTAATCAGAATTAGCTGTAAGGAGAAAGTAAGGAGAAAGATGCAATTAAAGGGAAGGCAGTATGAGGCAGAGAAAGAGAGTACCTCATAGTGGGCTTAGTCCCGAAAAGGATGTAGCAAAGATCTTCTTCATAAGCAGGTCTTTTAAAATGGAAATAGAGCTGTGGGGTTTTCTTGGGGAAACCAGGGAGGTAAAGGCAGGAACTCAGAGGGAGAAATCAAGGAGCCAGACAGTATGCACCTGGCAGACCAGGTATCAGACATATCTAAAGATATGGTAATCAATTTCTTAAAGGTTGTTTAAAGATGCATAGAGGTTGGGGATAGATGAAGGAGATTGATAAAGAGTTCTTTTCTCACAAACATGCTATAAAAACAGAATAATCTGGGAATTGGTTATATCTGATAATAGCCAGATGGGTTTCTTCCTGACAAGAAAAGATAGCCAGTCCATATCGTTAACACAGTGTCTGATACATAAGTGCTTTAAAATGCTTGTTGACTGACTGAGACGGAAATTGAAGGAATAAGTATCAGAAAAGAAGAAGCAAAGTTATTGTTATTTGCAGAAATTATGATGATTTACTTAGAAAATCTTAAAGATTCAACTAATTTGTATAATTAATTAATAATTTCATTTAAATAACAGTATATGAAATAAACCCACAAAAATCATCAGATTTTATATTACTAGGAAATCTGAACAGAACTATATAGAACAGAAACATTCCCTTCAGAATAATTACAAAATGTATAAAATGTTTGGGAATCCATCTAACCCAAGACATGCCCAAGAATTATTATAGTATCATAGATATAAATCTGGAAGGAACCTTAAAGGCCATTAAGTTCAACCCTTTGACTTTGCAGATGGCTGCAAAAGTAAATTATTTATGTAAAGCATAAATAATGGGAGAGATGTTGATTATTCAAAATTAGACTTTGCTGGTGTAATAAAAGTGATCCATAAATTTATTTACTTATTCATTGCCTTAATCAAACTATCAAAGTTTCACTTTATAAAAGTAGATGAGATAATAAAAATCATTTAGAAGAACAAAAGGTCAAGAATCTTACAGGAAATCATCAATGAAATTGGGAAGGAAGGGGGTCCAAGAGTGCTAGATCTCAAACTAAATTACAAAATGCTATCAAAATATTTTGTATTTTTAAAAAAATTTTTAAAAAGTAGAAAAATTGATCAATAGCTCAGATTAGGTTCACAAGACCCAGAAATGACTGAAAAACTCAAAGCCCTGAGTATGATACACCCAAGGGAACCAATTATTTTTTTACACTTTTTGTCACTGTTGCTATATTCTGTGATGGGCCCTCCAGTGGTCATTCCCTATAGGAGTTTAGGAACCATGGGTTGGAATATCCTATTTGTAGGGAACTGATATAGAGGTTAAGCATTTATATAGCTTCCATGTGTCAGGAGATGTGCTAGGTACTTTACAAATATCTAATTTGATCACCACAAAACCTCTGTAAAGTATAAAGTATATAAAGCTATAAAGCTGTTCTTTCCACTTTACAGTTGAGGAAACTTAAAGGCAGACAGGTCAGATCATTTGCCTAGGGTCATGTAGCTAGTAAATGTCTGAAATGATCTTCCAGACTCCAATTCCAGCATTCTATCCATTGTGTCACTAGCTAATGGAGGAGATCTTCTCTATATCTCACTTGTCTCAGACTCAAGTATGTTCTTTCACGCTGTCTAATTTCTGACCTTCTGCCACTGCTGCTGTGTCCTATAAAAAGAAGTATTTGTTAAATATTTCTTATGTCCTAGGCATTGTGCTAAACCCTAGGATTTCAAAGAAAAAAAAATGAAACAGTCCATGTCTTCCTGGGATTTACATTTTGTTGGGGGACATACCATATATTTGAATGTGTATATTTATAATAAATGCAAGATAGTTTTTATGTATATGTAAAGAACACTAAGAGCTGATAGAATTCAGAAAAAAATTAAAGATGTTACTTTGTCATAGTTTTGAAGGAAATAATGAAGAGAGAAGATGGGAGAATGAATTCTTGGTCTTTGGTATGGGTGGCAGAAATATTCAGAGATAGAAGACAGAATGTTGTCTTTGAGGAAGAACAAGATAGCCAGCTAGGTTGGGAAGAGGAATAATGAATGACAAATTTGGAAATGTAGATTGTAGCCAGATTGAGAAGGACTTTAAAAGCTAAGTAGATGAGTTTATATTTGATCATAGAAGCTTAATGAATTAATTAAATTATCAGATCTTCATTTAGGAAAATAAATTTGGCAGATGTGTGAGTGATAGGAAATGGGAAATATCTGAGGTATGGAGACTAATTAGGATACCACTGCATCAGTCTAAATCAGTGCTTCTTAAATTTTTTCCATTTGTGCCCCCTTTTCACCTGAGAAATTTTTATACGACCCCAGCTATATGGGCATATAAGGCAGGTATACAAATCAAACATTTATTGATAATAAATCATACTTTTGTCATTCCCACAGTCAATTACAAGACCTCATATGGGGTTTTAAGAAGCTGGGGTCTAGATTAGAGATGAGGAGGAACTGAACTCTGGGCTTGTTGTATAGGAGTGAGAAGGAAATGGATATGAGATATTTTGAATATAGATAACATGATTTGGCAACTGATTGGATATGTGGGTTAAAGGCTAATGAAAAGTAAAGGAGAAAAACTAGTTTGAGAGCCTGAGTGCCTGGAAGGATGATGGTGCCCTTAACAGATATAGAAAGAGTTGGAAGTGAGTTGGATTTTATAGAAAAGATAGGGAATTTATTATGGGATACATTGAATTTGATGTACCTTGAGGACATCAAAATGGAAATGTTTAATAGGCAGTGATGCAAGAATAGACTTCAAGAGAGAAAATTGAATTAAATATAGAAATCTTGGAATCATAAATATAGACATTATAATTGAACCCATGGGAGCTGATTAGATCACAAAGTGAGAATGTGTGAAGAAGAAAGGAAAGGCTCAGTATTTGTTTCAGGCCTGATTATAATTTCACAGTGACTACAAAGAAGGAATCATCATACAGCTAGGAGTAAAATTAAGAGAACAGTGACTAGAGATGGGACAAAGCAGTTTAGATAAAGCTTTTTATTAAGGATTGACTTTGTGCCAAGCATTGTGCTAAATGCTGGAAATGCAAGCAAAAAGAAAGTCACTCCTTTCCCTCTAAGAGACTATATATATATATATATATATATATATATATATATATATTTTAAAGACAATCTAAAAAAGAGAGCTGAAAGGAGAAATGGGAGGAAGATACCATTGGTGGGAGGGCAAGGTGGAAAAGTCTATTAGAGTCAGGAGTTGAGCCAGGTGAGCCTTGGGCACTTCCTCAAACAGAAGTTTTAGGGAGAAACTCAACCATCTGAAGAAAGATACCACAGAGGTAGAGGCATCTTCAACATGGGAGGAAAACTGGGATGGAGGTAGAAAGTCTGACTGTTAGAATCTAGGAGACAAATGACACCAGTTTAGCTAAAATCATTGAAGGGATAGAGACAAATGTTGAAGGGAATATGGAAAAATTGAGATGCTAATTCATTGTTGGTATATTGTGAACTGATCTAACCATTTTGGAGAGCAATCTGGAATTATGCCCAAAGAATTATTAAATTGCCTATTGCCTTTAACCTAGCAATAACACTACTAGGTCTATTTCCAAAGGTGTTTAGGGAAGAAGAGGTTATGGAATAGGAGACAAGGTAGTGGATAGAAATAAAGGAGAGGCATGAAGAGAGATAGAGTAAATAGGGTGAGAAGGATAGTGAAGAAAAATAAGGAGGAAAATATGAACAGGTAATTGTAGCTAAGAATATGAATGGGACAAATTTACCCATAAAACAGAAATGGACAACAGATTAAAATTTAAATCCAGCAATATGTTCCTTTAAGAAAACATTGTAGTGAGAGACACAGGCAAAGATAAAATAAAGGGCAGCAGTAAAATTTATTATGTAAAAAAAAGCAGGTATAGTAATCATGTTCTCAGACAAAATTTAAAATAGATTTAATTGAAAGTGAAAAAATAGAAAAACTACACTGTGAGCAATATTATTTAGTATTATTTAGACCATTTATAATAGCTTGACAGTATAAAATACATGAATATATCCCTGCCACAAAACAGAACAACATGAACATAAACATAAAATAATTTTTATCCAAAATTAGATTTAGACTTAATTAGAATTAACTAATTAAAGTGATATTCATTGTTCATGGATAGTTTTTTAATTTTTTAAATTGTAGTTATAACTATTCAATGTCATACCCAATTAAATTACTAAAAAATTGTTTAACTGAGAAAAAATAATAACAAAGTTCATTTGGAAAAGCAAAAGGTCAGGAACTTCAAATAAACCAGGAGAAAAGAAGTAAGAGAAATATAATCAGTAGTATCAATCTTAAGTTATAAGGGAGAAGATTGTTGAAGTGTAAAAAGGATAATTTTGATTCATTTAAATTAAAATCTCCTTGTATAAATCACCAAGAATAAAAGGAATTCTGAAAATTGGAATAAAACTTGAAGTTTGGCACAGAGCCTCCTCTATTATGGTAGCAAGCCCAACTTTAACATAAAGTTAAAAATCAAGAAATAGACTGGAAAAATGAACAAACGACAACAAAGTCAAAACAGCTTCATCAAAAGTTTCAAAGAAAAATTTTACTGTGTCTTAGGCCTCAAAGGGATTCCTGGAATAGCTCAAAAAAGGATTTTTAAAAATGAGGGGTAAAGAAAAAATTGGGAAAAAAATTAGAGTGATGCAAGAAAATCAGGAAAAGAGAGTCAACAACTTGGTAAAAAGGAAGCACAAAAATACTGAAGAAAATAATCCCTTAAAAAACAGAATAGGCCGAGCACCAGCCCTGAAGTCAGGAGGACCTGAGTTCAAATTTGGTCTCAGACACTTCCTAGCTGTGTGACCCTGGGCAAGTCACTTAACCCCAATTGCCTTAGCAAAAAGCAAAAAAAAAAAAAAAAAACAGAATAGGCCAAAAAAAAAAAAAAGAGGCACAAAAAAAAGCTAAATAGAATAGGAGATACAAAAGCTCACTGAAGAAAATAATTCTTTAAAAATTAGAATTGGACATTGCATAATACTTTTGCTTTTGATAATTTAACTATGTATCAGCTCTTACAAGCCTTTCTGAATTTATACAAATGTAATATTCATAATTTCTTAAGAACAAAATTCCATTTGATTCATATACTATAGTTTGTTCAGTCACTTCACGTTTGATAAGCATCCATTTTATTTTTAATTTTCTGCTACAATAAAAAAGTGCTGCTATAAATATAAATATGCATTTTCCCTTTTTCTCCTTGACTTCTTGGGGTATACTCTCCTGGGGTCAAGAGGTATGTACAACTTAGTGACTCTTATAAATATAGTTCTAATTTGTTTTGGTGAATGGTTTCATTTTGCAAAATGGAACTAATTCACAACTACACCAATTAGGCATTTGTATACTTGTCATCCCACAAAGCATATCAATATTTATTTTCCTCTTTTGCCATCTTTAACAAACTGTAAAATGTATATGTAACATCAAAGTAATTTTAATTCACATTTTTCTCAATTATTTGAAGCATTCTTTCATTTCTTTGTTAATAGTTTATATTTCTTCATTTGAAAATTGCCCATTCATATCCTTTGATTAGTCATGTGTAGGGGAATGAATAGGGAACCACACACAAAAAATAAAGTGAAAATAGTATGCTTCAGTCTGCATTCAGATTCTATAGTTCTTTTTTCTGGATATGGATAGCATTTTCCTATCATGATTCTTTTGGAATTATCTTGGATCATTGTAGTGCTGAAAACAATTAGATCTATCATAATTGATCATTGTACAATGTTGTTGTACTGTGTACACTGTTCTCTTGGTTCTGTTCACTTCACTCAGCATCAGTTCATCTAAGTCTTTCCAGATTTTTCTGAAATCTGCCTGCTTATCATTTCTTATAGCACAATATTATTCCATCATATCCACATACCATAACTTGTTCAGCCATTCCCTAATTTATAGGTATTCCCTCAATTTCCATTTTTTTTGCCACTACATAAAAGGCCCCATCTATAGTTATAAAAAAATCTGCTTCTCTTTTCTTCAAAGTTTATAAATGATAGTATCTTTTATGTGTAATTCAAGTAGAGATTACTGTGACATATAATGTAAAATGTGTGTGAATTTAATTTCTGACAAACTACTTTTCAATTTTTTCTATCCATTTTTGTCAGTCACTCATTGCTTACAATTTCCCAGTCAGTGGTATAAAAATTGAGGCCTTATTATATATCCATAATTCTGAATGTTTACATCTATATTTTAGAGTGGCTATTTTATAATTGTGTAAATTTCTCGTGGTAGCTGTTCCTTTTTAAAAATATAATCCATTATCCTGCCATCTAGGGGAGGGGTGGGGAGTTGGGGGGAAAAATTTGTAACGGAAAGCTATGTAAGGGTTATTGTTGAAGAATTACCCACACATATGTTATGCAAATAAAATAAAAAATTTAAAAAAAATATAATCCATGTGACTATGTGGTATCTTATTTAGCTAATAATCACTTTTATCTCCTTTTTAAACATTAGGCTACTGAGTTCAGCCAGTGGAGGAACATTTTATTTATCATGCAGTTTCTTCTTTCCTGTTTGCTGGGGTAAGAAGTCAAAGAAGATTTCACATGATTTTACTGAAGTTCTTCACCTTAATCAAATGAGAATACAAGGCCATTCAGGAAAATTCATTGTCGGAGGGGATACAAGTGTGAGAAATAAGTAAACACAGAAGATAATTCCCATCTTTTGTTTTAAGAGAAATCACTTAGTTGAAGTTTTAAATTGTGAAAATTTTTGAAAATTAGGTTTTAGAAAAAAATGAATTTAGGTATGATTGTGGTTGTAAGAGAGAGAGAAGGAACAGTATTTTAGTATTTGGTTGTCTATTGGGTTTCAAAATATAGCATTGTGATCTGATGGAGCCACAGATTAAAAGAGATGATATTTGACTTCTGTTCTGGATTGCTAAAGGCTTTCAATATAATCTTGGATAAATTATTTAATCTTCTATTTCTTTATTTAAAACTATTGAATTTTGGATTGAAAGGGATTTTAGAGATTATCTAGTCCAACCTCTTCATAATATAGATGAGGAAATGGAAACCTGGAGAAATAAAGCAACTAACCAAATTAGTTAAACAAATAACTAAAAGTCATACAACTTGTTTCAGTTTCCTGACTGCTCATTCAGTACTCTTTCATTTAACCAATTATCAATCAGTAAGCAGTATTAAGCTCTACCATATGTCAAGCACTGTTTTAAGTGCTGATGATATAAATAAAAAGCAAAAAAAAATCTCTTTTGTCAAGAAACTTACATTCTAACGTGAACAAAATATTTACTGTTTGGACAGTTAATGGAGATTCAGTTATCACAGTCTTCCAAGGAAATTTATACTAGAATCTTTTTGTACAGATTTTAATGATGATCTCTGATGCCCCTTTCAGGTCATGATCCTATGTCAACATGATTTTCTCATTTAATTTGTCACACATTTTCATTTTATTGGATTGATTAATCCATTCATACTTAAAGTTATGAAAATTATGTTTCTATTTTCCTTCAATTGTCTTTTTTTTTAATTGAGATTTTTTTTTTTGGTTTCTCTTTGTCTTTAAAGACTTATTATATACCTCCAGTCATGTTTGCTTAACATACTTTAACAACCTTCTTTTAATAGACTCTCTTCCTTCTACCCTCAAACCTAACCTTCCATTTTCACTCCTTTTGCTGGTTTTAATTTTGAATGATTATTTTCTTTCTTTTAGTTATATAATTTTTTTTGTCTTTTTTCTCAGATAATTAAATTCTGTTTTCTTTCTTCCCTCCTTTGTATATTGTCTGCAAAACCTGTGGTACTTGTGGCAATCTGTGGTTTAAGTGGTTCAAATTGACACATATGCTGTCTTCAAGTCTATAGGATAATAGTGGTTCACTGTTTTACTTATCCAGTGAAAGAATGTAAGTTGCCTACAAGATAGTCTTCTCCCCGAGCCACCAGCTCACTACCCATCCCATTTCCTCTCTGATGAATACATAAAATAATCTTTGTAAAGGCTGTAGTTTGTTCATTGGCCACCAAAGAGTTCTCTGTAAATATCCAGACTGTTTTCTTGTTTTTTTATCAACACAGAGCCCTTTGCTTCAAGTGGGGACACTAGCCAGGTTCAGGGACTTTTGGGATGAAAAGCATTATTACCCCAAATAACAAAAATATGGTATCCAAAGCTCTAGAGCCCCCTACCCTACTTTCTTCTTTCTAGTTAGATCCTTTATCCCATTCACAGGATTCAGATATTAAACATACTTATGGTAAAATCATTTATTGAACATAGAGAACATGGAAGGAAAAAGTTAAACGCACCTACACAGAACCATCTGCCTCACCATACTTCCTCCCTCTTTCCCCTCCCAGTTCTTTAGCTGTGGCCATGGGAATTTATATACTATTCATGCCCAAAGATCATGAATAGGTAGTATCTGGGACTCCAATTCTACACACTTCAAGTATTATAGCAGGGAAAACTAGGGGAAGAGTAGCAAGAAAAGCACTTGTTCTCTCCTGTTCACTAGTCTGGTGGGCATCACAGTGTAGGAGCTCAATATTGATCTAGATGGCCTCCAAATTGCAGGTTTTCTATTGCCCCCATCAATGAGAACCCAGAATTCTCAGATCACTATGGTGACTGTCCTTTTCCCCTATCCTGTCTGATGATTAGCAAGTCAGAAAAACACTAGGATGGTAGAATGAAGTAAAAGGCAGATAAACTCAAATGCAAGTGTTTAAATTGTGTCCCATCTATCCTGTCACCTGGCTTCTTGCCCATCTTTGATGTGCTCTCTCTCTCTCATACTCAGACAAAGGGAAGAACAGTCATTAGACTGCAAGACCTAAAGTCTCTTTGATTTCTGTCTTATCACCATCATCACTTCAGGCCCTGGGTGAAAATGATGCTAATAAAATAGATGAGGGCAATGTGTTTGCATGAATTGCAATGTTATACTTCTTGTCAACATATAGTATATTCTTTCTTGTTGTTTTCTGGAAAAAGCACTGATTTTAGAATTGAAAGACCTGGCCTGAATTTAATCCAATCACTTGCTACCTAAATAATTTATTTATTATGGGAATATATTTACCCCTTCTAAAAATGTCTGGAAGAACCTGGTTTTGTCCTTGATAGGACATTACATATACAATATATAAATGTACATGTTTATATGTATATTATATATACATGTATATATATATATATATATATATGTTTTAAAAACTTCTTATCCTAAATCTATTTGTCCAAAAACATTTCTCTTAATAGAAGGAGTGAATGATAATAGATTCTTCGCATTTCTCTGTGCCCTAGCTCCAAATAAGTGTACCATACATTCCAATTATGATCCAGTGAAGTCTGGGATTATAGTTCTATTACATCTGTCAGTTTGGAGTATGAGCTAATGTTTTTGTTTTCTGTAGGAGCATGGCTAGCAGGGATGATATCCTGTAGTTCAGTGTTTTATAGGATAATGAAAATGTTGCTAATTCTGGATTATCTGTAATAATAGGGAGCAAAACTGTTGTAAACAAAATAAATCCACAATAATGTAAGGATTCCATTTTAACCATTAGTTTTTAGTTTGTTTTTACCCCACCTTTTCTGCATTCCTAGTAAACAAGAAGTCACTTTTTTTATGGGAAAAAAAAACATTCCCCCCTCCCATCTTCTCCAAGTGATTTTTAAGTTCATCTCTATCTTTAAAAAAAATCCCTTTCCTTTTGTTAGTGGAGTGATCAATGGAAAACTGATATCTAGGAGATAGTCAACATTTTCAAAAGAGGGAGAATATAGATAATCCACAATAGGATAATTGTTCCTGAATAATTCAAAATTAACTTAGGCTGTTTTTAGAAATGGATCTTAAACATCTCCTGACATGTGCTTCTATATTCCAAAGCATTGATAAGGAGGTCAGTCATTGCTGAATATATTCTTGTCATTGAGCATAAGGCATGAACTTACCTTTTTTCATTCAGGTTTCTGTTGATGTATTCCACGGTGCTCTGTAGCTACTACAATTCTGCCCTAACAACTACAGTCGTGGGCGCGGTAAAGGTAAGTGGAGGTACTAAAGAGAAATCTTGGAATTAAGAATCAAGTAGATTAGCTCATTTGGTAGTATCCTAGGAATTTTGAACTAGATGCTGAAATTAAAAACACTGTTTCTAGAAAGTGTTACAGTAGGCTAAGAAAGTTTTTTTTTTTTCTATTTGAGTTGGATGATCCTGTCTTCCTTCTTAAACTTAATACCACTGGTCTAGGTTAGTCCTCATGAAGAAGGGTTTAATGGGATGGAAAATGGAATGGGGAAGAGAATTGCAAATGTCACCACACAGAAGGTGTTGAGGAATTTTCCTGTTAAGCCCCCTAAAACAACAACAACAGCATCAACAACAACAATTAAACAACAACAACAAAATATGAACAAGTTCCTTAATTAACTTGAGGGTTTCAGGGATGTGACTATTGGAATAAAGGTAATGATTTCACAGGAAATCTAGTGATTGAATGAGAGAACCAATCAAGTTGTGCCACTAGGACTCCTAAGAAAAATTAAGCAAATAGTAATCCAACCACTAATGATACAGTGATCCTACCAAATATAGTGATCCCATCTGAAAGGGTATACAACATTAAACATTTGTAGTTTTCTCTAACGTCTGGTTTTAAAATTTTTTAAAATAACTTCTTTTCTCTCTTACACCTTCCACAACATTAAAAAAGAAAAGAAAAATAATTTCTTTTCCATATATGCTTAGTGAAGCAAATAAATTCCCACACTGGCTATATTTTAAAATCCATACCAATTTCTGTATTTTCACCTATATCTGCATATGTGTCATTCTTCATTATAAATCTATAACTTCCTTTTTAGGAGATAATAATATATTTCATTGTTGGTCCTCTAGTATCATGGAAGGCCATTGTGTTGATCATACTTCTTAGAGCTTTCAAACTTGTTTGTTTTTACAGAGGGGTTGTATAAATTGTTCTCCTTATTCTGCTTATTTAATTCTTTATCAGTTTATTAAAAACTTCAAAATTGTTCTTTTTAAAAAATAATTTTTATATAAAAACTTTATATAACATTTATGTTATAGGATATAAATCTGTTTTGATTCTACTTTCTGTATTAGCTTATCTAAATCTTTCCATGTATCTTTGAAATCTTAAATTAAACTTCATTAATTCTTATAACATAGCAGAACTCCATCATATTCATATGCCATAATTTATTTGTCCATTCCTTAATTGTTGGGTATCTCTTTAGTTTTTAGGTTTTTTGTCACCACAAAAATTGCTTCTCTAAATATTTTTGTAAACAAAAGATCTTTTGCTTTTTCTTTGCAAGTAGTGTTATATCTGGGTCAAAGCATAAGTAGTAATTAGTAACCTATCATCTTCAGTGATCCTCTCATTCCCTTCATTGATCACAAACTTTTCTTCTATCCATAGATCTGATAGATAATTTTTTCCATGTCTCTTAGGTCTGTTTATGATAATATAGATTACATATCCTTTTGGAGCTTATCTTGGTATAAGGTGTATAGTGTTATTTTCCTGATTCTGCTTACTTCACTCTTTATCAGTTAATGCAAGTTTTCCAAAGATCCTTATTTATTATTTTTCCTTTATCATTTCTTATAGCACAGTAGTTTTCCATTACACATATATATTGTAACTTGTTCAGATATTCCTCAATGGATATTCTATCTCACATGTCTCAGTGGACCATCAGGGTATCACTCCCCCCACCCTGTGTGTGTTTGTGTGTGTATATGTGTGCTTTAATATATATACATACACATATATGTATATATATATGTATAAATGTCTTTCTCCTCTTTTTTTACCTTCTTTGGATTATAGATCTAGTACAATTCCCCATACTTTCTTTTTTTATATATATAAAGCTTTTTATTTACAAAACATATGAGTGATTTTTAACATTGACCTTTGCAAAAACTTTTTTTTTCCCAAGCTTTTCCCCTCCTTCCCCCCACCCTTTACCCCTATATGACAGGTAATCTAATACATGCTAAATAGGATAAATTATATGACAAATACAATACATGTATACATATCTATACAGTTATCTTACTGCACAAGAAACATCAGATCTAGAAAGAGAAGAAAAAAAACAACCTAAGAAGGAAAACAAAATGCATGGAAATATTCACAGAAAGCGTTAAAATGCTGTGTTGTGGTTCACACTCAGTTCCCACAGGCCTCTCTCTGGATGTACATGACTATCTTCATCGCTGAACAACTGGTTTGAATCACATCATTGTTGAAGAGAACCATGTCCATCAAAATTAACCATCGTATAGTCTTGTTGCTGTGTATAATATTCTCCTGGTTCTGCTGATTTCATTCAGCATCAGTTCATGCAAGTCTCTCCAGTCCTCTCTGAAATCCTCCTGTTGGTCATTTCTTACAGAACAATAATATTCCATAACATTCATATACCATAATTTATTCAGCCATTCCCCAATTGATGGGCATCCTTTCAATTTCCAGTTTCTTGCCACTACAAAAAGGGCTGCCACAAACATTTTTGCACATGTGGGTCCCTTTCCCTCCTTTAAAATCTCTTTGGGATATAGGCCCAGTAGAAACACTGCTGGGTCAAAGGGTATGCACAGTTTGATAACTTTTTGAGCATAGCTCCAAATTGCTCTCCAGAATGGTTGGATCTGTTCACAGTTCCACCAACAATGTATCGGTGTCCCAGTTTTCCCACATCCCCTCCAACAGTTATCATTATCATTTCCTGTCATTTTAGCCAATCTGACAGGTGTGTAGTGGTATCTCAGAGTTGTCTTAATTTGCATTTCTCTGATCAATAGTGACTTGGAGCACCTTTTCATGTGACCGGAAATAGTTTCAATTTCTTTGTCTGAAAATTGTCTGTTCATATCTTTTGACCATTACTTTCCCCATACTTTAGAATTCCCCATACTTTCAATGGATGATTTTGCATTTTCCTTAACTGAGAAGATTGAAGCCATTCTACCCCCACTTCAATAATATTTTAGGATTATTAACTAATTTCTTTTCTAATTGTCAATAAAGCACTTAGTTTCCCCCCTCCTTGTTTCATTAGTAAAATGTAAGCTCCTTGAGGTCAGGGATTATTTTTTGTTTTTTCTTTTAACTTCACTGCCTAGTCTAGTACCTTGAATACTTAATATATGTTTTTGAATATAATTGAATATATAATGTTATATACTTAATAAATATATGTTCATAATGATATATGTAAATATAAATGATATATTAAACATAAAGAAAATCAAAGTATTTTCAATTGCAAGATTCATCAGAAATTAATTTTGCCTTTTCTTAAATTCATTATTTCCTAGCAAGTATATATTTTCATTATTAATGTATACCAATCCTCTATATTGTTTTCAGAATATATCCATTGCTTACATTGGAATGTTATTTGGTGGAGACTATATATTTTCTATGTTAAACTTTATAGGACTAAATATTTGGTGAGTATGATATTAAATGGACTTATATTGGTAAAAGTATGTGAGTAGAGCTGGAGAAATGACTAGCAGGGATAAGTAAAAGCATAATATTCCTGTAGTATGAGTAAATGATTAAATGAAAAATCATTTGCTATGTTAATATATTATGCTATTATGTACAATATTACCATGCTAGGTATTGAGGTTACAAATACAAAAAGTAAGACAATTCTTGCCCTTAGTGAATTTACGTTCTACTGGTGGTTATAAAACATATGTGCAAATAAAAATTTGTGTATAAGACAGTTGTTTTGATATTTGAACAATGTTTTCTTCCCTTTCATTATAAGTGGATTAGTTCCCAGGCTAGCTCATAAAACGTTGCTTAACAAATGATGTTACTAGTAGTTATATTGTTGTATAGTACTATACTATATATTGGTTCTATAGAACCTCACTACCAAATGTAACAGTGTGTCTATGGAGAAATACATTCAGAGTTGCAACTCGTTGTACAAGGAATACATTTTGGATATAAAGTAGAGAGAAATTTTATCTCTCTTCTAAATTGATAGTGGAATCAGAAGCTCTCCTAACTCTAATCCACTTTTGCTAACTCTAGGACCTCAGGTGAGAATTGAAATTAGTGGGTTGAGTGAAGATTCTGAGACCAAAATCTGGAAGGGGTCTTTGTGGGAGGGTAGGGAGGAGGTATAGTGGGCAGCTAAGTGGATAGAATGTTAGGCCTGGAGTCAGTAAGATTCATCTTCCTGAGGTTCATATCTGAACTCAGACACTTACTAGCTATGTAACCCTGAGCAAATCACTAGGCTCTGTTTGCCTCAGTTCCTCATCTGTAAAAATAGGAAGAGAATTGGCAAACCAGTATCTTTGCCAAGAAAATCTCAAATGAAGTCACAAAGAACAACAAAAGTAAGGAGTTAGGTCAAGAGCTGAGGAAACTTCTGGGTGAGATCTTAGATGAGGTGGGGCAGGAATCCTTGAGCTTTCTATCCAGTCAGCCTCAGATCCTGAAATACATCTCCTGGGAAAGGTGAGAAGTATTAAGGAAACTGTTGGGATGGAATTTTAGAAGGTGGTACTAAGTTGGAAAAGCTGAGAGAGGATATAAACTGAAGCAAGGGTGGAAGATGGGAAGAGGGAGTTTCTTTGGCTCCTGAACTCCTTGGCAAGTTGAAGGGAAGTACACAAACTGGGCAAATCTAAGTTATATTTGTGAGTGCTTATTATAGTCATTAACCTGAATTAGTTTAATAACTTAATTTGCCTTCATAATTTAGCCAAATCTTTGCTTTCACCGGATTATTGTACAATCATTTTGCTTAAGCAAATTTGCTTTTCTGATCTTTTCTGTATAGTCTTATATGTGTATCAGTTGGAGAGTAATGTCCATGTGAAACCAAGGAGTTGTGTGTCTGTTTCCTTCTCTTCTCTTTGCAAATAATGACATGGACAAGTCATCTAACTTTTGTGTAACCCTCCTCTTTTTCTTTTTTCTTTCTTTCTTTTGTTTTTGGTGAGGCAATTAGTGTTAAATGATTGCCCAGGGTCACATAGCTATAAGTATTAAATTCTGGATTTGAACTCAGGTCCTTCTGACTCCAGAATCAGTGCTCTACCCACTGTGCCATCTAGCTTGCCCCAAGCCTCCTCTTTTTTTAAGTGAGTGATTGAGTTCTTTGAATTTCCCCCCTGCAAATAAGATGCAGTATGGCATATTAGAATTAACACCAAACTTAGTCTTAGAAGATCTGGGATCAAGTTTCATTTCTGCTACATACAGACCCTGTGACTTTGGAAATGCCAGTAAAGACAGGTGCTTTGTAGTGATAAAGCATATAAATGTCATATAAATATAGAATGTGATGGCAAAATGGATAAACAGTTGGTCCTGGAGCTAAGAAAAAAACCTATATTAATATTCCACATTTGATGACTAACTTAATGTTTCTGAACTCTAAGCAATTCCCTTAAGGCTATAACATGGATAGAAGGTGCTGACCCCTTTTTAGTTGAAGGAGTTTCCTCTTCTGGAAGTACCATTACTAAATGAAAATCCAAGCCTTGTCCTTTATGCTACTGTTACTTGATTTTGGAAAGTATTTTGCTATTTCAAACAGCAATGAGAATGTACTATCAGCTGTTTATTGTATCTCTGCCCTAAAATATCTTTTTTTTCCCTAATAAAGCTGAAAATATACAACGAAATTCTCAAAAGGATACTTGAGGAGAGGGAAAGAAAGAACTACATTGGTCCATTAATCAAATTATTAAACATTTGAGGCATTGAGTTGATTGTGTATATAAAAATTTTCAGGATTTTCATTGACTCTAATTACATCTGTCCAGCTTTTTAATTCATCTTTTCTTCTTTCTTTTTAGTATGGGAGGAGGAGTGATGTATACTTTTTTAACGCTGCAAGGCCCAGAGCATCCTAAACAGCAAGTGGATGAAGAAAATATATCTTCTGAGGCAAAGCTAGGATCTGCTATTGACTGATAGATTGACTGGGAAAGCAGTGGATAGAAGTTCAAACAAGTGGGAAATAAATCTTTACATGTTTAAGCACATGACAGAAGGGAAAGAAAATCTACCTCACCTACCATTGTGTGAAAAACTGTCTGAAAGCCAATTTTTCCAAAATAATGAACATAAAACAAATTTTTGGTTTCAAAGGGAAAGTATTTCTTTTTTTTATTTTTATTATTTTTTTATTTTATTTTATTTTTTTTATTAAAGCTTTTTATTTGTATAACATATATATTGGTAGTTCCCCAACATTGATCTTTACAAAGCTTTACATTACAAATTTTACCCCCAGTCCCCTCCCCTCCCCTAGATAGCAGGAAGTCCACTACATGTTAATAATGTTGAAATGCTTGAGAAGTTATGCAAGAAAAATCCTATCTACAAGAGAAAAAAAAAGAACCAGAGAAAGGCAACACAATGCAAGCAAATGTCAATAGAGATCATGAAAATGTTACGTTGTGGTCCATATTTCATTTCCCTCTCTCTGGGTGTATATGGTTTTCTTCAGTGAACAATTGGAACTGGTTTGAGACAATTCTTTGTTGCAGAGAGCCATGTCCATCAGAATTGATCATCATGTAATACTGTTGTTGCTGTGTATGATGATCTCCTGGTTCTGCTCGTTTCACTCAGCATCAGTTCATGCAAGTCCCTCCAGGCCTCTCTGAAAAGGGAAAGTATTTCTTAAAAAAATTATAGGATTCTGGAACTGATATGTATTTTTGCCTGAAAGGTTTTTTTTTATTCTAAAATTTTTGATCTTTGGTAAAGACCTTAGCTTCATTGCCATCATCATTGTCAGTTTGTACTGTCTCTCATCCAAGAGAAGATTTTAAAAAAGGATGCTGTGATGGCAAGGATTTTTTATCAGATAATTTGCCTTTTATTTCAAGGATCCATGAGAAGGTTCCCATAAAAAGAAAATCGGTTTTAAAAGAAATATTTTCATAGAGTGATTGCCAAAATTATCAAATGAATTGCCAGTTAGAGTTCAATAAATTTTGCTTTGATTTTATATATATGTGTGAGTCCATCTGAAAGGATGTGTTCCTTTTCTTTAAAATAGAAATAAACAGATTTTAATACTGGACAGCATGGTACTATTGCAGAGAAATAAAAAGAGTGTATAACCTAACAACTATGTATGGTGGTAATACTCTGTATGTGTTATCCTACTATCTCATTTTCCAAGTCTTAAAAAAATTGAAAATATCTCAGACTCAAGGCTTAAAATGTCAGATTTAGTAGCTTATTCTCTCTCTGCTCATTTCTAACATTCTCCCAGAGTGCTTTAAAAATTAAGATTAGTTTGATCTTTACCAAATATACAGAGTCTTTTGGATTTTTTTCTGACTGTGTTATAAATATTAAAACAAAGAGAAGCCTATTGAAAGATTCGTCATTTAGGAGACCAGAGTGATAGTCTCTGCGATCTTGGAAAAATTACTTAACCTCTTTGAGCCCCATTTTCAAATAGATAAGAAGGAGAGGAAGAGAGGGAAAGAGGAAGGGGAAAAATAAGTTTGAACAGAACAATGTCTCTTGACTTGAGTTGCAGGAACTTGTTTGCTTTTAATATTTTATTAATTGGATTTCAATATAATACTTTATTTTTGTAAATCTATGTATTTCATTTTATATACTTAAAAATAATGTTCTGAGAAATGGCCCTTAGACTTCATTAGACTGCCAGTGGTATCCATGACACAATATAGGTTAAGAACCTTTGGATTAGATGGTCTTTAAGTAATCCCAGTAAAGTTAACATTCTGGGACTTCTCTGATGCTGTAAGAGTATTTTAAATTAAATTTCTTAAAATATTCAGGGTGATTTTTGCATTCCAAAGCTCTTATAATATGAGGATTTTATAAACTAAAATTCATTGTCTATTTCAGTGATCCCAATGGCTGTTTTCTTGTTTTGTTTTAATTTCTACAGTGGTCTTTTGCTTGGCAGCCTATTTAGGAAGAACATTATTTTTCTTTACTTCTATATATTGACCAGCAGAGGTCACCCTAAGAGCATCATAACTATCTCCTGCTTAGCCAGAGTTCTATTTGATACCATTGACTTGTCCAGTTGGTGGAGGCAAAGTACCAAGTTTCAGGGCAGTTCCAGAGCATGTTTTGTGAAGGCTTAATTTGTGTGTGTGTGTGTGTGTGTTACGTTGTACTTACATTTGAGAGAGGATGGGAAGATTACTTTAGAAGAGTGGAAGAAAATCTGATGGTTTAGGAGGAGGAAGTATTGGGGAGTTAGTTTAATTAAATGGTATGAGGGGTGATATGGATTGAGCACTGAACTTGGAGTGCAGAAGATTCATTTTCATTCAGCCTCAGATATTCTGGACAAGTCACTTAATGCTGTTTGCCTTGGTTTCCTCATCTGTAAAATAAACTAGAGAAGGAAGTGGCAAATTCTCCAGTATTTTTGCCAAAGAAAACTCCCAAAATGGGGGTCACAGGGACAGGGATGTGACTGAACAGCAAATAAAATGATCCTGTATCTAACTAAAAACTACTGATTGACTTGAAAGTGAATTTTAGCTTATTTGACATTTGGCATATAGTTTCTAAGCATTATTCTATTTCTGCCAATAAAAAATGATGCAGTTTGTTAACTTGATTGATTTTTTCAACTTTTATTTTCCTTTCTGGGTATTCGTGTATTCTCCTAAGTCTTCAGAAATTAGCCTAGAGAAAGCAGATTGTTAGAGTAGCTGCAGATCAGTGAGTCAACAAGCATTTATTAAGCACCTATTATCTTTGCAGGCACTGTGCTAAGTTCAGGGAATACAAAAAAATAGATATGGCCAGACAGTACAGAATCTGAATCCCTTTCTATTACTCTCAAAGAGAGGAAATGTGTGGTCATTTTAAGTGAAGTGAAACAAGGTATCACTAGAGACTTTGTGCTATTGTGTGCAGAGACATCCTCTTCCCCTTTTACCCAACATTCATTTTTATATTACTAAATTCAGATTAAGGCTTTTCTTGATGTTAAGTTTAAAGGGGAACAGAAGTCTATAAAGCAATAATATATAGCCTAGGAAAGGACAATAGTATTTGCCCAAGACACTAAGGGATTTCACATAGAGTGCTGAACTTGGAATCTAGAAGATTCATTTTCATGAATTCAAATCCAGTCTCAGATACTTACTAATGGTGTGACCCTGGAAAAGTCATTTAATGTTGTTTGCCTCAGTTTCCTATCTTTTAACATCCTCATCATAACAATAATTATCATTCATCTTGTGCTTCAAGGCTTGCAAAGAACATTATAACATTTTATATTTGCTGACACATCATTCTTCCATCTCATCCTGACTGGCCCATTTCCTTTTCCAATACTACATTTCCTAGATTATTCAATTTCTTTCAATTAAGATATTATTGATAATTGTGCACCTTTCCTATTAGGTAAGTATCACAAATAAATTTTTTTTAAATTTTGCTTATTCATCTTAATTAAACATTAATCACCATTGTTAGGAGCTAGCATTTATACACTTTTGGGTTTGCAAAGTACTTTACAAATGTTATCTCATTTGATTCTCATAACAACTCTGTGAGGGTAGGTATCATCATTATTCTTACTTTACAGGTGGGAAACATAGATTGTCTAAATCAGATTTTTAGGCAGATAGTTCAGATTTATTCTCAAACTTTTTTTGTTGGCTATTTTTGAGCTTCACAATCTAAATCAAAAGACTAAAAATGTGAAACCAAATCTCCCCTACTTGCTACCTGTGTGTGATTTTGGGCTGCTCTAGGCCTCATCTATCAAATGATAGGATTGAACTAAAACTCTTTTAAGATCCTTTATACTTCTATGTTTTTCTTCAATATTCCTCAGCTAGTTTTAATTGTTCTTGGAACTATATTGATTCATTGAGTGAATTAGCCATGTCATGGTCACCTAAAAGTATTAGAATTTATGAGTTGGAGGACTCTCAAGAGGTAATTTAGCACAGTATCTTTGCTTATATATAAATTCTATCCACAGCATTCTTTTATACTGTATGGGCAGGCAGGTGGCTCAGTGGATAAAGTTCCAGACAGAGTCAGGAAAACTCATCTTCAGAGTTCATATCTGGCCTCAGATACTAGTTGTGTGACCCTGAGTAAGTCACTTTGCCTTGTTTACCCCAGTTTCCTCATCTGTAAAATGAGTGGGAGAAGAAATGACTAAGATATTCCAGTATCTTTGCCAAGAAAACCCCAAATGAGGTCACAAAGAGTCATACAACTGGAACTGAACAACAACAGTGTAACTTATGGCTTAGCATCTTCACTCTGGAATGGGTTAAAATTTGGTGTGTCTTTAGGGAACATCATTTATGTTATGGATGGGGTCTAAAATTGGTCCCATGGTACTCTGGAATTGGAAAAAATGAGGACAATTATAATAGTTAACAAAAGGAAATTTAGTCATGGTAGGAAAAAATACATATCAGACCAAGGAAGCGTTGTTCATCCAGGAGAAAGCATTAAATTGAACATTATTTCTTAGTGGTTTGTGGGGTATATGCTAAGGGGAAGAGCTCCCATGTCCTGGCTGTCTTACATCCAGGTGAACAGGAAACTGAGTCAATGTCCCTGTTCTCTTGAGGACATTTCTAATACCTTTTAAGGAGAAAAAAATACAGCTTGCATTGGGATGGGCAGGTATGGGAATGGGGGAAAGGAGAGATAAGATAAAGCTTAATACATTGTTCCTAGCACAGCTTATCTTGTCTCACACTCTCCAGCTGGAACAAACTCTAACAAACTAGTAAACAAATTGTGTTTATTAGGGACAGTAAGAACCCAGAAAAGGTCATAGGACATAGTCAATTCTTGTGAACTCTTCACCAAGATTCAGCAGCATCTTCTTGAACTCATAGTCTTGGACTTAATTACATTCAGGAAGACCTAGTAAAGTCACTTAATCCTATTTGCTTCAGTTTCCTCTTCTCTAAAATGAGCTAGAGAAGGAAATGGCAAACCACTCTAGTATCTCTGCCAAGAATACTTCAAATGGGGTCATGAAAAGTCAGTTATGAGTGAACAAAAATTACAAGTTACAATTGGATAACTTGATTCAGTTTGTTTTATGTTCCTATTACTCCTAGCCTAATTCTATATCTTTGGGTAGCACTGTTGTTTTCAGGAAGTCAGCTCCAATGCTTCCTCTGGTTATTTGTCTCAGGCTGGGTTCCATGCTCCAGCTCAATATAACTGTTGTTGCTGCCATGTTTCTAGTAGACCGCACCCTGTCCCAGCACCCAGAAGTTTCATTCTTTCTTCCTGCAATATACTTCTGACTTGTTTCCATCCTATACAAGGTAAATAGGAAAAGATAAGTGCTACTTAAGAGTTTCCTGAGAATCTTAGGAGGAACCTACTGGATGTGTGTGTATTCACATATATAGTATTGCATGTATATATTTATATATATAGCATATATATGTTAGTCTCATTGCATATTAGCTTACATTTCTATAATAGCTTAAGGTTTACAATTTAAATTTCTTAAAGAGGTAAAGTGCTTAATCTGGTAAATATCAGAATGCAGCCTGGGTCTAGGTTTCTCCATATTTTCACCACAACACACCTCCTTTCAGTATTTTTAACAAGTTATCATTCTGGGTGTCACACTTGGCTCCTTACTTGTCCTTACTCCACATAACTAATTATTGTTAAATCTGGTTTTGACCTTCATACCATGTCTCCTTTCTACTCACACATTTACCACCTTGGTGTAGGCCTTCATCAATTCATATAGTCATGCCTATACCTGTATAATATGGGAGGTTAGTCTCCCTACTACAATTTTTTTCCCTATTGCAACTCATTCTCCATTTAGTTGCCAAGAGGATTTTCCTAAAACAATAGATCTGACCTGTCTTATTCAATAAAATTTCAGAGACTCCTTACCGTTCAGTCAGATCAAATATAAAGTCTTCTGGCTTTTAAATGCTCTCAAAACCCGGTCCCTTTCCAGTCATCTTACATTTAAGTTCCTTCTGTGTTCCATGTAATTCATCAACATCATTCATCAACAATTCGATTATATGCATCTTGTTTTTAAGTGGCACTTACCTGTTAATGATGACTTTCCTTTATTCTTAAGATTAAAATGTCCAGAACAAAAAACAATAGCTAATAAGCAAAAGAATAGCACATTCATAGCCATCCTGCTTATTTATATTTCCTCCAGATTTTCTCCAGTTTCCTTTTATGCATTTAAAAAAGAATCAATAAATGATTCAATTTCTTTTCTTTTCTTATATAACAACTCTATCACTGACATCTCTTTCTTTCTTTTAGCTCCTTACCCCCAAACTGGAAAGAAAAAAAAAGATAAAAAGAATATTTGTAACAAACATGCACAAGCAAACAAACGTGACAAACAGCACACTGGCTGTGTCCAAAAAGTTTTTCTCGTTCTAAACCTTCATTCCATTCTATCTTTGTCAGGAGTTGGATAGCCTTCTTCACCATCAGTCTTTTGGAATTTTGGTGGTTTATTGCAGAGTACAGAATTCTTTCAAAATTATTTTTCTTTATTGTTCCCATCAATTTCAAATCTATAAGATGGTAGAGTCATTATTAGAAAATTGTTCATCTGAAAAAGATCTGAAGGTTCTAATGGATTGCAAGGTCAGTATGAATCAAATATGAGATAAGGCATCAAAGAAACTAAATCAATTTTAGAGAGATATAGTACTGAGGACCAGGAAATGATAAAGCCATTGTAGTCTTTGCTGATCAGAAAATATTTCAAATTACATTTATTTCTTATTATCACATTTGAGGAAAGATATTAGTATTCTAGAATATTTAGCTAAGATCTACCATGATGGAAAAGGGCTACAAATTCATCTTATATGGAATTTGTTTTAAGAATTTGGGATTTTTCCTCTAGAAAAGAGAAGACTAATGAGGGGGTGGGGGAAATATGACAACTATCTTCAAGTACTTTAAGGGAAAGGGTAGAGGAAGAAGGGAAGAGTAAAGGAATAAGCATTTATATAGTGCCTACTATATGTCAGGCACTTTTACAAATATCTCATTTGATCCTGACAATCATATGAAGTAAATGCTATCTTACCATTGAGGAAACTGAGGCAAAGAGAGGTTAAGTTTCGTGTGTAGGGTTACACAGTAAGTGTCTGAGAACAGATTTGAAAGACATACACTTCAGATTTGAAAACATAGGTCTTCCTGACTCTAGAGCTAGTGCCCCATCCACTATTCCAGTAGCTGTCTCTTTTATTCCACTAGCTCTGATTTGATCTGGGTGCAATAGGTAGACATTTCAAAGGGAATAAATTTAGGTTTGATGCAAGAAAAATCTGCTCTAACATCAGAACTGTCTCCAAATGGAATATGTCAGGTGGTATAGATAATGGGTTCCACTTCTCTCAAAGTCTTCCATCAAGACTGGTAGATTGCTTATTGGGTATATTGTACAGGGGTTTCTAACTTGGATGTAGTTTGGATTAAATGTCCTTTGAAGTCTGTTTCTGTGATAATTTGTGATTCTATAAAATCCTTCTAGTGCTGTAGAGCTCATTAGCTTAAGTGGAAGCTTATTCTAGTTTCAGGTAACATAAATGAACAAAAAGTCAAAACTTGCCTTCCTATAACTTCCACACATAGGTCTTAGCTTTATCTCTAAAGCAATATAGAATAAATCTGATCCCTTTTCTATTTAAGAGCCATTCACATACTTTTAAACCTATCTTATCTTAACCAAGACTTTTCTTCTTCACACTGTCATGTTAGATTTGGCCCATTTCAGCCTAAGAGCTTTTTGGATTCTAAAATCAGAAAGACTGCATTTAATTGTAACTTTTTGGATCTATCTTCTTCTCTTTTCCTCTCTCTTCCAGTTATAAAAAAAAGTCCTTTACTGATAATTTCTTCTCCTGGAACCTTTTTGGATGAGAATGTCCTCTTAACTTCACTTAGGGAAACCTCCATACAAGCTTATAAAAATGTATTAAATTTCAGTGCTACCACTTCTTCCTTTTTCTCCTCCCTTTTCTAATAAAGTGTGTGTGTGTGTGTGTGTGTGTGTGTGTGTGTGTCTGTGTGTGTGTGTGTGTGTGTATTTGAGAGTGCTACCTAGCTCTCTGAATTCTATTCAACATCATTTTTCCCTGCTTTCAGATAGCATTCATTCCCCTTGAGTAAAATATGAATTGCTACATCCTAATCAGAGCCATACGATAGCCAAGTTCTCTCTGTCCTATTACAAGATACTTCTTTATTTATACTTTGCAGTTTCCCATTCCTGGGAGACAAATCATAGGCCATCATTTTATCTATGATCAGGCTTCCTTTTCCTCTACTTGGCCCCTATGTATAATACCTTTAAAAATCTTTGCTTACTTCAATAATGTGCGAATCTTAGTTTGATGTTAGAAAAGTTACTTTAATTTGACCTTTAATGGGTCAGTGGGAGGAACTCATCTAACCTTACTTTTGATTGGACATATTTTTTTTGGCATTGACCTCAAAGTGAGCTACAAGGCAGTCAGTGTTAGAATTTCATTAACATTCACAATCCAGGTTGGCCATGGGTGAAATTCAGGATCAGCTCTTTATCCTTGTAGGGGCACTAGTATGTCTGAACTATCTGCTGAAGTGTATGAAGTTCTCCAGATATTTGCTCCTGCGTTTATGGAATCCATTGCCAAAATCTTTCTTTCGATCGATGGGAGAATGGGCAGGTAAAAGAGTTCATATTTCTCAATGTTAGCTATTGTTTATGTTTTTACCATTTTAATCTTAAAAGTTAGCTGAATTTATTAGGAACAGCACATGTAACTCAGGTTATTATCACTTTTAAGGAAGAAGGTATGTTGAAAACAGAAGTTAAAGAAAGAAAGGGAAAGATTCTAAAACATTAGATCTCTAATACATTTCAGATTTTTGCTCTTGATTTTTATAAGCATTTATTAAGTATTTACTATGAGCTAAATACTGTTCAAATATCTCATTTTATTCTAACATAATCTTGGGAGGTGGGTACTATTATCCAAATTTTACAGATGAGGTAACTAAGGCAGATAGAGGTCAAATAACTTGTCCATTATTATGGAGCTATTTGAACTCAGGTCTTTCTGGATCCTAGTGAAGGGCTCTATCCAATAAATTCCTGGCTTCCCCTGATGATATCAGGACATCAAATTTAATCCCATTCATTTTATAGTTGAGGAAACTGAGTTGAAATTACTTTCTTCAGATCACATAGTTAGAAAGAGACCTAACCAGTACTTGAATTCAGATTTTCTAATTTTTCTTTTATTATACCATAGATGACTGGCTTTTGAAAGGAAAATATCAGGATAAAATTTAGTGTGGTGTTATGAAAAAAACAGTAGACTAGGATTCAGAAAAACTATGGGATAGTCCTTGTCCATCACCCACTTGTATTAATGCTTTTAGGAAAATGATTTATTTTATCTGGGCCTTAGTTTCACAACTATGAAAGTAGGGGGATTGGAATAGTTGATTTCCAAGGTCCTTCTCAGTCAGCTTTATGATTCTGATTTTATGAGAAAGATAAAAATTGCAGGATACCATAAATCTAAAATATTGGAAATACATACTCTTAAGTCAACTTGTCTTTTCTCATTCTATTTATGAACAAGTCCAGCCAGCCAATTTCCAGTTCTAAAAAATAAGATATTAAGACTAGCAATTCTCTTCAATAATACAGTTTATTTGTTATATAAAATCTTAATCAGATGCTACAGATATACAAATGTTGATCATAGTAAAACTCCAACTACATGACTGAAATTATATTAAAAAGAATCATATCTTTTGAATAACACTTCCCAATATTTTTCTTTGATGTGATAATATAGGCCAGGGCAAAGGCTGGCTCCTATAGCTAAGTACTAAGCAAAACCAGTGACTAAGAATAAATAGAAACTTGTAGAAATAATCTATAATATATGACTTGAGTAATTCTACACAGCCTTAGCAAGAAGGGTGATATTACTTTATGGAAACTTTGTTGGAAAAAATGAGCTAATAGACTATTATTGTTGATTACTATAATTAAATCACTGCTTTTTCTGGATTTATTTCTTTATCCACATTAGGGCAAGATTATATTATTTTTAGGCTAACTGGTTAAATATTTCCAGCATCTAAAATTCTTTTCCCATCAAGATAATATCTACCATTTTATGGTATTCTTTCTATCTCTTCTGAAAAGTTGTATTGTAGAATCAAGATACATAACAAAATATATACATGAATATATCTCTAGCTATATAAAAGGTCTGGTTGGACCTATGATTTAATTGGTATACAGAATTTTCAAACGAGGAAACTCCCTCTAACAATCTAGGTTGGCACATTATTTGCAATTTGTGGTCTTAGAGAATTGGTTGCCTTGAGCAATGATATCAAAGGGCTGCTCACATCATTCTCAAGTATAGCCTGAACCAGATAAAAATGTAATTGGGAAATATTTAATAAATTAAATAAAAATACAATAAAATATAGACAAGGTTACATTCTTAAATTTCCAATATGTGGTCCACAAGGATCCTTATGTACCAATCAGTGGTCCCCATTTTTTTTAGCTCAATGTTAGCTATTGTTTATGTTTTTACTATTTTAATCTTAAAAGTTAGCTGAATTTATTAGGAACAGCACATGTAACTCAGGTTATTATCACTTTTAAGGAAGAAGGTATGTTGAAAACAGAAGTTAAAGAAAGAAAGGGAAAGATTCTAAAACATTAGATCTCTAATACACTTCAGATTTTTGCTCTTGATTTTTATAAGCATTTATTAAGTATTTACTATGAGCTAAATACTTTTCAAATATCTCATTTTATTCTAACATAATCTTGGGAGGTGGGTACTATTATCCAAATTTTACAGATGAGGTAACTAAGGCAGATAGAGGTCAAATAACTTGTCCATTATTATGGACATTATTATTGGTAGCACTAAAGTCTAGAGCATTGAGAAATTAAGTGATTTGATGAGGGACAATATAGCCAGGAGAAGAGAGGATCAGGAATTGTTTGAAACTTTAAGGACAATTCTCTATTCATTTACTCTCATATCTATGTATGTGTATTTGTGTACATTATATGTGTGTCTGAGTATTCAAAGAAAACACACACACACAAGAGGCATTGTCATTGACAGGTATTGGCTATGTGACCCAGTTAGGTAGCTTAATCTCTCAGTGCCTTAGGTAATGCTCTAAAATTAAATCTCAGACAAAGACCTGATCTACATTGATAGAGGTAGTTTTCTCACCAGTTTTCTATGCTGATTAATTCATAGGTCCTAGCAAAAATAGGTATAGGTATATAAATACATACACACATATACATACAACACACATAATCACTCCCTGAAAACGTAAACAGTAGAGCTGTTAGATGGATGACTGGGCTTAAAAATAGTCAATACTTATTATCCTGGCTAATATTATCTACAACATTCATTATCCTGGAACTTCCCCTGGTCAAGAGTTTCTCTGAATGTAGCTAAGCTGAATCTTAAATATCTTAAAGAATAGATTGATAAATCATAGCCCAGTCTCTTTGTTTGGAGAACGCTATACTGTGATAATCCCAGAATTCCATAGTTAGAAGGTACATAAGAAACTAATCCAGAACACACATGAAAGGAATTCTCACTATAATGTGCCTCATCAGCACCCCACTATAATGTTCAACCATCTGGCCTATGGTTGAACACCTCTAAGAAAAATACAATGTCCAATGGGGTATGATTTCTTAAAAAATCACTGAGAAACTCAGCCTGTCCTCTGCAAAGACATTTGCTATTTGTGTATGGGGAACATAGAGAATAAAGGTGATCTGCATAGGAAGGGAAGTACCCACTATTAAAAAATTAAGTTTTGAATGACGTATTGAACTATATATATTGAACTATATATACCCACATAGTACCAGAAACTTTAGACCAGTGGTTCATGCATTACTCAAAATTAAGGAAGTAGGAATAGCCTAAACATCTAAAAGAAAATAATTGGACAAAAGCAGTAAAATCATACTTCTAAAACATTATCTTCACCTATTTCCTGATTCAGTGTTTGAGAAGAGAAACAATTTATATGGAAGTGGCATGGAAGGCAAGTTTAAAATGTAGCTCAGTGAAAAGATTCTATAGCATTAATTTATCCTGAAGAAATGATCAAATTAGATTTTGAAGATGTTATTTATATCTCCAGATTATTCAGGCAGAGAGCTTGGCAGAACCCTTCTATTGATATTAGGGTTTTGTTTTTCTTAAATAACTTTGATTTAGGAAAGACTATAGAACCACTCTAAGAAAAATAAATGCCATTCTGAACATGCGAAAAGTTGATCTCTTATCATATAGGCTGTAAATAATAGAGAATCTTGTCAATATGTTTAAGCAAATAGAAAAGCATCTTTAGTGATTATCACAATATTAAGTTATTAAGATAGAGTCTTGGACCTGGAGTTAAAAAGAACTTGTATTTGAATTTTGTCTCTCATATTTATTAGCTGTGTGACCATGGACAGTTTTCTCTTCAATAAATGGACTTGAAATTGGAAGACCAAAATTTAAATCCAATCTCACATATGTGACTCTGGTCACATCACAACCAAAAATTTTGGTGATACAGTGAGTAGAACATTAAGCTTGGAGTCAATACCACCTGAGTTCAAAACTGTCCTCATAAAATTACTAGCTGTATGACCTTAGGCAAATCATTTAATTTATTTGCCACAGTTTTCTCAACTGTAAAATGGGGATCATAATAGCACCTACTTCTCCAGGGTTGTTATGAGGATCAAATGAAATAATACTTGTAAACTACTCAGCCCAATGACTGGCACATAGTAGATGCTTAAATAAATGCTTATTCTCTTCCCTTTCTTTCCTCTCCCCCTACTCTCCCCTCCCCACCTTTTTTTTTTTTTTTTTTTGCTGTGGTTAAGTAGATGTGGGGTCAGAGAAATGGAGTTCAAATCCAGTAATTAGTAACAATTTGCCATTGTATAACTTTATACAAAGTCACTTCCCTACTCTGGGCCTTAATGTCCTTATCTATAAAATAATAGGATTGGATTGAATGGACCCTGGATCTAAATCTATGATCCTAGTATTCTGTTACTGGCTGCCAATATACTGAGATTCCCTCCCCCATCTATTCTTTACTGACAGGGCTTGTGAAAAGAAAAAATTATTTTTCAAATGAATGAATGGCTTGATTGTTGTTAAAATGACACCATGTTGTGAACCAATAGAAATAATGAAAACACAATAACCTGCCCTTGAGGGAGTGCAGACTCTTCTGTCCAAATTTTTATCACTGTTGAGTCCCTCGTCTGAATAGAATGTTCCTTGAGCCTGAGATGGCCTCTTCCTAGAATGTCTTCATCTCCCCCAACATTTTTAACCTTTTGTAAAGGGAGATGAGATGCCTGTTAATGTTAATCTCATAGTTCAGAGAGAGAGAAGCAGCAGTAGTAAAGGGAGACTGGTGCTATGGATATCAAGTGTAGAATGGAAATAGACATGAAGGAAATTCTGGAGAGGCTGAACAAAACTTTTGGTTGTGAAATGTTAAAACACCTTAAACTATTTTCTCCATTTTCAGTTATCACAGGTGCTGGAGATGGAATTGGGAAAGCATATTCATATGAGGTAAATTACCAAGAACATCTGTGCATTAGAGTAGCATATTTCTGCAAATTGCTTCTATTCAACATTCTCCTTCCATTTAGAACTTATCATTATTGTGCAGAACCCAATGCCCAGTTAAGAACTAGCTTTACATGCCACTCAGCACAATCTATTGCTTACAGACAATTTCAAGGGTTAGAGAAATTTCCTTCCTTCCTTCTGCCCTACTTCCCTCCCTCCCTCCTTCCTTCCTTCTTTTCCCCAGTCATATTTGTTATAATTGATTCTAAAGCATACCAAATGTGGCTTCAGTGAAATGCCTATGCAAAGAAATTTGTACAAAATAATAGTGTTGGGCATATAACAATTCAATAATCCATTATACTAGTGATTCTCAAGCTTTTGTTTTCAGTATCTTTATACTATTAAAAATTGAGTACCTTTCCAAGAGTTTTTTGTTTATGTGGGTTATATTTAAAGATATTTATCATG
Organism: Myrmecobius fasciatus; assembly: GCA_023553655.1. NCBI lineage: Eukaryota > Metazoa > Chordata > Mammalia > Dasyuromorphia > Myrmecobiidae > Myrmecobius > Myrmecobius fasciatus. The sequence goes on along the minus strand of JAJPUD010001682.1, from coordinate 282,162 downwards.
TTAGAAAAAAGAACTAATCTTGAATTTGTAGCTCCTTTGAAAACATATCAGAGAACCCCAGTATTCTCTGGACCACACTTTTGAGAACCACTGCATTAGATGATGGCACCTTTAAATAGAAGCTCTATTATTTTCTGCTGATACTCATTCTCATAGACTATAATCATCCTAGGATTTAGAGTTGGAGAGGATCCTTAGAATCTATTTAATTTATCCTCTAATTTTGAAGATAAGGAAATCGAGGCCTAGAAAGGTGAGGTGATTTCCCCAACATAACAAAGGATTCAGTTATTCTTCTCTGAGTCTAGATCTTTTCCTCTTTTCATTTTACTGAATTGCTTTTCAAGATTGTAAGTAAGATTAGAGCTAGGAAATCCTGTCTTATATAAAGCCCTAGACCTTGGGAACCATTTTCTTTTAATAGTTGCCCAGATCCTATTATCAAGGAGTTGAAGGTTCCCCAGTCTTTGGTACTAGTGAAATACATTTATCCTTACCCACCTTAGATAACCTTTAGAGATAAGACAGGATTAAAAATAATAGGGGATTTGAACCCAAATCCTTTAGAATTCACATCAAGAATTCTGTTTACTACATTAGGGGTTCTCCAAGTTTTTGGTCTCAAGATCCCTTTATATTCTTAAAAATTATTGAGTACTCCAAAGTATTTTTAAAGGGTAATATAAATTGCTATTATATATATTATTAGAAATATGTATTAGAAATTAAAACTATTTAAAATAATTAATTAAACCCATTACATATTAACATAATGTAATTTCATGAAAAAACCTGTATTTTCTAAAACAAAAAAATTTAGAGAAGAGTGGCATTTCTTTACATGTTTTTGCAAATCTCTTTAATATCTGACTTAATAGAAGACAGCTGGATTCCCATATTTACTTCTGCATTCAATCTGTTGTCATTGGTTGTTTTAGTTGAAGAATATAAAGAAAATATGGACTCATATAGACATACATTTGGAAAAGGGAGTATTTTAAAAGGCAAATGATGTCTTAGCATTATTATGAGAATAATTTTGACCTTGGAGGAGTCTTGGGGTCCCAAAAGACCATACTCTGAGAACTACTGTTGTAAGAACCTTATCTGTTTCATTCATGTACTCCCTCTCCCTCATCCCTTTTCTTCCTTCTACTCTGTCTCAGACAATTAACCCTTTTCCTGACAACTAACCCTTCCCCCAGTTAAGATTTTGGGAAGTGGACAACTCCCTTTCACTGTACTTCTCTTTGAGGAAAAGATTATCTTTGAGGCTCTTTGTAATTCTGGGATATTAGGGTTCCATGATTTGGGGATTCTAAGAATATATTAAGTTTTGATATTTCTGTTTTTCTTTGGTCATAGAGATAATCTCTCTGCCTCCCTCTCTCCTTGTACTCTCTATCTGTACTCTTCATAAATAGTCAAAAACATTTCTTAAAAGAGCACTGTGTGCTCAGCACTTTGCTAAGAGCTGGACATATAAAGAATGGTAAAAGATAGCTCTTACTCTTCTGAAAAAAGATTGCCCAAGAGCATGTAAGTTCACTGAGGGCAATGACTTTTTTTTTGTTTTGTTTTTTATATCCGTAGTATCTAGAATAGTCTTGCATATTAAACAAACTTAATATATGCTTGTTGAATTGAAGGGGGCACATAGGGTGTAGCTACTCTAAAAAAAATATGACTGTCAAGTAGCCTTTTAGTGACCTTAAGAATTTTTTTAAAAGTATATTTCTACGCTTTTTTTGGGTCGTTTATCTCCCAAACTATAGCTTGGCTGCCTCCAGTTATCACATCACAGCAATCAGCAACTTCTGTATAATAGTATTAGTAATCAGATATTGGATAATAATTTCACTTTGAATTGCACTTCAGGAAATCACCCCTGACAGAGAGAATGGTTATGGTAGGGAGCAATTATCTCTAAGTCCATTTATTGACTAAACGTTTCACTTAAGCTACTTAAAACCTCACCCAAGGCAATTTTATGTTCTTAAATTATATTTCCTTAGAGCTGCCCTTAGCTTTGATAATGGCTTTTGATCAAGACATTAAATCAATACTTGGTACTCTCCAGTGTACATTATGTTCTCTCCACAGTTGGACAGAATTAATCCTGAGCTAGGTAGGACCTGTGGGCGACCTGAGCTCCTCAAGAATAAAGCAGGAGGTTCAATGTCTTTGAATCTCTATGCTCAGCTCTTTTTTTATATACATAAGAAAATCTCATTTTGGTGTGGAATTTTTGTTTTTTGGGAGTAATTTATCCTTGTTCATTCTAGCCTTCTTCAAATACTTATATTTTTTGTCCTCTAGGAGTACATCCTAATCTATTACTATAAGACTTTTCTTAAAATTAAAAAAAAAAGATTTAGCCTTGTCTTTTACACTAAGTTCAAAATATAAAAATTTAAAAAACCCTTCTTCCCCAAACCAAACTAACCTCCAGTGATGTCTTCCACTGATACTTTTGATTTCTTTTTTTTGTTTAAAGTTTGAATTTTTTTTATTAAAGCTTTTTATTTCCATAACATATGTATGGGTAGTTCCCCAGCATTGATCTTTACAAAGCTCTCCATTACAAATTTTACCCCCCAGTCCCCTCCCCTCCCCTAGATGGCAGGAAGTCCACTACATGTTAATAATGTTGAAATACTTGACAAGTTATGCAAGAAAAATCCTATCTACAAGAGAAAAAAAGAAAATCAGAGAAAGGAAACACAATGCAAGCAAACATCATTAGAGAGCATGAAAATGTTACGTTGTGGTTCATATTTCATATCCCTCTCTCTGGGTGTATATGGTTTTCTTCAGTGAACAATTGGAACTGCTTTGAGACAATTCTTTGTTGCAGAGAGCCATGTCCATAAGAATTGATCATCATGTAATATTGTTGTTGCTGTGTATGATGATCTCCTGGTTCTGCTCGTTTCACTCAGCATCAGTTCACGCAAGTCCCTCCAGGACTCTCTGAAATCGTCCTGCTGGTCATTTCTTACAGAGCAATAATATTCCATGACATTCATATACCATAATTTATTCAGCCACTCTCCAATTGATGGGCATCCCTTCAGTTTCCAGTTTCTAGCCACTACAAAAAGGGCTGCCACAAAAATTCTTGCACATGTGGGTCCCTTTCTCTCCTCTAAGATCTCTTTGGGATATAGGCCCAGTAGAAACACTGCTGGGTCAAAGGGTATGCACAGTTTGATAACTTTTTGAGCATAGCTCCAAATTGCTCTCCAGAATGGTTGGATCCGTTCACAGTTCCACCAACAATGTATTAGTGTCCCAGTTTTCCCACATCCCCCCCAACATTCATCGTTATCTTTTCCTGTCATTTTAGCCAATCTGACAGGTGTGTAGTGGTACCTCAGAGTTGTCTTAATTTGCATTTCTCTGATCAATAGTGATTTGGAGCAACTTTTCATATGACTAGAGGTGGTTTTAGTTTCATCATCTGGAAATTGTCTGTTCATATCCCTTGACCACTTATCTATTGAAGAGTGGCTTGAATTCTTATATATATGAGACAATTCTCTATAATGTTTAGAAATGAGGCCTTTATCAGAGCCATCAAATGTAAAGATGATTTCCCAATTTGATGCTTCCCTCCTAATCTTGTCTGCATTAGTTTTATTTGTACAGAATCTTTTTAACTTAATATAATCAAAATTATCTATCTGGTGTTCAATTAGGAGATCCAGATCTTCTTTGGACTTAAATTTATTCCATCTCTACAGGTCTGAGAGGTAAAGTATCCTATGTTCCTCCAATTTGCTTACAATATAACTCTTTATATCTAGATTTTGAACCCATTTAGATCTTATCTTGGTATGTGGTGTTAGGTATGGGTCAAGCCCTAATTTCTTCCACACTAGTTTCTAATTTTCCAAGCAGTTTTTGCTGAATAGTGAGTACTTATCCCAAAAGCTGGGGTCTTTGGGTTTATCAAACACTAAATTGTTAAAGTTATTGCCTAGGTTGTCCTGATAACCTATCCTATGCCACTGATCGACTGCTCTATTTATTAGTCAATACCAAATGGTTTTGATGACCGCTGCTTTATAATATAGTTTTAGATCTGGTATAGCAAGGCCACTTTCATCTGCCTTTTTTTTTTCATTAATCCCCTTGAAATCCTTGACCTTTTGTTCTTCCAAATGAACTTTGCTACTATTTTTTCTAGATCTGTAAAATAATTTCTTGGGAGTTTGATTGGTATGGCACTAAATAAGTAGATTAGTTTGGGTAGTATTGTCATTTTTATTATATTCACTCTGCCTACCCATGAGCACTTAATGTTTTTCCAATTGATTAGGTCTGATTTTATTTGTGTGAAAAGTGTTTTGTAGTTTAGTTCGTATAGTTTCTGACTTTTCCTTGGCAGATAGATTCCAAAATATTTTATCCTATCATCCATTATTTGGAGTGGAATTTCTTTTTGTATCTCTTGCTGCTGAATTTTGTTGGTAATATATAAAAATGCTGCTGATTTATGTGGATTAATTTTGAATCCTGCAACTTTGCTAAAGTTGTGAATTGTTTCTAGTAGTTTTTTAGTTGTCTCTAGGGTTCTCTAAGTATACCATCATGTCATCTGCAAAGAGTGATAATTTGGTTTTTTCATTACCTACTCTAATTCCTTTTAACTCTTTTTCTTCTCTTATTGCTAAAGCTAACATTTCTAAGACAATATTAAATAGTAATGGTGACAGTGGGGAGCCTTGTTTCACTCCTGATCTTATTGGGAATGGTTTTAGTTTGTCTCCATTACATATGATGCTTGCTAATGGTTTTAAATAGATGCTACTGATCATTTTAAGGAAAAGCCCATTTATTCCTATACTCTCTAGTGTTTTTAATAGGAAAGGGTGTTGGATTTTATCAAATGCCTTTTCTGCATCTATTGAGATAATCGTATGGTTTTTGTTAGTTTATTAATATAATTAATTATGCTGATAGTTTTCCTAATATTGAACCAGCCCTGCGTCCCTGGTATAAATCCTACTTGGTCATAGTGTACTATCCTGGGGTTGACTTTCTGTAATCTCATTGCTAATATCTTATTTAGGATTTTTGCATCAATATTCATTAGGGAAATTGGTCTATAGTTTTTTTTTCTCTGTTTTCACCTACCTGGTTTAGCTATCAGCACCATATCGGTCTCATAGAAGGAATTTGGCAGTATCCCTTCTGTCCCTATTTTCTCAAATAGTTTGTATAGTATTGGAATTAATTGTTCTTTGAATGTTTGGTAGAATTCATATGTAAATCCATCTGGCCCTGGAGATTTTTTCTTAGGGAGTTGGTTAATAACTTGTTCTATTTCTTTTTCTAATATGGGGCTATTTTTTTTCTACATGGTTTTCATTTTTTATTCCTTGAAATATAGCTCAGAAAAGACAGGTTTTCAAAAAGCCCACAGAATTTTTTTTAATTTTTTTCATTTTATTTGCATAACATATGTGTGGGTAATTCTTCAACAATAACCCTTACATAGCTTTCCGTTACAAATTTTTCCCCCCACTCCCCACCCCTCCCCTAGATGGCAGGATATCCACTACATGTTAATTATGTTAAAATATTGGCAAATCGAATATATGTATACATATTTCCAAACTTATCATTGTTGTGCAAGAAAAATTTTATCTACACAAACAATATATCAGATAAAGGAAGCACAATGTAAGCAAACATCAATCAAGGAGTATGAGAATGTTATGTTGTGGTCCACATTCTGCATCCCTCTCTCTGGGTGTATATGGCTTTCTTCAGTGAACAATTGGAGGTGGTTTGAAACATTTCATTGTTGAAGAGAGCCATGTCCATCACAATTGATCGTCATATAGTACTGTTGTTGCTGTGTATAATGATCTGCTGGTTCTGCTCATTTCACTCAGCATCAGTTCATGTAAGTCTCTCCAGGCCTCTCTGAAATCATCTTGCTGGTCATTTCTTACAGAACAATATTATTCCATAATATTCATATACCATAATTTATTCAGCCATTCTCCAATTGAAGGGCATTTATTCAATTTCCAGTTTCTAGCCACTACAAAAAGGGCTGCCATAAACATTCTTGCACATGTGGGGCCTTTTCCTTCCTTCATGATTTCTTTGGGATATAAGCCCAGTAGAAATGCTGCTGGGTCAAAGGGTATGCACAGTTTGATAACTTTTTGAGCATAGCTCCAAATTATTCTCCAGAATGGCTGTATCCCTTCACAGCTCCACCAACAATGCATCAGTGTCCCAGCCCTCCCACATCCCCTCCAACATTCATCATTAACTTTTCCTGTCATTTTAGCCAATCTGACAGGTGTGAAGTGGTACCTCAGGGTTGTCTTGATTTGCATTTCTCTGATCAATAGTGATTTGGAGCACCTTTTCATATGACTATAAATAGTTTTAATTTCATTCTCTGAAAATTGTCTGTTCATATCCTTTGACCATTTATTGATTGGAGAATGGCTTGAATTTTTATAAATATGAGACAATTCTCTATATATTTTAGAGATGAGACCTTTATCAGAACTCTTAAATATAAAGATAATTTCCCAATTTATTGCTTCCCTGCTAATCTTGTCTGCATTGATTTTGTTTGTACAAAAACTTTTTAACTTAATATAGTCAAAGTTATCTATCTGGTTTTCAATTAAGAGTTCCAGTTCTTCTTTGGACATAAATTTATTCCATCTCCACAGGTCTGAGAGGTAAACTATATTATGTTCCTCTAACTTGTTTACAAAATCACTCTTTATATCCAGATCATGAACCCATTTAGATCTTATCTTGGTATGTGGTGTTAGATGTGGGTCAAGCCCTAATTTCTTCCACACTAGTTTCCAGTTTTCCCAGCAGTTTTTGTCAAATA
>JAJPUD010001682.1:238492-270282 GCA_023553655.1 Myrmecobius fasciatus | reverse complement strand
TCTTTTTTTCATTGTGGCTTTCAGGGAGTCCGATAATCCTTAAATTATCTCTCCTGGATCTTTTTTCCAAGTCAGTTGTTTTTCCTAGCAGATATTTCATATTTTCTTCTATTTTTTCATTTTTTTGTTTTTGTTTAACTGATTCTTGGAGTCTTATTGAGTCATTTACTTCTATTTGTTCAATTTTAATTTTTAAAATATTATTTCCTTCAGTTATCTTTTTTAGCTCCTTTTGTAGCTGGCCAGTTGAATTTCTTGATTCAATGCATTCTTTTTCCATTTTGCCAGTTTTATTTTTCAGTGAATTTTTGTCTTTTTCCAATTCACCAATTTTGTTTTTCAGTGAATTGTTGTCTTTTTCCAATTCACCAATTTTGTTTTTCAGTTCACCATTTTTATTTTCCAGTGAATTGGTGATTTTTTCCAATTCACCAATTTTGTTTTTCAGTGAACTGTTTTCTTTTTCCAATTCACCAGTCCTATTTTCCAGTTTTTGATATTTCTGTTGCCCTGATCTCAATTTATTTCCCCCTTCTTCTTCTAGCTCTCTTTTGAGATTCTTAATGCAATCATCCAGGTAAGCCTTCTGAAAGGGAGACCAACTTAAGTCTGCCTTTGTGGCTTCATCTGGGATTGTTTTCATAATGTCAGGATCTGGGGACTGTTCTATTTTTTCTCCATAAAAGCTTTCTATGGTGAGAGCTGTCTTCTGCTTCTTGCTCATGATTTAAAGTTGGGATATTGGTCAAAAGCAGAGAAAACTGCAACAATTTGTATTTGCCCTGGGGCAGTTTGCCGAGTTGACTTCCGGTCTGAGGCTGGTCGGGCTAGATTCGCACTAGGACCACATTTTCAGCTGCTCTCGATCCACCCTTTACCAAAGGCAGATATGCCAAAGCACCTGCCCGCAAGCAGAGCAAAGTGGCCCAGGCGTCTCCCAGGGGCTTCCTAGGTGCCTAAAATCCTCTCCTCTATCACAGCCCTGACTTCCGCCCCTGCTGGAGTCTGATCAGGACCAGCGGCCGATTTCCCCTGAGGCTAACCTTCTCCAGAGTTCTTTCAAGGTAGATTTTTGATAGAAGTGTGTTGTAGTCCAAATGTTTGGCGGGGCCCTCACTCAAAAACCAGTTGGAAGGCTCACTTTGTCTGGGTTTGAGGGAAGGTCCCAGGAGTTCACAGAGAAAGCTGTCTGTAGTTCGCCATCTTGGCTCCGCCCCAATATGGGGCTATTTAAATAATTTATATCCTCTTCTGTTAACCTGGGTAATCTATACGTTTGTATATATTCCTCCATTTCATTTAGATTATCAAACTTACTGGCATAAAGTTGGGCAAAGTAACTCCTAATTATTGCTCTAATTTCCTCTTCATTGGAGTAAAGTTCTCTCTTATCATTCTTGAGACTAACAATTTGATTTCCCTCTTTCCTTTTTCTTATCAAATTAACTAAAGGCTTATCTATTTTGTTGGTTTTTTCGTAGAACCAAATCTTAGTTTTATTTATTAATTCAATAGTTTTCTTATTTTCAATTTTATTAATTTCTCCTTTTCAGAATTTCCAATTTGGTATTTAATTGAGGGTTTTTAATTTGTTCTTTTTCTAGTTTTTTCAATAATAAGCCCAATTCGTTGATCTTTTCTTTCTCTATTTTATGCAAGTAAACATCTAGAGATATAAAATTGCCCCTTATGACCGCTTTGGCCATATCCCACAAATTTTGGTATGTTGTCTCATTATTGTTATTTTCCTGGATGAAATTATTGATTGTGTCTATGATTTGCTCTTTCACCCATTCATTCTTCAGGATTAGATTATTTAATTTCCAATTAACTTTTGGTCTATTTTCTCCTGGCCTTATATTGCATGTGATTTTTATTGTATCATGATCTGAAAAAGATGCATTTACTATTTCTGCCTTTCTGCATTTGATTTTAAGGTTTTTATGCCCTAACACATGGTCAATTTTTGTATATGTTCCATGGACTGCTGAGAAAAAAGTAAACTCCCTACTGTCTCCATTCAATTTTCTCCATAGATCTATCATACCTAACTTTCTAACAATTGCTTTATCTCCCTAGTTTCTTTCTTGTTTATTTTGTGGTTTGATTTATCTAATTCTGAGAGAGCAAGGTTGAGATCCCCCACTAGTATAGTTTGGCTGTCTATTTCTTCTTGCATCTCTTTTAATTTCTCCCCTAGGAATTTGGATGCTATTGCACTTGGTGTGTATATATTTAGTATTGATATTGCTACATTATCTATGGTACCCTTTATTAAAATATAGTTTCCTTCCTTATCTCTTTTGATTAGATCTATCTTGGCTTTTACTTAATCTGAGATCAGGATTGCTACCCCTGCTTTTTTTTGTTCACCTGAAGCATAATAGGTTCTGCTCCAGCCTTTTACCTTTATCCTATATGTGTCACTATGTTTTAGATGTGTTTCTTGTAGACAACATATTGTGGGATTCTGGTTTTTAATCCAGTCTGCTATTTGCTTCCGCTTTATGGGAGAGTTCATCCCATTCACATTTACAGTTAAAATAACTAATTCTGTATTTCCTGCCATCTTATTTACCCAAGTTATGTTTTTCCCTTTCCTTTCCCCTTTCTCCCTTCCCCCCTCCTCAGTACTTAGCTTTTGATGACCCCCTCCCCCAAACAATCCACCACCCTTTAGATCACCTCCCCCTTTTTTAACTCCTTTCCCCTGATTCTTCTATTTTCCCTTCTATTAGTTTATCCCTTTCTTTTCCTCCTTTCCCTCCCACTTCCCTCTAGCAATAGACAAGTTTCTATGTGAAATCAAGTGTCTGATATACACTTTTAGAACCCAACCTGACAAGAGTAAGATTTACACAATGCTCATCTCCCTCCCCTATTTCTCTCAATTATATTAGGTTTTCTTTGCCTCTTCAAGGGATTTTACCTTGTTTTTACCTCCTTTTTTTTAGATCTTATTTTACCACTTTTTCCCTCTTTTCCCCAGTATGACAACCTTTCCCCCTCTAATTTTCTTTTTCATATTATCAAATTAATATCTAGTTAGTTATACCCCCAAACTTTAAGTGTCCCCCTAGTAGAAATAAAGTCCTCAAGAGTCCTTTCCTTTTTACCTTTTTATGCTTCTCTTGAGTTTTGTGTTTTTGGATGTCGAATTTTTTGTTTAGATCTGGTCTTTTCATTAGAAATAGGTGAAATTCACCTATATAATTGAATGACCATCTTCTTCCCTGGAGGATAGTGCTCATTTTAGCTGGATAGGTTATTCTTGGCTGTAATCCAAGTTCTTTTGCCTTTTGGAATATCTGGTTCCAGGCCCTTTGATCCTTCAATGTGGAGGCTGACAGATTGTGTGTGATTCTAATTATTGATCCTCGGTATTTGAATTGTTTCTTTCTAGCTGCTAACAGAATCTTTTCTTTGGTGCAATAGTGCTGAAATTTAGCCACGATATTCCTTGGGGTTTTAATTTTGGGCTCTCTTTCAGGGGGTGATTGGTGAATTCTTTCAATGGTGATTTTGCCTTCTGATTCTACAATCTCAGGGCAGTTTTCTTTCAGGATTTCCTGGAAGATAGTGTTTAGATTATTTTTTTCATCATGGCTTTCAAGAAGTCCAATAATCTTTAGATTGTCTCTCCTAGATCTATTTTCCAAGTCAGTTGTTTTTCCTAGGAGATATTTCATATTTTCTTCTAATTTTTCATTTTTTTGTTTTTGTTTGATTCTTGAAGTCTTATTGAGTCATTCACTTGCATTTGTTCAATTCTTTTAAAGTGTTGTTTTCTTCAGTTACCTTTTTAAGCTCCTTTTGTAACTGGCGAATTGAATTTTTTTGTTCATTGCACTATTTTTCCACTTCACTAATTTTATTTTTCAGTGCATTATTGTCTTTTTCCACTTCACTAATTTTATTTTTCAATAAATTGGTGTCTTCTTCATATCTCTTTTGCAGGGCATCATATCCTTCTTGCAAGATATTGTATCCTTCTTGCACTGATTTCAATTTATTTTCCCATTTATTCTCTAGCTCTCTTTTGAGGTTCTTTATGCAGTCTTCCAGAAAGGCCTTTTGAAAAGGGGACCAGTGTTGGTCCTTAATAACTTCCTCTGGAGTTTTGTCCAAAGGAACCTCAGGATCTGGGGTCAGCCCTTCTTTCTCTCGATAGAAGCTGCCTGTGGTGAGAGCTCTCTTTTGCTTCTTCATTTTTTTTTTAGACAGGGTGGATGTTTCTTTAAGGCTCGGAAAAAAACGTTGGCTGAAGTTCTTTGCCCTGGGGCAATTTGGCGAATTAACTTAAGGTGCTGGGCTGGTGGGGGCTAGGACTAAGTCCAAATTACTCATTAAACAAGGCAAGTCTGCCAGAACACCTGCCCCCAATCAGGGCAGAATGTCCCGAGTGCCTCAGATAAACTCCAGGTGTTTGGAGTTTGGAGTTTGGAGTTTCTGCCGCAATCAGCTGAGTCCCACCCTCACATCCGGCCTGGACCGAGTCCACTGTTTATCCCTCTGTTTGAGTTAAACAAACCTGATATGAAGTTCTTCAGAGATATACGAAAGCAGTGTCCAAATATTTCTGGAGTCATTGACTTGAAGATCAGTTCAGAGGCTTATTTTGTTGTTGATTTGAGAGAAGATCGGAGGAGGATGCAGAGAGTCACGTTTTCACTCCGCCATCTTGGCTCCTCCCTGTAAAGTTTGAATTCTTTATTTCCCATGTGAAAGTCTCTTTCATCTTTCAAAGGCTAGTCTAACTGAATGATGAGTAAACTTCAGTTACAATAACAGTAGACTTCCAAAATCAGGCTTATATTCTCTCATTGTTCCCTTCCTACCTAACAGAGCAGCAGATGATAGAACAGAAATGGACTTTTAGAGCCTTCAAAGCTAATTTCACTTCTCTGGTCCAAAGAGAGATTAAAATATGTACCACATAATATAAGGGGAATAGAGAAAAGCTAGGATTCAAACTGAGACTTTGTGACTTTTAACCCAGGATTCTTTACACCAGGACACTGCCTCTCTGACTGTCCCTTCTCCAACTGCTTCCAAGTCTTCTTGTTCTCTTACTCTGAGTAAATATATCTTCCAAATCAAGGGTTCTAGTTGCTATTCAGTCAATCAACAAGCATTTATTAAATGCTCAACTCTGTAGCAGATACCAAGTATCTGGGATAGAAAGACAATAGTGAAATAGTCACTGATTTTAAAGAGCTTATAATAAGCTACTTTTAAATAGTTTAAGTTGTTACTGTCACTTATACCTTTCCATGAAAGGCCAACGAGGCAAATCTGCAAGCATTTATTAAATGCCTACCATGTACCAAGTGCTGAGTTGAAAGGCAAAAAAATGAGTCTCTGAACTCAATAAACTGGAATTCTAAAGAGGGAGACTACTTTCAAACAACTCTGTATATAGATACTCAAACATACAAAGTGCTCCATAAATAATAATTATTGTTATATGAAATGATATACTATTATATGTTATATAAATTAGAAGTAATCTTAGAAGGAACTTGCATTGAGGAGTGAGTTGGGGAAATAAAGAAAGGTAGGAATTTTCACAGAATCTGGAAGTAAGCTAGGAGGTGCAGATGAGGAAGGAGAGCATTTCAGGCGTAGGGGACAACCAATAAAAAAGCAGAGTCAAATGGAGTATCATGTGTTAGGAATAGTATAGTGCCAGTATTGCTGAATACAATGCTAGTAGGCTTTGTGGATGGGGAGTGAGGTGTAAGAAGATGGGGCTAAGTTGTAAAGGCCTTTAAAATCAAGACAGAGGACATTATATTTGATCCTGGAATTGTAATAGGATGTCATTGGAGTTTATTGAATAGGGGGCTGATAAAATTACACCTGTGTTTTAGGACAATCACTATGGTAATGGGTTGGAGGATGGACTAGAGTGGGGAGACTGACCAGTAGGCTATTTCATTGGTCTGGGTGAAACATGTTGAGGACTTGCACTGGATTGAGAAATGGGAATTTTTACAACAGATTTGAGGAGAATAAAATATGAAGAACTTGGCAGCATTGGATATGGGGAGGGGATGAGAGAAAAGCTTCAAAGTGAATAATAGATTATGAGCCTGATATTCTGAGACTAAGGTATTGTCCTTTTAAAGGAGGACTAATAATGGAATGAATCCTGGAAGTGAAAGAAAATAGTTTCTATTAGGAGTGGGAGATACCTGCAATACTTACTAAGGTTCAAATGCATGCAAAGTGTTTGGCAAATCATTATTGAACATAATTCTAAACCAAAGAAAAATCTCCTTTTCATTCTCTCTCCAAACTCTTTCTGTTGATGTCATTAGCTACTCCCAAGACTGCACTGGGCATCTCTATGTGATTAATGCACCCTTTTCTGAGCTTAATTCTCTCTACTAGTTTGTGCCACCCAAGACTTAGCATGTGCAAAACTGAAATAATCTTTTCTTTAAAACATTTTCATAACTTCCCTGTTTCTGCTGGTGTTACCACCATTCTTTTAGTCACCTATAATCAAAACCTCAGTCATTCTAGAGATATGGTAAGCAATATTTTAAGTACCTGTAAATAGAGGCTAAATTATAACAGCTACTATTTATATAGGGCTTTAAGGTTTGCAAAGCATTTAAAGTATTTCTTTTGATCCTTACAATACCCCTGTGAAATAGATTACATCTTCTTAAACTGTGACTTGAGCCCTCATATGGTATCTCGTAATTGAATATGGGGGTTGAAAAATTATTATTTATTATCAGTAAATGTTCCATGTATATATCTGTTTTATATTCTTATATACCCAGAGTCACATAAAAATTTTTTGGGTGAAAAGGGATTATCAGTGGAAAAAGTTTAAGAAGCCCTGAAATAGATATTATTTCCATTTTTCTGATGGGGAAAGTAAGGTTGAGAGGCTAAATAATTTGCCCAAGATCACATGACTATTAAGTGTCTGTGGCAAAATTTGAAATTTTTGAGAAAAAAAGATGAGACCCAATGAATGAGAATTGGAAACTGTCAGATGTATTATTTCAAAGAACAGAAAAAGTTCCAAACAGCCCCAAATTCCTCTGTTCCTGCTTAGTATGCCAATTGTGATTTTGTACCTTTCTCTTCAATCAGCAAGTATCTATTAAAAACCTGAATATTTATCAGGCACTGTGCTTTTTGGTACTTTGAAGATATAAAAACAAGTGAAAGTCTCTGCCCTCAAGAAGCATAAATTCTAATATATTCCCATAATATAAATGAAGAATGAAAATTAGTTGGGGGGGGGACTGGGAAGGGTAAGAAAACAGAATTGTGGAAATATTTGAAGACAGCTGTTGGGTCCTCCCAGGTCCTTCTCTTTTCTAGGCCTAATATTCTTTAATTCTTTAACCATTCTTTCTGTTTCATGAACTTGAGATCCTTATCTGATCTATTGGCCCTCCTTAGCTTTTCTTTGCTCTCCTCACTAAAAGGGAATTCAAACTAATGAGAAACCTCCCAGATTAAATTATTCCCTCTCCACAATATTTCTTCTAAATTCTCTTTTGTCATTCAACCACCAGAAGGAAAGTTTGTTTTTTGTTTCTAAATAAGAATCAGATAGGAGAGGCAGCTAGTTGGTGTGGTGGGTAGAGCACCAGCCCTGGTCAGGAGGACCTGAGTTCAAATTAGGCCTCAGACACTTAATATTTCCTGACTATGTGACCCTGAGTAAGTCACTTAACCCCAATTGCCTCAGGGGAAAAAAGAAGAAGAAGAAGAGAAGAAAAAAGAAAAAAAAAGAATCAGATAGGTATTATAATTAAACTTTTCAAAAGGATATCTTTGGTCACTTAACCAAGAAGATGGTGTCTTGCTCATTTCCTTTAGTCCTAACTCACAAAACAAAAATTGTGCACTATATGAAAAGCAATTGTAGCTTATTCTGTAGGAGAAAAAAAAATTAGAATTAACACTAGAGAATGCTAATCTTTAAAGCTCTTATTGAATATGTCTTTCTGACCAGCCTTCAAATTTTATAGAAGTTTGGAGTCCAGAAGTAACATTGCATATTATATATGATTATTTTTGATGTGTTTATCAATTTCCCCTCCTCTTTCTCTTACAAAAAAAATCTTTAAAGGATGACTCTTTGTGAGGGGCAAAGTAGAAGGGTGCAGGTGGATATTTAGACAATGTAAAATCAAAAGATTTCAATAAAATTTTATTTTCAAAAACTGAAAAAAGGTATGTTTTAATAAAGAAAATGAGGCAACATGAGTCAAAGATATTAGATTATAAAGGTACTTATAGTCTTAGTTGATTTAATATCCAGCATGCTATCTACTACACCACTTAAGTTACATCATACAGAATATGCATGGCATCTTGCTCAGCATTCAGGAATGGACCTAGGCTACCCTCTTGCCTTACTAGCTTTGGTAAACAAGGTGGGTCAATTTGGAGGCTAATTGCACAGGTGTTCAAACCCCCCAATATACTTAACCAAATGTTATTAGGGAACCCAAGGAAAATGAAGCTAATTTATACATGATAATGATAGAATACATAAGGTCATAGGTCATATGATTTAAAGTTAGAAAGGACTTTGAAGAACCTTTCATTATTTTAAGTGAACTCCAATACCTGCGTTATTATAAGTAGAGAAACTGAGATCCATAGTGGAACATAAAACTAGTTTGAAGTTAGGAAGACATCTTTATGAATTTAAATCTAGCCTTTGATGCTTACTAGCTGTGACTCCCTAATAAGTCATTTAACCTTATTTGTCTCAGTTTCAGCATCTAAAATGAGCTGGAGAAGGAAATGGCACTTCTGTATCTTTGCCAAGAAAACCCCAAATGGGGTCATGAAGATCAGATAGGGTTGAACAACAACAAAATGGGATTAATAAATCTTCAAGGAAAACACTTTATAAACGTTAAATAAGGTTATAACTGTGAGGTATATCAGAAGAGGGGAGTGTGCAATAATGAAATACTTATTGTTCTGGTTGAAAAGATTCCCCCTTCCCTCTTCCCAAGGAATACCACCAGCACCTGAATTCAAAATCTATCTATTCCTGTAAAGGATTAAGTCAGTCCATGCTTAAATTCAAATGGATTTTATCCATGTGATTCTTAAAAAGAATGAGCTCAAGTCCTAAAAGTTATCATTTGGTCAGCTATTAAAAAGCCATTAGCAAAGAAAATACAAATATTCTCTAAAGCAATTAGGAAGGAGAAGATTCAAGAACACATGATTAGGATGGAAAATTCTTAAACAAGAGAGAGAACTGCCTGTTAGACAACGTGTCTTGGAAACAGCTGTTTGTTCTAGTTGTTTGCTGTCAGGGCTGTAACGTCAGGATGCTTCCTGATCATTGCTATTGAGGAGTAGTGGAGTAGGTTGGTGAGTTAAAAAAGTAAGACAAATTAAGTGTGGGAGCACATATGTTCAGGGACTAGGGACTTGCTCAGTTTGGC
Source organism: Myrmecobius fasciatus (assembly GCA_023553655.1). Taxonomy (NCBI): domain Eukaryota; kingdom Metazoa; phylum Chordata; class Mammalia; order Dasyuromorphia; family Myrmecobiidae; genus Myrmecobius; species Myrmecobius fasciatus. Next base: position 260,833 of record JAJPUD010001682.1, on the reverse strand, counting down.
TGAAATGTGTTGGTTGTAGAAGTCAGTGGCATAAGAGTGGAAAGGTAGAGTGACCATCAGATTGTGCAAAAGCCTGAATGTTTGACTATTACTCAATAGGTAATTACAGAGACACAGAAGATTTTTGAATAGAAGAATAGCATTGTCATTTTCAATTCAATCAAATAAGAACTTATTAAATAAATGCCATCTGTCTGTCAGGAACAGATATGGATATAAAGACAAAAATCTGTGCATATACATTTTGGCTGTTTTTTTCATTTGTTCTTCATTCTGGAAGAGACCAAGAACATCAGGAAGGTGATGTCTTAACTTGCAAGTGACAGATTTAAGAGAGGCAGTATTGTGTAATGATAGCAGCCCCACTCTCTCCTCCAGAGTTATATGGGGTTCAGAGGCAAGACACAAGTCAGGATGATTGGAGATGGCCCTGGATGCAATGGGAGCCCTTGACCTTTTTAACTAAGATCTTTCTCTGTTCTCAGTTTGTCTAAGGCAATACCCATTATAAACACTATGGCAGATAAATGGATGGAGTGTTGGAGGTGAGGAAGAGAATAGAAAAAAAATTCAGAAAGATAGTGACATTTCTTCAGCCTAAGCTTCTTGAGGTTAGACAAATGTTGCCAACTCTACAGAAAGAGCTACAAAGTACTTAGCATATTGGCTCTTCTGTGGTGTAGCATAGCATGTTTATGTCTAGCATGTTAGACTTGAAGTTCCATAGAACTGAATTTAAATTCTGACTCTGGAAGTCACTATGTGATCATAGAGAATTCACTTAACCCCCGGAAATTTTAGCATATCCATCTGAAAAATGGAGATAATGATGCTTATTATGCTTATCCCAATCCTAAAAGTTGTCCTTAGGTTCAAATTAATGTATGTAAATTTCATTGCAAATCATACACATATGTATAATACATGTATGTGTAAACATTCAACTATTGTTATTTTATTGCTCAATAATTGGTTAACTATATGATTATATGGATATATAATCTTATCTTAATCTTATAATCTGGAGTCAGAAGATCTGAGTTTAATTCTAGTCTCAGACACTAGTTTGTGACCCTGAACAAGTCACTTAACCCTGTTGATCTTAGTTTCCTCATCTGTAAAATGAACTGGAAAAAGAAATGGAAAATTACTTTAGTACCTTTGCAAAGAATACCTCAAATGGGGTCATGAGGAGTTGGACATGACTGAAAAGACTGAAGAACAACAAAATTGTTAATTGACTGAGATTTAACCATTTCCTTCTGTCTGTATAAAAGGATATTCTTCTAGAACCCCAAGCAGCATAAGTAGTTTTATTTCCCTTCTAAACTTTACAAATTTGTATCAGAAAAATAGTGCATTCTTAAATGAAATTTTGTTTTAACAATAAGTGCTATGATTTTTGCTCGTAACATGCAAAGCCATAAAATTTGTAATGGAGTTGTCCAAGTTCTTTTTTACTTTTCCATACCAAGTAAATTGTCTTAAGATTTAGTGTCATTTGTTAAAAATATCTTAATATAGTTTTTTTCTTACAAATAGCCTAAATGATCTCATATTGCATGTTCCAACTCAGACCATACATTGCAAACTTATCTAAGCTTATGTAACCCACAAATTATATCCAACTATCTCTCCAAGGATTTGATGTTATTCCAATGCTAACAGATCCTGTAAAATACCCACCCCCATCACCGTCACTCAAGATGAATGATTGAAATAGCAGTAGACAAACTAGAAGTCTAGTGACATTCTACTTAATAACAGCAAAGTATTTTCCTTGCTCTGGAACCCATTTTCCTCATCTGTAGAATGAGAGGGTTAACTAGGTAATAATAATTTACATTTATATAGTGCTATGTGGTTTGCAAAACACTTTCCTTACAGCTCTGAAGTAGGTACTATGTTTTTATCTCTAATTATAAAAATGAGGAAACAGGCTCCGAGAGGTTGTGACTTGCCCATGATAAAAATTTCTCAATTTATATAGTGATTTAAGATGTGCAAGATAGCTTATATACATTATCTCCACATTTTTCTATCAATAAATTCCTCATGTCATTTTTGGAGCAGGACAATCTAAACTATCTGGGCTGCAAATAAGAGCATTATTATTTCTTTCTTCTCCTTCCTGAAGATTGAAGGCAGTCTTTTTTGGTTGAAATATTAGTAATGCTTTTCTTTGATTGAACTTTATTTTCCATGGTTGGTTGGGAGATCTGTTAATGTAGGTTGCAAAAATGTTCAGTGTCACATTAGCAGCAGGAATAGATCCTACTTAATAAACACAATTTTTGAGAGCTAGTTGGTGAATATGTCATGGAGAGCAGATAAAAGAAAAAAAATCAGGATTTTGTTTTTCTTTGTCATTGTGACAAAACACTGTGGGTCAGGGAACTCTGCTCTAGTAACCCCATGAGGACTTAGACTAAAGATGACTTTTTCCCTTATAACCTTGAAATTGCACTCTTTATAACTTCTACCCCTTTCTTCTAGCAGCATTCTATTAAGGTCATCCATTTGACATGTGTGAATGACAACAAAGAAATGATCTTGGAGAACAAATTCAATATGGGAGTAGGCAAATTATATAAATATGCCTTCAGAGGTGTGCTGGTAAATATTTACTGGCAAATTACCCCCAAAAGTATACACCATACATTTACAAGTTTAACTTGCATTATTACCATTTTTCTTCATCAAATTTTGAAGTCTAGGCAATCAATAAAATAATAAAATGAAGTTTAAAAAATGAGCCCTGATTTGTAGTAATTTTTATTTCTAATGTCTAAATGCTCATGATGCAAATTTAACAGTAGGCTCTCTAGCCAATTTCATCACAAGGTACAATTATAGATTCCAACACTTCCAAAGATTTATGTAGTTCTCAATTCTTCTTTTTGTTTCTGGTCCCATTGCTTGTATTTTGAGATGTCTGTGGTCTTTCCCTAATTTTATTCTCCTTTTAGTTCTAAGCCAGAGACTTCTTTCAAGTTCTCCTGCTTGTGAAGGAAATCATATTCTTCCTATATGATTCTCCAGTTTTTTCCCTTAGATTCAGGTTGAATTGGACCACAATGGCTTTCTGGCCCTTCAATAGGAGGACACTGTGAATTTACTTTCTGAACCACTCTTTTCCTGGGAGTCACTCTCATTCTTGTCCTATCTTCTCTTCTTTTTCTAATTATTCTTTATTCTGGGCAAATTTGTGATGGAGATTGAGTTAGTTTTCTGTAACCCCAATCTCCTTTTTCTGTATCCCCCTTTCCCTGTGCATATTTCTCTGTCCTTCAAGATTTTTCATTCCTCTATCTCAAATGAGCCCTTAGGAAAGATTATCAATCATTTATACCTTATTCTGAATGTAAGCAAGTGAATGCATTTCCTCTCTTTCTGGCAGGGTATGTGCCTTATGGTATTCGTAGCTACAGTTAAAATGGAACTGAAAGCTTTGTTCTATTTATTTAATTTAGACAAATGAGGGTTCTTTTTTGGGGGGGAGAGGGAGAAGGGAGTTTTTCTAGGATATATAAAATCACTCTTAAGGTCTATCCTTAGGGAAGTTAAGTGGTATGATGGACTTGGAATCAAGAATACTCTTCTTTATGAATTCAAGTCCAGCTTCAGATACTTATTAGCTATGTGATCCTGTTACTCTGTTTGCCTCAGTTTCCTCAGATGTAAAATAATCTGTAAAAGGAAATGCCAAACTACTCCTATATATTTGCCAAGAAAACCCCAAATGAGGTCACAAAGAGTTGGACATGACTGAAACAATTAAATAACAATAAAGAAGGTTCATCCATTTCCAGAATCTAATGTTTCTCCCCTTCTACCCACATATGCACACCTGATTTCAAACTTTCTTTTCAACCATTGCCAGCTAATGGCAGCCCTTTCTTTTCTTCTTCCCCGTCACCCATTTTGTATTAGCATAAATGATCTCCAAGGGCAATAACCTTTAGTGCAGGGAATAGACAAGATTGAAACACACAGAGACACATACACACACACATTCACACACCCTCCAGAAAAGTTATTCATCATAATAATGATTACTCATGTTTTGGATTGCCATACAGAAATGAAATCTGGGATGTCAGCCTACTTAAAAACCTTAATTTTCTGAAAAGAGAGTCTGGAAAAACCCAGTGTATAGGGAGCCAGTCTCCCTGATCATCCCTGAAATAGACAAGAGTTTTGTTCTGAGTAGACAAAGGGAACAATGCCATTCCCCAGACAATCAGAGTTCTCTTTGTTTTGAGGATGGGGGGGGTGTTTGTCCTATTCCCTCGGAATACTTCACATGCAGTCCTTAAAATGAGCTTTCAAAACCTTAGAGTGTCTAAGTGCTTTCTGGGGCCCTAGGGAATAGCTGAACAGTTAGTAAAGAGCAGCTTAGGAAGCCTACTTTGCTAAGAGCATCTTTTGTGCTGAGAATGCAAATGGTTGCCCACAATGCCTTTAATGGACAATTTCCCTTTTTGGAGTTTGATGAAGTGAATTGGGAAACAAAGGTTCTGATTTCTCAGACATTCCTTCCATTGTTTCTGAAAGTCTCAAGGGTGGGGGAAAGGTTTTCAATGTTCATAGATAGGGCTTTGGGACATCTTTGCAGGGAGTCAGCTTTGAGATTGGACAGGCTTAATGTTTTGTTCTGAGGAAAATTTAGGACAGACAGCTGCAGCTGGGAACCAACTTCAAGATCTTACCCTAGCTATCTGCAGTTCCAGTAACCTGGTTTCTACTAAGATTATCCAGGCAAATCCAGGCAAAAAACCATTAAAGTATCATGCTTTACAGCTTCTGAGAAACTTTACTTAATGTTCATCTTGTTTTAGATAATAGATATATTCCAAAAAATTGTGAATCCATATGTGTAAATGATTTCATATTTTAAGCACCACAGGAGAGCAGGCTATTTACAAGAACCTGGATAATGTGCCCTTTGATGGTGTGAATTATCCTCCAATTTATTATTTTATTAGTTAGATTTTCATGTACTGGGTTTTCATAAACTGTGGCCTCAATATATGCTTGACCATCATTAAAGATGTGAAAATACTCTAATTTGGGCTGTCATATAGAATCACAAAGTTATCCAATTTGTTTTCCTAGGTCTGGGCTATACAGAACACAGACTAGTCTGGGAAAAATACATCTATCTTTGTCTTATGTAAAGGGTGATGCCATGGAGCATATACTATGGTCTCTTTCCATCAATTGTCATGAAGGATGGAATCTTACAGACAACTTTCCCACTTCAGTAGGAAAAACTCACTGGCTTTCTTTGTCTTTATCTCTGTTTGTCTCTCTCCATCTGTCTTTCCCTCTCTTTTGCGTCCTTGTTGATTCTTCTCTGAAATTTCTTCTCTAGCAATTTAATTATTCTTCATTCATGTATTCACTCATTCAATAAATATTGATTGAGCACTTATATCTGTGCTAGATTCTGGGTAGATACTAGATCCTTGCCCTCCAAAAGTTTACAATCTAGCTAGTATGAATTTTAGGATATGTGCACAGGTGAATGGAATATAAATTAGAATGATAGCTGCAAAAAGAGTACAAAATACTATGAAATCAGCTGAGAGTCTGGTGAGAGATTTCAAAGACTTTTGCAAAAGACATACCATTTGATTAGGATTTTAAAGAAAAAGTGGGATGTCAATCATCAAAAAGGAGGTTATTCCTTGTACAGGAAACAGTAAATAAAGGCAAGGAGAATAGTAAAACTTGGGGAATGAAGAATACCTGTGGGGAAGGAGTGAAAAGCCTTGAATGCCAGAACAAGGAATTTGGCTTTTATTCTTCAGGGGCGGTATTGAATAGTTTTGAATACTGGAATAACATGATCAAAATAAGAGGAAAATAATTTGGTAGTAGTGTGAAAGCTAGATTAGAAAGAATAAATACTGAAGGGGAGGCACATTGAAAAGATATTGATTCTGTTATTAGAGGACGTAGGTTCAGATCTTTCTTTTGATATATACTTTTGTGTATTGTGTAATACAAATGGAATGATAATTGCACAAGAGAAGTACAAAGTACTCCTTGAACAAATCAATTCACCTTCCTGGGCTTCAGTTTACACATTTATAAAATGGACGATTTAAGTGGCTTCTAAGGCCATTTTCTTCTTTAGATCTTTAATTTTACAAAGACCACTGAGGAGCAAAAACAATGATCGGTAAATTGGAGCCTGAAGACCAAATCCCTCTTTCTATCTGTTTCAGCATGGCTCTTGAGTTAACCAAGGTTTTTACATTTTTATTAAGCCCCTAGACACTACCAACTAAGAAAAACCATTCATAGCTCTTCAGCTGATCTTACAAAAGCAGGCAACCTAACCAGATTTGTCTCTGAATAAATAGTCAACTCCTGGAGATGAAAGGTACAGAGGCTTTGGTGGATGGAAGCAAGAGTCATCAGAATTCAATGATTGATTAGTCTTGTGTATCTTCAAGGAAGTTTTCTCTAATAATTAAACTTACCTCTGCTGCACTATATTCTCTTGGCCTGTCTTAAATAGAAAGCATTTTATAATTATTTTTGTTTGTCTTCTGGATTTATTGGTTTGTGGCTTTGAAGCTTGTCCTTAACTTAGTAAGTCTAGTCTTGACCTGGAGTGCTTTGAATCCACTCCAATAAATTCTGGCCCTGTCCTTGGATAATTAACTCATCCCTCATATTAATGTGGGAGGGAATCACTATGTCAATAAGCATTCCTACTGATATCCTTTTTAGAACATATCCAATTTACTCAGCCTACCATTTACACATCCTCAGAGTGATAATAGGTCTCTCTCCTTCCCCGTACACTACTTCTAATCAATTGCTAAGACATGCAGATCCTGCCTCCTCAGAGCTGATAAAAGCATGGGACTAGGTGTAGGAAGACTTGAATTCAAATCTCATCATTCACACCCTAGGCAAGAAGACACTATCTCTCAGAACCTCAGTTTTTTTCATGTATAAAGTAAGAATAACAATACCTTTTTCTTTTTTTTCTTAATACACATTTCCACAATTATCATGCTGCACAAGAAAAATCAGATCAAAAAGAAAAAAAATGAGAAAGTAAAAAAACAAGCAAACAACAACAAAAAAGATGAAAAAACTATGTTGTGATCCACATTCAATCCCCACAATCCTCTCTCTGGCTACAGATGGCACTTTCCATCACAAGTCTGTTGGAATTGCCTTGAATCACTTCAATGTTGAAGAGAGCCAAGTCCATCATAGTTGATTATTATTGTTGCTGTGTACAATGCTATTTTGCTTCTATTCAGTTCACTTAGCATGAGTTCATAATATCTTTTTCAATGAATGTGAAGATCACAATTGTGAGGATGTTGTATACAGTATCAGTTTTTTTTTTCAACCTACCTTCTCTCTAGTCAGATGACCAGTACTAAAGTTCAGACCTTCATCTCCTCTAACCTAGATTTCTCCTGACCTCATATGGAGGTTTTCTTGGCAAAAATACTGGAATGATTTATCATTTCCTTTTCCAAGAGATTAAGGCAAACAGAGATTAAGTATTTGCCCCAGATTACAGAGCTAGAAAGTGTTTTGGACTGTATTTAAATTCAGATCTTCCTTTTTTTAAAGATTATTTTTCTTTTATTAAAGCTTTTTAATTGCAAAACATATATGTGGGTAATTTTTCAACATTGACCCTTACAAAACTTTCTGTTAAAAATTTTCCTCCCCCTAGTCTCCACCCCTCCCCTAGATGGCAGGAAGTGCACTGCATGTTAATTATGTTGATAACAAATCGAATATATGTATGCATATTTCCACACATCATTTTTGTGCAAGAAAAATCATATCTACAAGAAAGAAAAATCAGAAAAAGGAAACACAATGTAAGCAAACATCAATAGAGAGCATGAAAATGTTATGTTGTGGTCCAGGCTCAGATCCCACAGGCCTCTCTCTGGGTGTATATGGCTTTCTTCATCACTGACCAAATGGAACTGATTTGAAGCATTTCATTGTTGAAGAGATCCATGTCCATCAGAATTGATCATCATATATAAACTCAGATCTTCCTGACACCAGGCAGTAAGTATCCTGATACCAGCTTAGGGTACCACTGAGACACTTTTAATAATGATGTTAGCTCACATAAACATGGTATTTATCATGTGCCAGGCTCAGACCAAGCAATTTACAAATAGTATCACATTTAATCATCACCTAGATGCTATTATTATCCCCATTTTCAGGTGAGGTTCCTTCCTTCAAGTCTCAACTCAAATCCCACTTTCCACTGGAGCCTTTTCTCATCTCCCTCAATGCGAGTCCCTTTCCTCTGAGATTAACAGGACCAAACTGACCCCTCATCTGTGAATGACCTGAGTCAAACAGAGCAGGCTAGAGACAGGAGTCAGGAATCAAACAGAAGTTTAATTTCAAGGTGAAGGAATTGGCATATAAGCAAGCCACATGTGCCAGTATCCTACTCCTAGTGGGGGAATCCAAGGCAGTGTGGGGAGATCTCAGTACTAATGGTTGAGCAGTGAATTGTACCTCTGACAATGGTATAACAGCAATGTGATGAGTTTGATTCATAATAGAGCTTCATGACAGGCACTTATCCTAGCCTGCCCTGTGCTTGCTCAAGCTAAGAGAACACTTAGTGCTGGTCTAGCAATACAATAACTATGGGATTTTGCCAGAGAGGGAGATCATCCAGAGGGTGAGTGCAAAGAATTGTTATGTACAAAGTATAGGGTAGCTTGCTTGCTGTTTGTTAGCTCTGGAAAACAGGGTATCTCCCACTTACCTTGAATATATATTGTACTGTTTGTTTCTAGTTGTTTGTATGTTCTTTCCTCCATTAGAATATGTACTCCTTGGGTTCTGGGATCGCATTTACTTTTCTTTGTACCTCTGGGACTTAGCAGAGTATGTGAAACACAGCAAATGCTTGTTAATACAAAGTGTGTAATACAAAGTGCCAATTTATTCTGGGAAGAATAAGTCAGTCAGACTATGAATGACTTGAAATGCCAAACAGAGGAATTTATATCTTAGTATTGTTATATATTTTTTATCTTAGAAGCAGCAGTGGGGCAGCTAGGTGGCACAGTGGAGAGAGCACCAGCCCTGAAGTTCCTGAGGCAAATTTGGCCTCAGACACTTAATACTTCCTGGTTGTGTGACCTTGGGCAAGTCACTTAATCCCAATTGCCTCAGCATTTAAAAAAAAAAAAAGAAGTGGGGGAGCCACTGAATCTCCTTAATTCAAGGAGCCCTGCTTTAAATAGCATCTACTATTTGCACTTTATAAATGCTATCTCATTTAATCCTCACAACAACCCTGGGAGATATGTACTATTATTATCCCCATTTTACAGTTAAGGAAACAAACAGGTTAAATAACCTGCCCAAGGTCTCTTGCTAATTAAGCCATTAAGCTAATTAGGTATCTAAAACTGGATTTGAAGTGGTATCTTCTTGTCTTTAGGCTCAACATTCTTTCCATTGCCTCATTTGTTGCCTCTTTGTATTCCCAGTTGACCTTCTATTGAGATATATTTGTACATGTTGAGATTCATTCATTAATTCATTCAACGAGCATTTATAACACAGATACTACGAGCCAAGAATTGGAAATGCACAATCAGAAGTACAACAGTTTTTTCTTACTAGTAGTTTCAATTTAATTGGAATAGACATATCAATACAAATTCTTTACAAAGTAATTGAGAGGAAGGGGAGCATTAACAACTAGGTGGATCCACAGAGGTCTTATGTGGGAAGTAGCACCTGCACTGGGCCCTGAAGAGACTCAAATTCCCAAAAGACAATGGCAAAGAGAAATTGAATTCCAAGTGTGAGAAGATAGCTTGTACAAAGACACAAGAAGACATGTGGAAGATGGAATGTCATGCACTGGACTCCAGTTATGTCATTTTGGCTGAAAAGTCCTGTCTTTTTTTTAAACTTAGATAGGAAACAGTCAACAGGAATCAATGACTGATTGATCTTGTGCTTTGTTTATGTGCTGATTCCCATTAGAAGATGAGTTCTTTGAAATGCGGAACTGTAATTGTTTTTTTTGTACACCTAGCAGTTATTATAGTATGTGGGACACAGTGGGTGCTTGTTCATATAAAGTGTATGAGGAGATTAATGTCAATTTAATCTAGAAAAACAGGTTACAGATTGTGAATGACTTAAAATGTCAGAAGAATTTATATCTTAATTTTTTCATATTTATATTTATATCTTTATTATGTTAAGAGCAGTAGGGAGCCATTGAATTTTAAGTCATAGACTGAATCAGCCCTGAGCTTTAGGAATAACAATTTGGCAACTCAAGGACAATGGATTGTTGAGAAGAAAACACACTATTGCAGACAAGCTCTAAGGGAGCTAAATTGCAAAATGGATAGAGAATTGGACCTGGAGTATGGAAAACTAATCTTTCTGACTTCAAATCTGGCCTCAGACATTTAATGACCCTGGGTACATCCTTGCTCTAATCATTACCTCTTCTTCCACTGTTGCTGCATTCAGATAGCAAGTAGTTGATTTCTGATCACTTCAAAGAAATGATGAGGTCCTGAGTGGTGTTTTGGACCAAAGAAATGAAAGAATTGATCCTGAGGCAAACAGGCAGAGGGCTCTGAAAGAGATCAGTTCAGCTCTATGATCCCACCCTTTAGGGAGGTAGTCCAGTTGAAAATTCAAGTTATATCAAACTCCTGAGATCCACCCTCTGTAGAAATCTGTCATATCCCTCAGGGTTAATTTTCCCTATAAAATCTACTTGTGGGCCATCCCATGGGCTGCTACCCTCCTTTGGGTCAGTCCACCATGGCACTCTGTCTCATGGTATCTTTCTCTTTATCTCTCCTCTCCCATGCCATGTGGTATCTAACTCCACTATGCTTCTCAATCCCACTTCTCCACCTTATAGCTAACTAACTCTTTTAGGGTGCTAAATTCTTTTGAGGATTTAACCTGCCAACTAAGGGCATGCCCCAACCTTTCTTGCTCCCTTTCTTTCTTTCTTTCTTTTTTTTATTAAAGTTTTTTATTTGCAAAACATATACATAGGTAATTTTTCAACATTGACCCTTGCAAAACTTTGTTACAAATTTTTCCGTCCTCCCCCTACCCCCTCCCCTAGATTGCAGAAAGTCTAATACATGTTATATATGTTAAAATATTTGACAGATAGAATATGTGTATATATATTTATACAGTTATCTTGCTGTACAGGAAAAAAACCTGAGAAGGAAAACATAATGTAAACAAACATCAATAGAGAGTATAAAAATGTTATGTTGTGGTCCACATTCATATTCCTCTCTCTGGGTGTATATGGCTTTCTTCATCACTGAACAATTGGAACTGGTTTGAAACATTTCATTGTTGAAGAGAGCCATGTCCATCAGAATTGATCATCATATAGTATTCTTGTTGCCGTGTACAATGATCTCCTGGTTCTGCTGATTTCACTCAGCATCAGTTCATGCAAGTCCCTCCAGGACTCTCTGAAATCATCCTGCTGGTCATTTCTCACAGAACAATAATATCCCAAGGCATTCATATACCATAATTTATTCAGCCATTCTCCAACTGATGGGCATCCATTCAGTTTCCAGTTTCTAGCCACTACAAAATGGGCTGCCACAAACATTCTTGCACATGTGGGGCCCTTTCCCTCCTTTAAGATCTCTTTGGGATATAAGCCCAGTAGAAACACTGCTGGGTGAAAGGGTATGCACAGTTTGATAACTTTTTGAGCTTAGCTCCAAATTGCTCTCCAGAATGGTTGGATCCATTCACAGTTCCACCAACAATGTATCAGTGTCCCAGTTTTCCCACATCCCCTCCAACATTTGTCATTATCTTTTCCTGTCATCTTAGCCAATCTGACAGGTGTGCAGTGGTATCTCAGAGTTATCTTAATCTGCTTTTCTCTGATCAATAGTGATTTGGAGCATCTTTTCATATGATTAGAAATAGTTTTAATTTCATCATCTGAAAATTGTCTGCTCATATTCTTTGACCATTTATCAATTGGAGAGTGGCTTGAATTCTTATAAATATGAGACAATTCTCTATATATTTTAGAAATGAGGCCTTTATCAGAACCCTTAAATGTAAAGATGATTTCCCAATTTATTGCTTCCCTCCTAATCTTGTCTGCATTAGTTTTGTTTGTACAAAACCTTTTTAACTTAATATAATCAAAATTATCTATCTGATGTTCAATTAAGAGTTCCAGTTCTTCTTTGGACACAAACTCCTTCCTTCTCCACAGGTCTGAGAGGTAAAGTATCCTATGTTCCTCTAATTTGGGGCTCCCTTTCTTTCTTTCTTTCTTTTTTTTTAAATTTTTTTTTGCATAACATATGTGTGGGTAATTCTTCAACAATAACCCTTACATAGCTTTCTGTTACAAATTTTCCCCCCAACTCCCCACCCCTCCCCTAGATGGCAGGATATCCACTACATGATAATTATGTTAAAATATTGGCAAATTGAATATATGTATACATATTTTCAAACTTATCATTGTTGTGCAAGAAAAATCTTATCTACTCAAATGATATATCAAATAAAGGAAACACAATGTAAGCAAACATCAATCAAGGAGTATGAGAATGTTATGTTGTGGTCCACATTTCACATCCCTCTCTCTGGGTGTATATGGCTTTCTTCAGTGAACAATTGGAGGTGATTTGAAACATTTCATTGTTGAAGAGAGCCATGTCCATCAGAATTGATCATCATATAGTACTGTTGTTGCCGTGTATAATGATCTCCTGGTTCTGCTCATTTCACTCAGCATCAGTTCATGTAAGTCTCTCCAGGCCTCTCTGAAATCATCCTGCTGGTCATTTCTTACAGAACAATAATATTCCATAATATTCATATACCATAATTTATTCAGCCATTCTCCAATTGAAGGGCATCTATTCAATTTCCAGTTTCTAGCCACTACAAAAAGGGCTGCCACAAACATTCTTGCACATGTGGGGCCTTTTCCTTCCTTTATGATTTCTTTGGGATATAAGCCCAATAGAAATGTTGCTGGGTGAAAGGGTATGCACAGTTTGGTAACTTTTTGAGCATATTGGTGCTCCCTTTCTAATAGGTAATTGTGAGTTCCACTGAAGAACTTGTCTTTCATATGCTCTTTCACTCTGTTTCATATTTACCATTCCTGGTATCTATTGTATTCCTTCATTTTATGTGTAACCTATTCACTTAAATAATCTACCTTTTGCCAAAGAGAATGAATGGCCATTGTGAATTCTTCACATGACCAAACCCCAACTTTTGGTTCCAAACCCCATATCATGGATCACACCATACATATATACCAATCTTCTACTTCTTTTTGCTACTAAATACACTCCTGCAAACAAACTTAAGAGGTCTCCTGGACAACTGTCAACACAAGGGAAGGAGATCACAAGTAGAATGCAAACCCATGAATTTGTATTCCCTTCTCATCTTCACAAGCTCCAAGTTTTATACATCAAAAGGGTCCAGAAAAGCTAATTGAATTGAAGAGATTGGGAACAATGTTGGGAGGAAAGTATAGAGACAGGAAATCACAGCCACCAAAGTAGATAGTTTGACTGTTTGTAGAAGGATACATGACTACCTCCTCCCTGCCTGATGATCTGTAGCTATGCTTTGAGTATCAGTTGTGACAGTTTTGTCCCTTAGTACATCTGAGTTTTTTAAACCAGTCATAGAAAGGCATTTAGTTTCTCCTAGATGATATTCTGTGACTCAATTTCCTCATCTATAAAATGGAGGGTTTGGCTTTATGGCCTCTGAGGTCTCTTTTAGATCTAGATCTACTATTTATATTCCTGCAAGCAAGGTAACTGCCAACAGGAGGTCCATTGGGACTATTTTCATAAGCCCAGCAATAAATAAGGTATGCAAAATTGGTGTACATAACCAGAAATACAGAAACAAGATTTAGCCTTGTGCTGGTTGAAAAAACCCCAAAACTCATTAACATAAAAGGAAAAATTACTTAATTAAATACTAATTAATCATCATAAACATGCTTAATGCAAGATATAATACAGAGAAATATTTAAAGAAATTCAAACATCTATGGTTTATATAATGAAATCTTTGTCATTTACTATGCTATGAATTGTTATTTAATAAAAACTTGGTTTTTTTTTATTCCCTTGGAAACTTTTGTTTTCTATTAATTACTATTCTTTTAAAAATTGGCTCCTGCAAAATCTAGGAACCTTTAATGCAATTTAGGCAGCCTTTTATTCAACTAGTTACATTAATTGAGAATTGTTGCTAGGATGATTTTCTCTATCAAATGTGTATCTTTCACTAATTGGTTAGGCTTTCTCCTATAAAAGAGAAATGCCTTGATAATCACTTAAGAGACTTCAAACCATTTCCCCCTATAATTCCTATTATTTGAGTGTCTTTCTTTCAGTTCCCAAATAGAAAAAGATAATGTCATTTTCTTTCCTTTTCTGCGCGTTGTTCAACACTATGAATAATTTCCTTCCAATCATAAGTTAGTAACCAAATTCCTTTACTCAATTATCTTTTCATCTTTTGACAGGAACAAACAATATTCAATTAGTACTGAGCCATGCTTGGATAACTTTTATAGTTTTTAAGAGCAGCTTTGTCAGATCAGCTTGTTCCTTAAATGAGCCAAGTGCCCCCTCCCATCTCTGAGGTTTTTTCTCTGCTCTAAACATTTAAATATATATTTTAAAAGTATAAATCAGCTTTAAAATGGTGTTTAGAAATTTCTTCATTCCCAAAACTAAACTTTAATAATAGAAATAGAAAAAGCCCACCCAATTTATGGAAATACTTTGTCCTTGTTGCAGATATACTCAAATTCCCATTCAAAAATGAGGCTATTCAAAAAAAATATTATTGTTTATGTGAATGGGTAGAGGAAGAATGTGATGTATGAACAATATGGATTTTTAAAATAAAATATATTTGTTTTTGACCTGAAGTACAGTTATTATTTGTAGTTAGGTTTTATTTTCAAGTTATTTCTTAGACTCATATTTCCAATTCACTCCTACAAGCATTAATTCATTACCTACTATGTAGCACAATTGGGTCTGGAATCTATCCGAGTTCAATCCAGCCTCAGATACCTACTAGCTGGACAAGTCACAACCCTGCTTGCCTCAGCTCCTAATCTGTAAAATGAGCTGGAGAAGGAAATGGCAAACTATTCCAGTGTCTTTGCCAAGGAAACCCTCCCAAAGGGTTTAGGAAGGCTTAGACATGACCGGAAAAATGACTAAATGACAACAACAGTATGTACAAGGCACTATGAATAACATTGGGACTACGAAGACAAAATTGGAAATAGCTCTTGCCCTCAAGGAGCTTATATTCTTCTGAGAGGATATAGCATTTATAAACATGATAATTTGAAGAGAAAGAGCTAAATATATAAAGATGGGAACATCATGTACCTCTCTATGGTTACCCCCACTTAAGTAAAAAACAATTTCAGGTAAATCCAGTTTTAGAATTTTGCATTTGTGTAATCAAATGGAATTGTACATAACAGTAAACATGTTTTGGTTGGTAGCCAGGCTTATGCAGTGGAAAGATCTGGCATCAGAGAATGTCAGACTGAATCTTGGCTTGGTTTCTTACTACTATTTGTGGCATTGACCAATTCCTTTACATTCATACAGGTCAGTTTCTTTATCTGTAAAATGAAGAAATTGGACTAGATAATTTCTAAGATCTCTTCCATCTCTAAATCTAGCATTTCAGGACTTTAATTTTGCTATTTTATATCATGTAATGAGTCAACTCTCAGGTCCTAGTCTCAAAGTCACATGAGAAGAACAAATGTAACATTCTGGTTATGAGATGTAAGTGACCCAGACCTCTATTTTCCCCTCTCTGACACTGTCTCTGTCTCTGCTTCCCTCTCTCTCTGTGTATGTGTTTCTCACATTCTCATTTTTTTACTTTGAATTCTCTTATACCACTTGCCTTCATTTCTAGGAAGAGACTAGATTAATAATTTACTTATCTTTTTCAGAACTCCATCATCATAGCTTAAAAGATGTTAAGTTATTTTGTGGAGATCATTAGGACCCAGTACATCCTGAACTCTTTGACTGCCTTCCTATTCAATCACTCCCTACTCCCTAAATGCAGATTTGCTCAAGGGACAAATCTGACTCCATCAGGATCCCCACTAAATTCCTTAAATGTACCTTTAAATTGTTTAGGGATCCCAACTTGAATAGCATTCTTGCTCATCCATCAATAACACACTAACATATCTTATATTTACACATCCCACAGTCACTTATACTAGATGACAGACCCATTACTTGCATATACTTGAGTTAAAAAAAATCTCACAAACAGGAGTCAGATTCCACATGGTAATGATGAAAAAAGAAGATAATAACTGGCATTTGTATAATGCTTTAATTTTGCAAAGTTATGTAGACATGTTAACTCATTTGATGATCTATTCCATCAGTTACTACTGCCAGGAAAATGTCCTGTCATTCACTTGGAGCCTATTATTATTACTAATGGGTGCTTTGTCCCTTCCATATTCCATGTATAACTATATGACTATCTGACTTTGGGAATCCCCATAGTCTAATAGTAGGTTTAAACAAAGACTTTATAGTGATTGCTATAATAGTACAATTGCAAAGTCCTGAAATTATCTGTTAAAACAAGAAACTGTTCCTATTGCTAATCTTAATTTTTTTTAAAACCTCTCTAGCTAGCAAAACATGGATTAAATATTGTAATGATCAGCAGGACACTTGAAAAACTCCAGGCAGTTGCAAAAGGAATTGGTAAGTGATTCTTAGTAATGAAAAAAACCATTTTGAGGATTATAGAACAAATCTGCGCCTTTCTGCATTCAGCCTGTTACATTTTCTCTAGAGCAGGATTCTCTGAAGTGATGCTCCTGAGTATGGGATGTCTGTAAGAAGGTGAATCTTTTTTTACCCTTCCTTCATCTCTTTCATTTCTGTCCCCCCCAGTTGCCTACCCACACATAGTCTTGGCTTATAAAATATCCTGCCTTGATTTTCTGGCTAGACATAAAAAGTAACGAATATTGATGATGTCAGTATTTGGGCAATCCAACTTATTTTTACGGTTATCTTGCTGTGCAAGAAAAGTCAGATCTACAAAAATCTGAGAAGGGAAACAAAGTTTCATTTTAGATTGCTGTGGTGGCGTTCTCCTTCTAACTGTCTTCTTTAGGAATAATTTGAAAAGAAATGGAGGAAGAGATCAATGTAGAGATCAGGCCTTTTTTGTACACTTTTTATTCTTATCTTTGCAGAGCAGACAACAGGTAGTCATGTAAAAATCATACAAGCAGACTTTACCAAAGATGACATATATGAGAACATCAAAGAGAGTCTTCAAGGATTAGAAATTGGAATTTTAGGTAAGTTTTTTAGGAACACAAAATTTGTATTGATGACAGTGGAAGTTTGCCTTAATAATTATCTGATTAATGTTTATAGCTTCATTTACTAAATGATGTAAGTTCAAAATGAAAGCATAGCTACATTTTAGATTATATTCATTTTTTTAGTTGTCCACACAAATGAAAGGGAACAGTGATTTCAACTTTCTGCAAGATAGCTTACATTTGTGTGTATGTGCCCTGTTTCACAAAGCATTTTGTGTTGTGTGCATTTCAGGTTTTATTTCATTTGTTCCACAATAGCTCTATGAGGGGATAATGTAAGTCATTCACATTTTACAGATAAGGAAACTGAGACTCTTAATGGTTAACTGAGACTAGGAAATGTTATCATTGAGACTCAAACCCTAGTATTCTGAGTCAGTTTCAGCATTTTTCTTCATTAGACTACACCTCGTGCCAAATAGAAAAGTTCCTTATTATGATAAAATATTACACACTATGCTTCTTTCTCGTCACCTGCCCTTCTGCTGATGTTAACTTTCAAATATTCAGTAAGCATATATTGGTTATCACAAGAAATTGGGGTGGCAAACAGAATCCAGTTAAGGCATAAAAAGTTTCTGTGAATTTTTTGTAAAGTAGATAATTTACATGTGGGTAATTGGGGGCTGACTCAATTTAAAAACATTTTAACATTTTAAAAATGTTATATTATATTATTTTTTTTTCAAAAAGCATGGGAGGAGATAGAGCACTAGCCCTGAAT
The DNA here is from genome assembly GCA_023553655.1 of Myrmecobius fasciatus. Taxonomy (NCBI): domain Eukaryota; kingdom Metazoa; phylum Chordata; class Mammalia; order Dasyuromorphia; family Myrmecobiidae; genus Myrmecobius; species Myrmecobius fasciatus. The sequence goes on along the minus strand of JAJPUD010001682.1, from coordinate 242,630 downwards.
TCAGGAGGACCTGAATTCAAATCTGGTCTCAGACACTTAACATTCCATAGCTGTGTGGCCCTGGGCAAGTCACATAACCTCAATTGCCTCAGCAAAAAGCAAAAAAAAAAAAAAAAAAAAAAGCATGGGGTAGAACAAAATGTCACCATTTGGCTTGATTCATAGATTTTGGGCTTGGAATCTTACCTCATAGCTTACTTTTTTTTGTGATCGTGGGCATGGCACTTAAACTGTGAGTTTCAGTTTCCTCACCTGTACAATATAGGCATAATAATACATATATTACCACACAGCAAGGTTGTAAGGAAGGTGTTTTGCAATTAAAGTTCTATAAATGTTGCAGTTATATTATCTCCCAGTGATGCAAATCTAAGTTATATTTGGAGAGAAAATCCTTCTTTTCTCTGATCCTTAATAGTAAGAAATATGTAGATTTCTATCAAATATATTTTGGGGGGGTCTAAAAATTCTAACTTTTAGGAAAATCAGATTATTGTCAGTCTGTTTTTTATGCCTCAGGTATACTTCTATATCTTTAAATTCTTCCATTTTCTCATAGTTAATAACGTTGGAATGGTCCATAATTATCTCCCAAGCCATTTTCTTAGTGGACCAGAAAAAATACAGGTCAGTAGATTTGCTTTCTTATTTGTACACTAATAATCTTACTTAACAACAGCTGAACCCTGAGGTCTATCTGCTAGACTATCATAGGGGTTGATAACCTAAGACCTAGGGTGTGGGGAAGTTGGACCACATCTGGATTGTTCATTGCCCAAACTGTAAGCTAAGGGAAATCTGTCTTTGATGACCTCTATTTTTGCTGCTCCTTCCTCATTATCTCTACCCTATACCCCAGAAATTCATAGTGTACTACTCCAGTCCAGGAGTCCAAGATTTCCCCCAGAAATCCAGTATTCCATAATGTAGTAATCTAGCAATGCCTTTCCAATAAAGCACAGTCTTTGGACTCATTCTGCTAACTCCTATTATCAGATTGGGAGTGAGGCTGCTATTTGTCACCCTCCAAGTTTAGTAGTAACTCAGAAGAATTGAGGGTGATTTTTTAGTACTATAGCTCACAAGTCTTCCTACTCTGTCCTTTCTGCACATTGATTGTCAACTGATATGTACTAATCAGCCATTTATTAAGTGTCTACCCCATGCCAGGCACTCTGCCTGGGGATCCAAAGAAAGCCAAAAGACAAGTTCTTCCCTTTCAGCAGATCACAATCTAATGGAAGAGTCATCATACAAACAATTTGTACAGACATGCTATATACAAGATAAATAAGAAATAATCAACAGGGGAAGATTTTAGAATTAAGAGGGATTGGGAAAGGCTTCCCATTCAAAATGGGATTTTTAGTTGATACTTAAAACCAGGATTTACCAGCAAGAACAGCTGATGCCTCCTCTCCCCCAACCAACCAAAATCTTTCATAAGTACATATAGAATAAAATGGAATATGGGCTTAAGCATAGAGCATATGTAGCAAAGGAGATAATTCATAAATACTATTTGCTGCAAGTCCTTTTATTTTTTCATGAAGTTTCCTATAGGTGTAGTGTATTTTTCTGTTGGGATTTTTATAGTCTTAAAGTTGCATTTCTTCAGTATGTTTAGTTTGTCCTTGACTCTCATTGTAGACACTAAGGTCAGTGGCTGCAATCCCAACTTCCTTGCTAGAATGTGAATGAGAAATCATAGTCATCTGACTCACTATAGTTCATAAGACTATTCTCTGGTTCCTCTATCTCCCAAGCAATTCTCTTTCAAGGACTTGGTTAAAATGTATGTGAGTAGAATCCTAACTTGTTTGGTGGTTTATACAAAACCAACAGGATATACCTGATTTGGTTTGATAGACTGGTGCAAAACAAAATTTAGTTATATAAATGTTGTAGTTATTTTATTAGAGATATAAATCTAAATTGTACTTGGGAAAAAGTCCTCCTGTTCTCTGGTCCTTAATAATAAAAATATAGGTAGATTTTGATTAATCAAATATACTCTGTGGGGTTTAAAAGTCATAATCTGGAAAAAAATTAGATCAAAGAAAATTAGTTATTGGTTTGATGAGTTTATGAACTTATATTGTTAGCCTTTTCCTTTTCTTTCCACAAATACAAACTTCAAAGGCAAGGATCTTCTATCAACTATCCAAAGTAAGATTTTGGTAATTTGATAAATGAATCTACAGCAATGGATACCAATATATAAAAGAAAACAGGCTAACTCCTTGACTTTTTCTCTCTTCCCAGTTAAGACATGGTTTTATAATGTATTGTGGTGTCTTGGCCAATGGAATTTCACAATAATGTCACTAATACGCAAAACCATATCCTACTATAACTTCCATTTTTTATTTATAATATTTTTCCCTCTATGGAACTCACTGCCTGAAAACATTATTTTATATACTATTTTGTATTCTTATAGAAGTAATTTTAAATTGTAGGTAAGGAAAACTGTGTAGACATTTTAACAGTGATCTGAGGTTCCTCTCAGCTTTTATTGTCTAACCCAGGTTAAAAATTCCTTTTCCTTCACTAGATGGAAAGAGTGGAAAGAGTGCTTAGTTTGTAGTCCAAGTATCATATTCCATTGCCACATTATGCCATTTGTGTAAGGGGGTGGACCAATATCAATTGCTGAGGGTCAAATATGTAGCTGTAGGGCTGAGTCTAAGACACATATCACCATTTCTCAAATATCCTCCAATTTAATTAAAAAAAAGATGTATTCAATGCCTATTATTTATAAGGTACTGTTCTAGTTTCTGGAGATAGACAAAAATCAAATAGTCTAGAAGCTCACATTCTTCTGGGGGTATAAGATATATATCAGTAAGAAGAGCCGAAAAAAGCTGAAATTGGAGAGGGTATTAATAAGTTGGGAGGGGGCAATCAGGAAAGATATTGAAGAAATGGCACCAAAGTTGAGTTTTGAAGGAAGACAAAGTTGTTTTTGTTTTTGTTTTTGTTTTTGTTTTTTTTGAGAGCTAAACATGAAGAAGGATTACATTCCGGATATGGTGAAGAGCTCACATAGGTGAGAGAAAGGACTTTTGAGTTCTGGGAATGACTGTTAGTTCAATTTGATTGATTTACAAGATTAGAGAAAAGCACCAGAACTGCAGGGGAGGAACTTCATTTTATAGATGAAAAAAATGGAGACTCAGAGAGGTTGTAATTTTCCTAGTATTAGAACCAACATTTTGATCTCAAAATTCAGTGCTTTTTCCACTGCACCATACCATCTTCTTGCTCCTCTCTTTTTCAGGCTAAAGAGATTTTTTTAAATGATATTTTTCTTTCTGATATAATAGAAACCTTTTAAAATAATAATAATATTAATAACTTGCATTTATACATCAATTTAAGATTTGAGAAGTTCTTTAAGAATATTATCTTATTTGATCTCCACAACAATCTTGGGAGATAGGTGCTGTTATTATCATTCCAATTTAATAAATGAGGAAACTGAGGCACAAAGAATTCAAGTGACTTATTCAAAGTCATACAACTTGGTAAGCATTTGAAGCTATATTTGAACTCAGATCTTCCTGACTCAAGGTCAAGTGCTATATCCACTGTGCCACCTTTTAAAGTTGATTTTCCAGTTAATGCTCACCATAAGAGATGGCTCAGTGCTAAAATAAGGATGGCAAATGAACAGAGAAGTGAACAAAGAAAGAGAAGGTGGAAATACCTATTTTGCAGTGGGGCTCAGGAATAGCTCAGATACTACCTGATTTTATTTTATTTTATTTTTGTCCACAATCCTCTTCCTCAGAATAAGCCATGCTGTTTAAGCCATTTTCTCAAGTGAGTATGAAAATTAATTGTTGTTTATTACAGAACCTGATCCACTGCAACATCTCTTCTGTAGTCAAGGTAAGTGCCAAATATGTTCATTCATCATTAGAGTATTTATTACACATCTAATATATGAATTACACTTAACTGGGTACTGGGGTCAGGAGTAGATGGCGGGGGTGGGAGGAAAAGGAATGAACTTAGTAAGACTTTGTGTTCCCTGTCCTCAGGAAGCTCACTATCCAATAGAGGAAGATAAGATACATATCTATCTATCTATCTATCTATCTATCTATCTATCTATCTATCTATCTAT
>JAJPUD010001682.1:205728-238482 GCA_023553655.1 Myrmecobius fasciatus | reverse complement strand
TATCTATCTATCTATCTATCTATCTATCTATCTATCTATCTATCTATGTCTGTATGTCTGTCTCTCTGTGTGTATATATTTCTAGAAGTCACTATTTCCTGATTGTGAGAACTCCTTCCAACCATTCATATTGATATATCTTTCTTGGTAGATAGTTTTTTTTTGTTAAAGCTTTTTATTTGCAAAACATATGCATAGGTAATTTTTCATCATTGACCCTTGCAAAGCTTTCTGTTACAAATTTTTCCTTCCTATCCCCCACCCCTCCCCTAGATGGCAGGAAGTCTAATATATGTTAATTATGTTAAAATATTTGACAGATCAAATATGTGATTTTTTATTTATTTATACAGTTTTATTTTTATACATATTTATACATATTTTATACATATTTATACAGTTATCTTGCTGTAAAGGAAAGAAAAAAAATCTGAGAAGGAAAACATAAATGCAAGCAAACATCAACAGAGAGTGTAAAAATACTTTATTGAGGTCCAGACTCAGATCCCACAGGCCTCTCTCTGGGTGCATATGGCTTTGTTCATCACTGAGCAGCTGGAACTGGTTTGAAACGTCTCGTTGTTGAAGAGAACCATGTCCATCAAAATAGATCATTTTATAGTCTTATTGTTGCGGTGTACAGTGATCTCCTGGTTCTGCTCATTTCACTCAGCATCAGTCCATGCAAGTCTCTCCAGGCCTCTCTGAAATCATCCTGCTGGTCGTTTCCTACACAACAATATTCCATGACATTCATATACCATAATTCATTCAGCAATTCTTCAATTGATGGGCATCCATTCAGTTTCCAGTTTCTAGCCACTACAAAATGGGCTGCCACAAACATTTTTGCACATGTGGGGCCCTTTCCTTCCTTTAAGATCTTTTTGGGATATAGGCCCAATAGAAACACTGCTGGGTCAAAAGGTATGCACAGTTTAATAACTTTTTGAGCATAGTTCCAAATTGCTCTCCAATATGGTTAGATCCATTCACAGTTCCACCAACAATGTATCTGTCCCAGTTTTCCCACATCCCCTCCCACATTTGTCATTATCTTTTCCTGTCATCTTAGCCAATCTGACAGGTGTGTAGTGGTATTTCAGAGTTGTCTTAATTTGCATTTCTCTTATCAATAGTGATTTGGAGCACCTTTTCACATGATTAGAAATAGTTTTAATTTCATCATCTGAAAATTGTCTGCTCATATTCTTTGACCATTTATCAATTGGAGAGTGGCTTGAATTGTTATAAATATGAGACAATTCTCTATATATTTTAGAGATGAGGCCTTTATCAGAATCCTTAAATGTAAAGATGATTTCCCAATTTATTGCTTCCCTCCTAATCTTGTCTGCATTAGGTTCGTTTGTACAAAACCTTTTTTAACTTAATATAATCAAAATTATCTATCCTGGTGTTCAATTAAGAGTTCCAGTTCTTCTTTGGACACAAATTCCTTCCTTTTCCACAGGTCTGAGAGGTAAACTATCCTATGTTCCTCTAATTTGATTATAATATCACTCTTTATATCTAAATCATGAACCCCTTTAGATCTTATCTTGGTATGTGGTGTTAGGTGTGGGTCAAGCCTTAGTTTCTTCCATACTAGTTTCCAATTTTCTCAGCAGTTTTTGTCAAATAGTGAGTACTTATCCCCAAAGCTGGGGTCTTTGGGTTTAATCAAACACTAGACTGCTGTAGTTATTGTTTAGTTTGTCCTGTGATCCTATCCTATTCCACTAATTGACTACTCTATTTCTTAGCCAGTACCAAATGGTTTTGATGACCGCTGCTTTATAATATAGTTTTAGATCTGGAACAGCAAGGCCACCCTCATCAGCCTTTTTTTTTTCATTAATCCCCTTGAAATTCTTGACTTTTGTTATTTCAGATGAACTTTGCTACTATTTTTTCTAGATCTGTAAAATAATTTCTTGGGAGTTTGATTTGTATGGCATGAAATAAGTACATTAGTTTGGGTACTACTGTCATTTTTTTATTATATTTGCTCGGCCTATCCATGAACACTTGATATTTTTCCAACTGATTAAATCTGACTTTGTATGGAAAGTGTTTTGTAGTTTAGTTAATATAGTTCCTGACTGTTCCTTGGCAAATAGATTCCCAAATATTTTATACTATTAACAGTTATTTTGAATGTAATTTCTTTTTGTATCTCTTGCTGCTGAACTTTGTTGGTAATATATAAAAATGTTGATGATTTATGTGGATTTATTTTGTATCCTACAACTTTGCTAAAGTTGTGAATTGTTTCTAGCAATTTTTTACTTGTCTCTAGGGTTCTCTAAGTATACCATCATGTCATCTGCAAAGAGTGATAATTTGGTTTCCTCATTACCCACTCCAATTCCTTTTATCTCTTTTTCTTCTCTTATTGCTAAAGCTAACATTTCTAATACAATATTAAATAGTAATGGTGACAGTGGGCAGCCTTGTTTCACTCCTGATTTTACTGGGAATGGGTCTAGTTTGTCCCCATTACATATGATGTTTGCTGATGATTTTAAGTAGATGCTACTGATCATTTTAAGGAAAAGCCCATTTATTCCTATACTCTCTAGTGTTTTTAATAGGAATGGTGTTGGATTTTATCAAATGCTTTTTCTGCATCTATTGAGATAATCATGAGATTTTTGTTAGTTTGGTTATTAATATAATTGGTTATGCTAATAGTTTTCCTAATATTGAACCAGCCCTGCATTCCTGGTATAAATCCCACTTGGTCATAGTGTATTATCCTGGGGATGACTTTCTGTAATCTTATTGCTAATATCTTATTTAGGATTTTTGCATCAATATTCATTAGGGAAATTGGTCTATAGTTTTCTTTCTCTGTTTTCACCCTACTTGGTTTGGCTATCAGTACCATATTTGTATCAGAGAAGGAATTTCGTAGTATACCTTCTTTCCCTATTTTTTCAAATAGTTTATATAGTATTGGAATTAATTGTTCTTTGAATGTTTGGTAGAATTCACATGTAAATCCATCTGGCCCTGGAGATTTTTTCTTAGGGAGTTGATTAATAGCTTGTTCTATTTCTTTTTTCTAAAATGGGGCTATTTAAATAATTTATTTCCTCTTCTGTTAACCTGAGCAGTCTATCTTTTTGTAGATATTCTTCCATTTCATTTAGATTATTAAATTTGTTGGCATAAAGTTGGGCAAAGTAATTCCTAATTATTGCTCTAATTTCCTCTTCATTGGAGGAAAGTTCTCCCTTATCATTTTTGAGACTAGCAATTTGATTTTCTTCTTTCCTTTTCTAATCAAATTAACTAAAGGCTTATCTATTTTGTTGGTTTTTTTCATAAAACCAACTCTTAGTTTTATTTATTAATTCAATAGTTTTCTAATTTTCAATTTTATTGATCTTTTTTATTTTCAGAATTTCCAATTTGGTATTTAATTGAGGGTTTTTGATTTGTTCTTTTTCTAGTTTTTTTTTTAAATAGTAAGCCCAATTCATTGATCTTCTCTTTCTCTATTTTATGCAAGTAAGCATCTAGAGATATAAAATTATCCCTTATAACTGCTTTGGCCGTATCCCATAAATTTTGGTATGTTGTCTCATTATTTTCATTTTCTTGGATGAAATTATTGGTTGTGTCTATGATTTGCTCTTTCATTCATTCATTCTTTAGGATTAGATTATTTAATTTCCAATTAACTTTTGGTCTATTTTCTCCTGACTTTATATTGCATGTGATTTTTATTGCATCCTGATCTGAAAAAGATGAATTTACTATTTCTGCCTTTCTGCATTTGATTTTGAGGTTTTTATGTCCTAACACATGATCATTTTTTGTATAAATTCCATGAACTGCAGAGAAAAAAGTAAACTCCCTACTGTCTCCATTCAATTTTCTCCAAAGATCTATCATACCTAACTTTTCTAACATTTTGTTTACCTCCTGAACTTCTTTCTTATTTATTTTGTGGTTTGATTTATCTAATTCTGAGAGAGCAAGGTTGAGATCCCCCAGTGGTATAGTTTTGCTGTCTATTTCTTCTTGCATCTCTCTTAATTTCTCCTCTGGGAATTTGGATGCTATATCAGTTGGTGCATATATGGTTAGTATTGATATTGTTACATTATCTATGGTACCCTTTATTAAAATATAGTTTCCTTCCTTATCTCTTTTAATTAGATCTATCTTTGCTTTTACTTGATCTGAGATCAGGATTGCTACTCCTGCTTTTTTTTGTTCACCTGAAACATAAAAGATTCTGCTTTAGCCCTTTATCTTCACCCTGTGTGTGTCTCTCTGCTTTAGATATGTTTCTTGTAAACAACATATTGTTGGATTCTAGTTTGTAATCCAGTCTGCTATCCACTTCCACTTTATGAGAGAGTTCATCCCATTCACATTCAAAGTTAAAATAACTAATTCTGTATTTCCTTCCATCTTATTTACCCAAATTATGTTTTTCTCTTTCCTTTCCCCTTTTTCCCTTCCCCGCCGCGGGGGGTGTTGCTTTTGATGACCACCTCTCCCAAACAGTCCTCCCCCCTTTAGAGCTCCTCCCCCTTTTTACACCTTTCCCCTAATTCTTCTATTTTCTCTCCTATTAGTCTATCACTTTCTTTTCCTCCTTTCCCTCCTACTTCCCTATAAGGAAGCACAAGTTTCTCTGTGAAACGAAATGTGTCTGATATACTATTTTAAAGCCCAATCTGATGAGAGTAAGATTTACACAATGCTCATCCCCCTCTCTTCTTTCTCTCAATTATATTAGGTTTTCTTTGCCTCTTCATGTGACTTTACCTTATTTTTAACCTCATTTTTAACCTTATTTTACTACCTTTTCCCTCTTTTTCTCAGTATGATAGCCCTTCCACCCCTAGTTTCTTTTTCATATTATCAAAGTAATATCAAATTATACTCCCATTCCTTAAGTATACCCATAGTAGAAACATAATTCTCAAGAGTTCTTTCCTTTTTTACCTTTTTATGCTTCTCTTTAGTTCCGTGTTAGGAGGTAAAATTTTTTGTTTAGCTCTGGTCTTTTCATTAGAAATAGGTGAAATTCACCTATACCATTAAATGTCCATCTTCTTCCCTGGAAGATAATGCTCATTCTAGCTAGATAGGTTATTTTTGCCTGTAATCCAAGTTCCTTTGCCTTTCAGAATATCTGGTTCCAGGCCTTTTGATCCTTCAATGTGGAGGCTGACAGATCTTGTGTGATTCTAATTACAGTTCCTTGGTATTTGAATTGTTTCTTTCTAGCTGCTAGCATTATCTTTTCCTTGGTGTGATAGTCCTGAAATTTAGCCATGATATTCCTTGGGGATTTAATTTTGGGGTCTCTTTCAGGAGGTGATCAGTAAATTATTTCAGTGGTGATTTTGCCTCCTGATTCTAAAACATCAGGGCAGTTTTTCAAGATTTACTGGAAGATAGTGTTTAGATTCTTTTTTTCATAATGGCTTTCAGGAAGTTCAATAATCCTTAGATTGTCTCTCCTAGATCTATTTTCCAAGTCTGTTGTTTTTCCTAGGAGATATTTCATATTTTCTTCTATTTTTTAATTTTTTTTGTTTTTGTTTGACTGATTCTTGAAGTCTTATTCAGTCATTCACTTCTATTTGTTCAATTCTAATTTTAAATTATATTATTTTCTTCAATTACTTTCTTTAGCTCCTTTTGTAACTGGACAATTTGTTCATTGCATACTTTTTCCATTTCACCAATTTTATTTTTCAGTGAATTGGTGTCTTTTTCATATTTCTTTTGTAGAGCATTATATGATTTTTCCATTCCTTCTTGCAAAGATCTCATTTCATTTTCCCATTTTTAATCTAACTCTCTTTTGAGATTCTTTATGCAATCTTCCAGGAAAGCGTTGTGAAATGAGGACCAGTTCATGTTCCCCTTTTTGGCTTCCTCTGGAGTTGCTATACTTTTATGAATCTCAGGATCTGGGGTCTGTTCTTCTCACTCTCCATAAAAGCTGTCTATGGTGAGAGTTCTTATCTGTTTTTGATTCATTTTTTTAAGCTTGAAATCTGTTTAAAGCAGGGAAGAGGCAGCCTGCTTCAATTTGCCCTGGGGCAATTTGGCTGATTGACTTCTGGTGCTGGGCTCTTCAGGCTAGGACCAGCATTTGCAATGGGTTACAATCTACCTTTTACAAAAGGCAGATCTGTCAAAGCACCTTCCCACAATCAGGACAGAGTGTCCCAGGAGCCTCAGATAGACTCCCCAGGTGTTTAGAATCTGCCATGCTGAGTCCCACCTCTTTTCCTGCCCTGTCTCCTGGAGCTGCATGGGAGCTAGGCAAACTACTCAACCCCTGCCTGGCTGAAACAGACCTGCTCTGGAGCTCTTCCAAGATAATTTTTGCTGGAAATGTGTTGTACTCCAAATATTTGGAGTCTCTTTGACTTCAGAACCAGTTCAGAGGCTTAATCTGCTGTTGGTTTGAGAGAAGGTCAGAGGAGATCACAGAGAGTCATGTCTTCACTCTGCCATCTTGGCTCCTCCCCCCTTAGTAGATAGTTATTGACAGTTCCTTTGGCAGAAAATTTTACCACGTGAAGACCTTCCTAATCTAGAATCACTAAATTCTAGGTATTGAGGCCATGTATTAGACTTTTATCTTCTGTGAACTTCTGAGGGTATAGATTGCTATTTTTCTATATTCTAGCTATTCTCTCTAGGACATCTAGCTTAATCAGTCATCTCTTTCCATTTAAGTTTAGAGCCTTCATCACATGAACCCCAAAATGTTGTTTGGCCATTTTCTTGATTTTCTTGCTTCATAAATCTTTCTGTTTTTACTTGATCTGAATCTCTATGTATATGTCTCCATTTCTAACTATACAAATTAATAAATGTTTATAAAGTGCCTACTGTATGCCAGGAACTGTGCTAAGTGCTGGGGATACAAAAAGAGACAAAATATGTCCTCCAGGAGCTATATAGGGGAGAAAACATGCAAATAAATAAAGCAAGCTCTATATAGGTTAAGTAAGAAATAACTAACACAACTAAAACACTGGGATTAAGAGGGGTTGGGGAAGGCTTCTTTTAGTTGGGACTTAAAGCCAAGCAGGTCAGTAATAGGAATGGTCCAGATATGGGGACCAGCTAGAGAAAATTCCCAGAGCCTAGAAATGGAATGTCTTCATAGAATAGCCAGGACACCATACATGTCATGGTATTTATTTTTAAAATTTTAAATTATTAATTTTATCATTAATATTTATTATTAATTATCATTAATTTTTATTAATATATGATGACAATTAATTAATAGTTATTAAGTGCTAGCATTTAAACAAAAAGGTCAATGGCATTCTCAAATGCCAAAGACCTTCATGACAGCAAACTCATGGTTTATAGGCCCTAGGAAGAGGAATATACCTGAGAGTAGCAATCAGCTCTTGGTTATCCATTAATAAGTGGAGTTTACAAGGAGAAGTGAGATCACTCTAGGGAGACGCTGAGTGTGCTAGAGAGACTATTCCTATACTTAGACCACTCCCAGTCTTGGACAATCTAGACTAAAGGATCTAGATTAGAAATTCTTTGTAAGATGGAGTGAAGTTTAATCAAGATTGAGGAGAGTCACTGAATAGTGACCTTCAAGGGAGTGAAGTTTAAAATGAGGACTATCTCCCCAAATCATTGGTTATTAATAATCTTTTCTTTCAACTTTTATATCTCATGTGATATATCTGCATATATAAATTGGATATAAATAAATACACATATACATATTTTAAAAATCTTTTAGTTGTTTTAATTTTTATGTCCAGCTTTGGCTTATTCTAAACAACAACAATAACAATAGAAGTAATGTTGTTGTTCAGTGACTCCATTTGGAGTTTTCTTAGAAAATGCTGCTTTCTTTTCCAGCTCATGTAGATGAGAAAACAGGCAAACAGAAATTTGAATTCACTTCTTACTGACTACAGACCTGGCACTCTATCAAATGCACCACCCTGATGCCCAATAAAAATAATAATTTGCATATATATAGTGCTTTAAGATTTACAAAGCACTTTACACATAATATCTCATTGGATGCTTATAACTTTTTGATATAAGTGCTATTATTACCCCATTTTACATATGAAGAAAATGAGGCTAGAAGGTTATGTGTCATGACCAGGATCAAATAGGTAATAAGTATCTCAGGCAGAATTTGGACTCTATTCTTTCTGACTCTAAATTCACTCTTTCCACTAGTTCCTGAGCTTCTAAGACTGACACAATTCTTATATTCTGTTACTCCCTTATATTCAAACCCATTTACTGTTCTTTGCTTCTGTCTTCTATAACTCCTTTATGGTTTCAGTCAGTGAATTTCCTGGGTGTCCATGTTAGTTTTTTTTTTTTTTTGGTTTGTTTTTTAGGCATTCCCCCATTTCTTCCTCTTTAGAATTATTTCTTCTCCTCACTCATTTTGGATTAGTTTCTTTTTCAAAAATTAGGATGTTGGACCCTGTCTATCATTTTTTTCAGAACCCTTGGGATGTAATCACTGTGTACTTGGTACTGCAATAATTAAAAGTAGAAATATTATTTTGGGTAGAAAATAAAAGGATAGCTAAGAAAAGAGGATAGAATGGCTTCTTAGCCTGTATGTCTGGTAAAAACCACTGACTAGAAATTGGGAGCTTTGAGATAGTCATAGCATCATAAAGATTTAGAATAAAATAAAGGAGTCTGAGATCATCTAAGAGCCCAAGCTAAATTTCAACTAGGGATGAGTGAATATAAATATATAATTTTTTCTCTTCTAAGATATGAACCTCTTGAAATCTATACATAGAAAGTGTCTCTGGACCTTACATTGAGAACTCCTTAATTAAAGAGAAGGTTTTTCAATCTTCTTTCCTTCAAACCTCTTGGGGCACAGCCTCTTGTTGGCTCTAGACTGGTGTTTTCACAATTTTACCCACATTTCTTGCAATAACTTTATCAGTCTTGTTACAGTCTTATTGAAAAGATGAGGACCTCTCCTCATTTCCCAATCCTCCCTGCCCTTACCCTCTAATATCTTTGGCAATTCTTAACTCCTGTTATCTCTCACAGATGACTCGCTTGATACTGAAAGACATGGAAATAAGGTAAGTTCTGAGCCAGCCAATCCCTTTCTATGTTCCAAGCTTCATTTTCTGGCAGATTGCCCAGCTATTTATGGTCTCAATTTAGAGCTTAATCTCCTAGGGTGCTGATACCTGAGACGTTTGATTCCTGCTGCTTTTAACAAAAGATAGAAATAATGATTTTTTTAAAAAGTAGACATAACACTCTGCACCAACTTTTCATAAGGACTCAGGTATTGTATAAGTCAAAATACTAAAGTGGTAGATTGGTCTTTTTAATTCACACTAAATTCCATATTTCAAGGATCCCTGGTTTCAAGTCAAATCAGTTAAACCAACATTTATTATTCCTGACTAAATTTAGAGATACAAAGGCAAAAAACAAAACAGTCCCTGACCTCCAGGGTCCAGGGTAGGATGGGGATGACTACACATACATAGAGAAGCACATGTAAATGTGTATGTATGGATGCATGATTGCATATATGTCTATACATGTATGTATGAATAAAATATATAAACCACACACACACACACACACACACACACACACACACACACACTGGATAGAGTACTAGAGTGTTGGATTTGGAATCATATAGACCTAAATTTAAATCTTGCCCCAGACACTAATTGTGTGATCCTGAGTAAGTCACTCAATTAGTTTCTTTATCTGTAAAATAAGGATTATAATGACATCTGCCTCCCAGGATTGTTATAAGAATCAAATAATATAATAATTGTAAAGCATTTAGCATAGTAGCTGGCATATGGTAGAAGCTTTGTAAATGTTAGCTATTATTATTACATTATCTATTATAGGTATTTGAAAATTTCTAACTAATACATTTTTCTCTGAGGTGATCCTCAGTTAGTAAATGTCAAATTTTCTGATTTTCACAGGAAAAAATATTTTGGACTTATAATTTCATTCCTAGCATCATTAAGAACCTTAATAGCTTTTAGGAGTCATTGTCCTTTCATTTAGATTTTATAAATGAGGCAACTGAGGCCCAGAAAACTTAAGTATTTGTCCAAGGTCATATATATACACAAGTAGAAAAGCCTGGAATCAATGAAATTCAATTCTACAAATGTTAATTAATTAATGTTTATTAAGTATCTATTATATGCTTGGCAGGGTTTTAGGCAAATTTGATAATCATTGCTCAAATGGAGCTATTTTCTCATCAATTTGGGAGTGTTCCTCAGTGACAATTCATCTATGCCTGCCAATGCTGTGCTACTCTTGTCTGTGTTCTTCCAAAAGTTCACTACAAGGGATCCTCCCAACATACTAGATGCCACGCTCGTTTTCTTCTGATATTAAAAGGGTACCAGAGCAGAACTCTTATCTACCTGTCATCTCTTGATCAGCCCATCTTTCTATTATATAGTTTTCTTGCTTCTATTGCCCAATGGAGTTCCTTGTTGTTTTTATATGTAGAATGCCCATTGTGTTCTGTGGGATACTCATTTTTAACTCTCTAGAGACAGTTATATATCATAATTCATTGCCATTATTGAATATTTATAAATATGAGTATTGAAAATATTGACTTTTGCTTTCATGAGAACCTGATATTCAAAAAAACTTCAAAATTTCCTGAAAGCAAACCAGATGATTGTTTGCCTATTATTCAACTCTGGGCTAGTTCACTGTCTATTGGCATTATCTCTCCTAGACATGCAATTATTTGATAAGTTAATTAGGGTGCTCATCCCTAAATTCATGTTGAAATCTGGTCAATAGACTTTTTTTTAAATCTACTTGTTTTTTTTCTGTGTAATTTGACAGTTCAGACTCTTTTGAATAATTAGAGATCTCTTTAGAAGGCTCTGGATTATTTTGGGGATTGATACAATAACATTTGTTGAATCTCAGTATTCCCATGGATTCTCTCTTTGGCTTAGACTCTATAATGGATTTCTTCCAAATTGTACAATTCAGCTAGTTTTCATGTTGCTGCTGTGTGTTCCCATAAATGGATGATGTTGGGTATGACTTGTGGATATAATGGTATCATTGTACTAAAATGCTACTGTTTGATCATATTCCAGTAATAATCTCCTGGGTTTGGGTTTTTCATGTGAAATATTCTAATAAAAACAGCAGCAATAACAAAATACCTTTGGGGAGCTCTCTTTTTTATGTGTCAACTGATGTTTGTGATTAGAGGGATATAGATATTAAATAAGGTTATTTCTCTTATATGTCCTAAGACATCTAGCATTATAGTAATGTGTGGCGCTTGTAAATATAAATATAAAAGAGTTTATAAGGCATTATTTTGGCCTCTTGAATCAAATGCTTTGATTTTCATTAAACAATAAGCACAATCTTAAATTCTCTACATCTTTTAGTTAATTGAAAAAATGGTAAAGATGTGGTCAATTGTGGAATCTCAAGTGCAAAAATTTGCTATTTCTTTGCTAATACTCTTACTGTGCCCTTGAATATAAAGAGATGACTTTAATAACAATTTTGTATAGACGGGAGAGGAGATCAGTAGTAATTGATATTCTCTTAGTTATTTTTTTCAATATTAATAAAATCTTCAGTTTTCTTCCCTACACCTTTGTTATCTTCCTCTTCTTCAGATGCTTTATATTCCAGTCCCTCAATATTGTCACAATTGCATTCTCTCTTATCTGGACTTACTTTACCTATATTTGGTCCAATCTGACCATTTCCCCCATTTTTGTTCTCTTTGTTGCTATTTCAGGAAACTTTGGAAAAGTATATTTGAAACTGTGGTTCAAGCATAGTGGTACCACTTTTCTCAATGGAGAAAATTATTTGTTAGTGTGGTTTTTGCACATCTCCATTTTTACCTTGGTTTGTAGTCCTTCCATTTTAATTCTTGAATGCTCTTGTGATGACTTTGTTTAGGTGAATATCTTGCTATGCTTTCTTTAAACCATTTTTAGTCTGCACTGCAAGGTAAATACAAAGACAAAAAAAGAACCATATCCATCACTTTAGGAGTTTACATTCTCCTGTGACTAGGACAGAGGAGGAGACTACATTTATTCAAATAAATGAACTCAAAATAATTTCAAGATGGAGAGTTCTCAGCTCCCCTGACTTCAAATCCAGTATACAATTCCATTCTACCAGCCTGCTTCTCTAGAATGTATGCTCTATGAAGGCAGGAACTGTTTTCATTTTTGTCTTTGTTTCATTAGTATAGTGCCTAGTATATGTTAGCATTTGATAAATTATTTCTTAGTTGAGTTGAATTGAGAGATCACATGGAATTTATTTTTAAAAAGAAATTTCTCCTTTAAAAATAAGGCAAACCAAATAGTTGGGGACATTCTATATTATTACCTATGTTAGCAAGGCACTGGAAATAGCATGAGTCCATCTTGACCATCTGGAATTGGTTACCAGAAGTATTTTGAAGGCTTCTTTTGTATCAAAGTTGCTTCTGTGATCTGATCCCACAGCATGAACCCCAAAGATGACATTGTAGATATTGTAAGTTCAACAAACACTTATTGGGGGAATCCTGGTTATTAAAGGGGGATGGGTCATTTTATAAGAAGTCATTTTAAAAGATTTAGAAGCAATGTATTTAATACAAGTGGGAACATGAAGAGCTGTGTGGCAATCCCCATGAGCCTCAGCTATTGCTTTTTTTTTCTATATGTGATGGAATCTTGTCACAAATTTGTGTGAAACTTTGCTCATTTTGATTTCAGGCGAAAAGGACTGATTCTGAATATCTCCTCAGGGGCAGGTCGATTCCCTTGGCCATTATATAGCATATACTCATCTACAAAAGTGAGTGAGAATCCAATCTGGTACTTCAGTATTCATTAAATTGAATGATTTCACATAGATTCTCCTTTCTTTTTTCTAATCTGATTTATGGACGATTTCAAAATTATTTCTCATAGACTCACCTAGTTTAGAATATAATCTGGGGTAGAATGAATTCACAAAAGATTCAGGTTAAAGGTTCAGATTGAAATTGTTACTGAAATGAGTTCTGGGCAGGTTAGGTTGAGATTTCTAAGAAAGAAGCTAGTTTCCTCCTCTAAATTAAAGTCATTGGACCTTTACTAAGTCCCTACTGTGTGCTAGATACTAAGGAGAATACAAAGATTGATGCTGCCATCAACAAGTTTAAAAACCAATAAAGAAACTGATAATTTAGTAACACTGACGTGACATCAAGAGGTTATTCAGTAAGTAAAAAGGAAGAGATTAGCAAAGGGATGTCTACAAAGTCACAAAACAAGTCTAAGATAAAAAGTTTTACTGTTTAATCAATTCAGTTGTGTCTGACTTTTAGTGACTAAAGTGGTTTACCATTTTTTTTCTCTAGCTCATTTTACAGATGAGCAAACTGAAGCAAACAAGGTTAAATGATTTGCCCAGGATCACATAGCTAACTAATGTCTGAACCCAGATTTGAACTCAAAAAGATGAGTAATATATGAAAGAAGAATATAAATAAAATTGAGTTTTCTCCACTAAAAAAAGAATTATTTCCCTATTATTGGACAGTTCTTTCCAGTTCAAGGAAATAGCAATATCTCTATGAAAATCAACACTTATTCATAATTGCTTAATTGCTATATGTACAATTTACTGAGCATACAACAGAAGTTACTGAGTTTCTACTATGTGTAATATATTGAACTTAAAAGATGAAATATATTATAGAACCTCCTTTCATGGAGACATAAGACATAAATACATAAAAGTGAAAAGGTGGCATAGGAAATAGGATACTGGGTTTGGAATGAGGAAGACTCATCTTCCTGAGTTCAAATCCAGCCTCAGACATGTACTAGCTGTGTGATACTGGGTAAGTCACTTATCCCTGCTTGCCTCAGTTTCTTCATTTGTAAAATGAGCTGGATAAGGAAATGGCAAAGCACTCCACCATCTTTGCCAAGAAAATGCCTGATTTTTGCCAAATGAAATGACTGAACAGTAGCAGAAAAGGGCAGAATGTGATCAAGATGTAATTAGTATTATTGTTTGGAGAGAGAACAGAGTACAGTGAAAGAGAGTGATATGAAATGAGTGGAAAAGTAGGTCGCAGTGAGATTTTGGAGAGTCCTAAAAGCCAGATAAGAAGTTTGTATTGAGTAAAAGATGTGGGAGAGATTTTTGTAAAAATAGATACAATTTTGTAAATAGAAAAAATTATAAAATAGATACAATTGGAGATAGGAGATGAAGGAGAGAGAAAAATGAAAGATGATACTGAGATTTTCAGGGTTGAAAAAGAGAAGTTCCTTTGGAATCCCTTCTAGAAGTTGTGCGTCCTTGGGCTTGTAGGAGAGATTTTTTGATAACTAATTCATTTTCTTTCTAGGCCTTTGTATGCACATTTTCCAAAGCATTGCAAGCTGAATATAAGGAGAAAGGAATCATTATACAGGTGATGTACATGGTGCAACTTCACAAGATCTTGGGCTTGAGTTTTAATCATACCATTTTAATCTTGTGACATACAAAACTTCTTTGTGATTTGGCCTCATGTTCATTAAAGGGTAAGTGTGCAGAGAAGAGTACTGAGGGGGAAGGATACTGTTCCTCTGTCAGTTCTTTGATAGCCTCTACTTGTCATAAGATTGCATATTTAGAACTAAAAGGGACCTATAGACTCTTTTTTCTATAAATAATACAAGTAAGTCTTAGAGGTCAAATAACTTGCCTGTATGACCTTATCATACAGGTAATAAGTGACTCAGGTCTTCTGACTTGCCCATGTGATGTGGTAGTAGCCCATTACTTTCAATTCAATTCTGTTCAATAAATATATTAAGCACCTACTGTATGTAAGGAATTGTCCTAGATACTGCCTTCACTTTTGGCACTACTATTTTTCCTGTTGCAGGAGACAGTTGTAGGGGAATGAAAGTAAGAGTGAGCATAGTGGGAGTGATCATAGTTGAGAGGTATATGGATGCCCATTAAAATAGCATATTATACCATCTTACACATTCTCTGTTCCCCTGGAAAAACATTTTCTCATCCCTCCTTTTTTATACTTAATAGTATTTTATTTCCCCCAATTACATATAAAAATAGTTTTTGTAAGATTTTTGAGTTCCAAATTTTTTCCCTTTCTCCCTTCCCCTCCACAAGGTAGCAAACAATCCAATATAGGTTATACATGAACAATCATATTAGACATATGGGAGAAAAACATCTGATGGTAGGGCAAGGAAGAGTGGTAGGGAAGATATGAGGCAGAAAAAGGCAGAGATATGATGGATTCTGGGTAGTCCCCATAGGAAAAAAAGGAAGGGAAATATGGAGGAAAAACATTAAAGTGCTTACTTTGTGCTAAACAATGTGTTTAATTCTGGGGATACAAATAAAAAAAGCAAAATAGTCCTTGCTTTCAAAGAGTTTATAATCAATTTGAGAGAAATAACATCTACATGAGAATCCAGCTTCAGGGCAGATGAAAAGGTCCAGAAAATCTAAGAGTGAAGCTGAAAGTCAGATGGTGAGGCTGAGGGTGGATTGGATAGTGCCTAGGATTGGAAGACCATAGTGTCAGGTCAAATAATTAATTGTTTGTCCTTCATTCTTCAAGAGGACCATAATATCAAGTTAGTGATGTCATGATATGCCAAGTTACCAGCCTCATTTTTCTCTGAATCCATTTAGGTCCAGTATATAATCAGGACAACTGGAAATGACCCAGATACAGTGGGAGACCTTGACCTTTTTAAGTTAAGCTAAAATCTTTCACAAGTCTTAGTTTGTCCAAAAAAATACCCATTCCAAACATTGTGGCTAGCCAATCTGATAGGTGTAAGATGATATCTCAAAGTTGTTTTTATTTGCCTTTCTTTAAACAATGACTTGGGGCATTTTTATATATGCCTATATTTACTTTTGATCTCTTCATTAAAAACTGCTTATTCCTATCCTTTGACCATTTATTTATCTGTTGAGGAATGTTTTGACAAAATTTTTTGTATAGTTGGGACATGAGACCTTTATTTGAGAGACTATGAAAATTTCCCACTAATTTTCTGCTTTCCTTCAAATCTTGGCTATGCTGGGTTTCATACAAGAATTTTTTAATATAATGCAGTTGAAATTATCCATTTTACATCTTACAATGCTCTACCTCTTGTTTATTCATAACTTGTTCTCCTACTCATGAGTGTAGTAGGTAATACATTCCTTGATCTAATTTTCTTGTGATATCTATCTCCCTTTAGATCTAGGATTTTGGCCATTTTGTATCCATTTGATCTTATCTTTGTACAAGGTTTAAGGTAATGGTCTCTGCCCAATTTCTTTGAAATTGCTTTCTAGTTTTCTCAATAATTAAAAAAAAACAAACAATGAATTCTTGTCTCCCAAACTTAAATCTTTACATTTGTGAAACACAATGCCACTGCAATCCTTTACTACTATATATGTCTTTGTTTCACTGAAATACTTTTTTATTTCCTAGACAATATCAGAAAGGTTTGATTATTTATTGTTTTCATAATATAATTTGAAAATCTGGTACTGTTGAACCTACACTCTTTATATATTTTTTTCATTAGTTTTTCCCTTGGGTACTTTCTCAGCCATGGCTAGGGACCCCAACCATGTTGTTCCAAGACTACTTTTGTTCCCACTGGTGTTTGCAAACCAGCTCTTTCCTATACTCTGGAACCAAAACTAGGGAGTCTACCTTCCTGCAAGTGCCCACATCTAGCAGAGCCCCTCACCCATCTTCTACAGCACTCACTGGGTCCTTGGTCATGTGCTTGCTTCTTTTCATCAGTGACAGCAGAAGGTCCTTCAATATTTCCCTACCAAGCTTTCCAACCTGCCCCCCCTCCCAGCCTGTGAAATGAAAGTTCCTGAGATGCTGCTGACCCAATAGTTTCACATGCTTGTTTGTTGATTCAGTGGAGTGTACCTGGAGGTATTTATACTTCACTAGAGCCAAATCCTCACCCCTGGAGGGTGAATCTTTGTGAAGCCCTCTGAAGTTGTCTTCAGAGGTCAGCTGTTTTGCCCTGACTTTTATTTATTTCTGCCACTAAGTTCACTTTGAAGTTATGTTCTGTCTTTTTTGAGGGAGGAAATTTGGAGAGCCTGGAGTTTTTTAAGCTATTCCACCATCTTCCTAAACTTTCTCAGCTCCAAAGTTGGCTGTGTCTCTATTATATTTTATTGCCTCTCTGGAGAAACTCTGGGGATTTAAACAAATAAAAAATTAATAAATATGTTTATTGACAGTTTTTGCCCTCAAAGAAGTAACTTACATGGTATTGTGCAGAAAATGAAAGAAAGATGAGGATATGGACACTGATGATATGAATACTGATGAATATGCTTTATACATATTTGTTTGTACATCATCTCCTCCATTAGATTGTAAACTCCTTGAGGGCAAGGATTGCCTTTTGTTTCTCTTTGCATTCCCAATATTTAACCCAGTGGTGGGTATGCAGTAAGTGCTTAATAAATTTTTATCAGCTAATTGATTGATGAACTGCAATGGGACAAAGGTCTACTTTCTCTTCCTTGTTTTAGGTGGTGACACCTTACTCTATTTCTACCCCAATGACAAAGCACCTCAACCCCAACATAATAACGAAGACTGCAGATGAATTTGTTAAGGAATCCTTGAATTTTGTTTCAGTTGGAGATGAAACTTGTGGTTGCCTGGCTCATCAAATCTTGGTAATTTAAATCTCATTTCTTTTTCTTTTCTTTTCTTTTTTTCTTGCTGAGGCAATTGGGGTTAAGTGACTTGCCCAGGGTCACACAGCTAGGAAGTATTAAGTGTCTGAGGCCAGATTTTAACTCAGGTCCTCCTGACTTCAGGGCTGGTGCTCTATTCACTGCACCAACTAGCTGCCCTAAAATTCAGGAATTGAGGAAAGGTGTAAGGAACATACTGCTGCATAGCTTCATTTCTCTGATTTTTGGTGTACTTAGCTCACAATTGAAATTCTTCTCTAAAGCTTCAGCATGACATGGAATCCTTTATAACATGGGTTCTTGATAACAATGACAGGGGAAGGACAAACTGAAAGTTTTTCCAAGATGGACAAGATTTAGAAATGGAGAAGGACAAAAAACTATGTCTGTAATCTGAGAACAAGGATTTTTTGTTTGTTTGTTTGTTTACCAATTTTAAGCTGGATCAGTCATAGAGTTTTCTGGCAGGAGATAAAATTTTCATTTTTAACAATTCATGAAAGATCAACTACTAAAGTGTAGAAGAATTCTGGTAGAGGGAATACCTATACTGTGAATCCTTGGAGTAAGAACTCATGATTAATTCTGGTTAATAGGGTTAGCTGAGTAAAGTAGTGCATAAAATACTTGACCTGGAGTCAAAAAGACTGCAATCCAGCCTCATACACTTACTAGCTGTATAACCCTTAACCTCTATTTGCCTCAGTATTTCTCAGTTTGCCTCATCTCATATAATATTGGGCTAATAATAGCACCTATCTCCTAAGGTTATCATGAGGATAAAATGAGACAATATTTGTAAAGTGCTTTGCAAACCTTAAAGCTCTCTTTCTATAAATGCTAACTCTTAGGTATTAAAAGAATTATTTAGGGGTAGCTAGGTGGCACAATATAAAGTACCAGCCCTAGAGTCAGAAGAATCTGAGTTCAAATATGACCTCAGACATTTGACAGCTGTATTACCTTGTACAATTCACTTAATCCTAACTGCTTTTCCAAAAAAGAAAATATGGATAACTCAAATTATCCATATTTCAAGGAGTTAAATTCTTCTAATTCTTACTTACTTTTTGAGAAATATGTTGCTGATATCCAAAATTGTAAGAGTTGTGCTCTAAAATTTAGGATTTTTTTTTTGTACGGATTCAAAAAGACATTCCCCATAGAAACAGTGCTATGTAAGTGGTAATTAGTTTCCCAAATAAGTCCATAAAAATCTATTTATCCATGATGAAGCTGACTCATAGAGTAATGGATTTGTAGTCCAAGGACTTCAAATTCTTGCTCTTTCACTTATCCTCTATGGGATTTTATACAAATCATTCAATCTCTATGGTACTCAGTTTCCTTACCTGTAACTTCAAGTCATGGATTCCTTTGAAAGTCTGATGAAGCCTATGATAAGCTAGAATAATGATTTTAAATGAATGAGGCAAATGTTTTCACTTAAAGATTGGTGGAAATAAAGATTTTTTTTCCCCATCCAAGTTCTCAAATCCTTAGTCATCTGTCAATGGAGATCCCAGGTTAAGAATTCCTGGTCTAGATCAGTACTTCTTAAACTTTTGTTCTCAGTATATTTATACTATTAAAATTATCAAATATATGTCTGAAAAGTTTTTGTTTATGTGGATTATATTTATAGATATTTACTACATTAGAAATTTAAAAAAACTAATTTAGAATTTATAGATTTTCTGAAAGGGTTTCAGAGAACTCCCAGGATATTCTGGACACACACTTTGAGAACCACTGGTTTAGATAAACTGCTAGCTTGAAATCAATGACCATAATTCTCAGATTTTCTAAGTTTTAAAACTTTTATTTATTTATTTAAAACTTAATTACAAAATAGAAAAAGAAAAAAGCTTTTATTTGTATTGCCATGCGAACATGAGAATATTCAAAATATAAAGCAATAAATTTCCATTTCAAGAAAGCTTTTATTATAAATACTACATGTTGTGTTCAGAGCTGTCCATCTTTGCTTCCTTGTAGGTTTTCTTTTGTTCTCTGTTGTCCACTTTTTATTTTATTCTTTTTTTCTGCCTTCTAGGATATTTGTATATATCTATGTATATATGTATATGTACATGTTATATATATATCTTCAGGCTTAATTGATATTATATTATAAATATTATATTAATATATAAATACATACCCATATACATATAGATATCCATATTCATAAGAATATATATATTTATATATATCTATGTAAGACCATACTATATTGGTTTGTTTGCTGCTTCTCTGAAAGTGGATACTATCTTCCTTCATAAGCTGAAGAATTTGCTTATTTTTCTAGGTCCACCAGTTTATCATAGGCATCATGTGAAAATGGTTTCTAAGAGAAAATTTTTTTCCAAGTTCAAATTCAGAATGTCAGTTAGGGAGAACTAGGGATTCCTCCTTCTTGCTCTCTGTGCCAACCAGGGTAACCAGCAGAAAACTTTATATGGTGGGGAGGGGATCTCCAGGAGGGAAGAGGAGATTTAGCTCTTCAGTAGCAGAACCAGTAGTTTAAGTCTTTGGCAGGCATTGTGACTGGTTGAGATCTTCAGTGGAAGTGGGAATAAAGTAGAAAAAATAAGGGAAGAGTACAAAAGAGAGGGCAAGGACAATTAAAGGACAGTTGGGAAAAAACAGTGCTGGAGGCACTGCTGTTCTAGAAAGAAGAAGTATTTCTATAATCTATGAGCTGGGTCTTCAATGCCTAGAATGCATTCTTTCTTCCTCTTCACCTTTTAAAACCCTCTACTTTCTTCAAGACTTAGTTTTAGGATTATTTTTTATTTCAAGACTTTCCCGTTTTCTCATCTGCTGTGCCCTCTTTCTATAAACTACTTTTTATTTATTCTGCATACTTTTTATCTTTATATTGTCTTTAAGAGGTTTGTTCTCTGAGAGTTTGTAATATTTCATTTTTGTCCTTTCATTTCCAGTGCTTAGCATAGTTCTTGACATAGGGTAAATGCTTAAAAAATGATTGTTGGATTTATTGAGTGAACATAATTTTAATTCCCTCCCCCTACCTCAAATCCAGCTTATATTGAACTTCAATGTCATCCAAGTAGTTGTGTTTTTTTTAATGTATCTCCCAACTTTTTTATATCAAAAGATATCTCATTACTGGTGTATAAGTCTGTAAGGGGAGGAGCAGCTTAATATTTGAGTCAAAAATTAATTTAATTAGATATTCAGTCATTCAGCTCTTTAGAGTTAAGTCTTTGTCCTGTTTTAACAAAGTAAATACTTCTAAGGGAGATATCTGTCAAGCTAAGTATAAATAATTGATTATTAACATTTAGTGTACGGCTTAGGATTTCAGACCAGATTTTAATAGAGAGAGGGAATGGGGAAAGATGGTCTGCTCATGAGGAAGAAGGGTACAAAAACAGAAGAATGGGAAAAGATCAGCTTCTCTTGATCATTTTCACATTACCAATTTGGTTAAATACAATTTGGCAAGCATTTACTGATTGGCTACTATGAATGAACAAGGCCTTAGGTTAGATGCTGGGCCCTTACCCAATCTGACCAAGGCTGACCTTGGAGTCATCTACTCAGACACTAGTCAGATACAGTGTCTTCAAGTGATATCAATAACCTGGAAGAAAAATGCTAGCTATAAAATTCTGTGAACTGAGAATTTTTTACAAGTCACTTCCATAACCTAAAAATCTTTTACTTGTCAAATTAATTGCTTTTATTTCCTTCTGAAGACTAATACTTGTGTTTTTGATTTGTGAAGGCACACCTCTTAGACTTGATTCCTTCCTGGGTAATCTACAGTGATCTGGTTCAAAATGTCTTTCTGACCCATTGTGCAAATTATCTAAAACAAAATTCCAATATCCAATAAGTACCTTTTGGGGAGGATGAAGTCAATGGATACACCCAGCAACACCACTCTTGGTAGTTGCCTGAAGACCAGCAGAAGCCATAGTCCTCACTTCACTATCATGAAGTTGTAGCTAGTAGACCTTGTAGATGTTTAAAATATTAAATATTTTTTTTCTCCTTGTGTCTGGAAATTTATTTGGACAGCTAAAGAGTGACAAAAAAAACAGGAATAGTTTTTTAAAAAGCGTGACTCCAGGCTTTGTGTGAGCATGAGAGAGAAGATGGGGACATTTGTGGATAAGAAATTGAAGTTCCATTTGAATAGACCACCAAATCATAGTAACTCAAAATTTTGAAAGGACCCTAAGAGGCCAAACACATTCCATCCAATACTTGAAGAAGAATCCTTTGTACAACACACATTTGTCATCTATCCTTTACTTTAACAACCTAGAGTTTCAAACTCTAATCCATTCTTCAAATGATATAGTGAAAAAAAGAAATGGACTTGAATTCACAGACATTGGGTTGAATCCTCAATTGATAATTAAATAGCTGTGGCACCTATAGAGAAATCACTTAATTTCTCTGAATCTAGATTCCTCATCTATTAAACTGGCTGGAGATACTTCCTTTCCATACTTCATGGGATCAAGGTGAATAAATTGCTTTATCGAACTCTTAAAGTGCTCTTAAGATTGAACTGTCTCTGGAGCTATTCCTTAGCATTTTGTTATAGCTGTTGGAAAGATTGAGCCAGAACTACCCATTTAATCAGACTTCCGTCAGCAAAATAAAGTCATAGGGAAACAAAGAAGGTTAGCCAAGGGCCATAATTCTTTTTATTTTGTTAGAATTTATCTGATCAGGAGGGGATGGAGAAATTAGTTTCATATGCATATAATGATCTGGCTTATGTGATTACTGCCCTCTACTGGTTCAAAAGAGGTGTTTGCTATTTTCACTGGGTACTTGAGTTCTCTATACCAAACTGCACTAGAAAATTTAATTTGGTAGAGATTTATCTTATAGAATGTCTGAACCAGTACCTATTGGAGACAGTGTTAAGGAGGAGAGGCTTTTTGTGCTTTTTTGTGATCTTTTGCAAGTAGATGCCATTCTCTGTTTTTTTTTCACCTATAAAATAATGGGGTTACATTACATGATTTCCAACATTATTTTCAGCTTTAAAATTCAATTTGCTAAAATCTGGCTAAATACTATTTTTTAGACTTCCCAACAAATTCTGATTTTAGATTTTCCCTGTAGATCAAATATCATTTTTCTATTTTTACATTATAATTCTCAAGAACAGTACTTTTCTTTGAATAGAAAAGAGTCAATAATCAACTCAAAAGTGTTGCTCTGTTATGCAATAAGTTGATCTGTTCATATCTAGTGTCTAAGAGTTGTCATTTATTTTCTTAGGAAAGTACTCCATAGGTATGCCTAACGACTTCCATAAAGAGAGAGAGTCAAGGGCTCAATCAAAAGATCACCTCCACATAATCTCATGAAATTGATCTAGTGACTCTTCCCCAACAATTTCCTAAATCAATACTTTCCAAGATGTGGGGATCATACCACTCTATGGGATATGTTAATCTAGAGGAGAGAGATATGTGAATCCATGGCCAAAATATTGTATAGTATTTTGTGTGACTCTTGTGTTTAAAAAAATCCCCTTTCCCCGATGAAAATAAAGTTGAAACTAAAGTTTACACAGCTGACGTTAACATAGGGAATTTGCTCCAATTGACAATGATTGCAAAGCAGTAGTAATTTAATTTAATGTGCACAGATGAGGTAAAATGAATTGGTGTTTGCTGAATCTTGATAGGGGAATGACTTGCTGTCATTGCCACTTCACCATATAGGCTTAATACTCAGATAAATTGCGTCATTTGACTGCTTGCTATATTTGAAATTAAAGTGTATAATCTAAAAGTTTAATAATTTTATTTGAAAGTTAAAAGTATCTGTTGTGTTTCTCAGCATTATTTATTTTGTAAAGTATGAATAAATAAAAAACTCATTAAGCATTTACAATAGGTTAAACACCAAGGAGATAAAATTACAGTTAACAGACCATGCTCTTAAAGATCTCATATTCTAACGAGTGGAGAAGGAGAAAGAGAGAAGGAGATAATGTGTATGGAAGGGTATAAATGGTTGGTATTTGGCAAGACCCACAAGTCCTTAGGATGACATATAGTTGATAATACCTGAGCATCTGAAGAGCAGGATGGGTGATAAAGTGGAGTATCAGGGCAGTTTATAAAGTTTAGTGCCCTGCCTTTTACTAGATGGGCTGTAGCTGGTGACTTTTTGCTCATAATATAGTAATGCCTAAAAGGACTTCAACTGAATCCAGGAGAGCTAAGTTTCATAGGGAGAATAGGCTCAGTGATACTGTGGATTAACACACCCTGCAGAGAGAATTGTGCCCATACAAGAAATCTTCCATAGTGAAAAGCCTCTCAAAGACTATCATAAGAGGACAAAAGAGGTCCTGCAGTATCAGAGGTATGTTACCTATCCATAGATAGGTGCTCCTAATATATAGATCCCTTATAAATTTTTTCTATATTTGTTTACTCTTGATATGTATGTTAGGGTATATATGTTTGTGGGAGTGAACACCCAAAATTTATGGATAAAGATGTTCTTTTGTAAATCTTCTTAATCTGTTATTTGAGTAAATACCCTTATTTTGAGCTAATTGTATTCTCTGATGAACTTGAAAAATAAAAATAAGAACAGAGAATTTATGAACTATAGTTTCAGGAATATAGACCCAGAAAGAACTTTAGACCTTGGATAACCATTTCACAGGGAACCTATTCTATCACTTAGAGGTGCTACAATAACAAACTCTTTATCACAAACTTGCTAAAGAATAAGCAGAAATGAAAAAAGGCAAATATGTATATGATAATTTGAATGCACACAAAAATGACTTAAATAAAAGTTTAGGTACTTAAAAGGATATTGTCCAAAGTGTAAAAAAAAAAAGGAGGATATAGGAAAAGCAGCTTAAGTCGGCCAAATGTACATGGAAGAGATTTGCTCAGGATCTTTTGGAAGGGAAAATATTAAAAATGTGGAACACAATCTCAGCTCTTAATAATACCAAAAAAGATGATAAAAAGCTCAGCAATCGTCAACTTACTTTCCCATCTTTAAAGAATATTTAGAAGTGTCATCTACATCCCCATGAAGGGCATCCTATTTGACAATATTGGTAGAGAAGTCAACCTTTTTTTGCAGACAATGTTCCATAATAGGCTACATATTTACTGTTGTGCAATTGACTGAAAGATGTAGCGAATACAATCTCCCACTGTGCTTATTGTTTGTTAATTATAAAAGACATGATTTAGTAGAACAAAATGCTGCCTTAAATTCATAGGTCAATCAACAAGCATTTATTAATTGTCTATTATGTGTCAGTCACTGTAGCAGGCACTTGGGAAATACAAAGATGAAAATAAAATAGTCCCTTCCCATAAAATTACTTGACAGACATAATTAGAGCAGAATGAAATACACTTCTATACCTCAACAATGGGAATTTGTTTTGCTTGACTATGCATATTTATTATAAGGATTTTTTTTTAAATTGGGCAGAGTGGGAGAGAGAGATGACAAATGCTTGTTAATTGGGAAATAAAATAAAATGAAGAAAAAAAAAAGCTATAATGAGAGATAACCTTGTTCATGGATCCACTGATCATAAACATCAAGCAAATTTTGAAACAAGAATATGTAGGGCTATCAAAAATATTTGCTAGTATAATAGAGGGAATCCAGCACAGAGTCCATGTTAAAGAGTTACTCTATGACTAGTGAAGTCCTATAATTTGTGAACAACCCCATTCCAGGCACATCAAGCTGGAACCAATTTAAACTGATAGTTGAGAGATCATTGTTAAATTTTCATTGTCCCTAGAAATTGAAAAATGCTACAGATCAGTGTTTGATTTATTGTTTTGTTCATTGTCTAGACTTAATAAAGTGATGGAGAAAATGTTAATAACAAACTAAACTTAAAAGTGTATTGTGAAAAATTTTGTTTTTCTGGAAAGCCTAGTTATTAAACATTTCCTACTTCATTCTTGAGTTAAGTCCTGTTAAGTTAAGCTTCCTCAAGAGAATTTGACCTAAATACTCATATTACAAAGATGATGTGGTTTAGGAATATCAATTTACCAGACATGAACTTAGATGGAGAATCTATTTGATTTTTGTCCATTAGACAGATGGTACAAAAAGACAACAAACTGGGTCCAGAATAAAACAGAAGAGTGATTTGTATTGCTTTTGGAACATTTGCTAACTCCTTTCATCACTCCACCTTTCTCCTATAAATAAAATCCCATTTTTTAAAAACCAGTGCTCAATATGATATAGTGGATAGAAAGCCATATCTCTGATACATGTTGGCAATACTCTAGGCAACTCCCTAAGACTCTAAGTTGCAAAGAACTTGTTGACCTATATTGGAAGAGGATTTTTTGCTTCTAAGGATTCCTTATACAAATGAAATCACAAATTTGAACCTCATCCCTTTCTATATTCAGCAAGTATTGTTGTATAACTATAAATCATAGAAAAATAAAGTTTTGAAAGCATGAAAATGAATACCAAAGCTGAATGGAGAGACTCTGGTGTATTTGAGCAGGGAAGGGGAAGGGAATAAATATGTACAAAGTGCTTACCATGTGTTAAGGTACTTTATAAATATTAACTCATTTAACCCTCAATCTTGTGAGGTGGATAGACGGTTGCTTTCCCTATTTTTCCATTGAGGAAACTGAGGTAAACAGGTTTTAGTGACTTGTCCAGGGTCACACAACTAGTAAGTGACTGAAGTAAAATTTGAACTCAAGTTCTCCTGACTCCAGGTCTAGCACTCTTATCTACTGGGGCTACCCGGCTGTGATTTCAGTATTTGAGATTCATTTGAATTTGATGATATAGTCAGTGGTCCCTTTAGGGTCTGGAATAGTTGAATCTTCTCAACTAATTAACTAACATTATATAATTGAATTTATCTATAATTCTGTATCTCTGAACATCTACTGCATTTCCCCTTTTTGAAATTTCCCTTCCCTTCTCCCTCTGTGAGATTATTGAGAATGTTAATGATTCAGGACTACCCAGAAGTCTTATTACTTCAAGTAGTTTTCTACACGTACATTGTCCTTGAAACTTTGATTCATAAAAAAACAGTGGGAACATATGGATAAACTATTGCTATTATTCTTAGGACTAATAGGCATCTGAGGAGTTTGAATTTTGCTCCAAGGAATTGAGAAGAATGTTTCAGGTGAAGGTCACTGTGGCTCTGGCCTAGATCTCTAGCAATTCACCGAAATAGAATTTGAATTCAAGCTTTTCTTGATCCCAATGCCAAGATATTGGAACACTAAAAGTTTCCAGAATATTAATTTTCAAATGTTAATTGAGTCACTTTATTAGCTGAGTGATCCAGAGCAAATTATTTCATGTCTTAGCTTTAGCTGGAATAGTTTTATGTTTTAGCTATGGAACCCTAGGCAGGTCATAACCATTTGACTCAGTTTCCTCAGCTTTAAAATGAGCTGGACAAGGAAATGGCAAAATACTTCAATATCTTTGCCAAGAAAACCTCAAATGAGATCAACAAAGAGACAGACATGATTGAAAGAATTGAACAACAGCAAAATGAAAAGGTTGGAAGGTTCTTTTCAGCTCTGTGCTTCTGTGATTTATTGTCCCCAAGGAATCTCCACCCTGCTGAGGGAGTCCAGGAAAGATATGTGAGCTATTTCATTAAGTTTTTGCATTAAATACTGGAGTTCTAGTGTTTAAGGACCAAGGAAGAAAGAGTGGGTCTCTCAGTTATATAATTGGAAATCAGCCTTAGAATTTTTGCCTCAAAAGTTTTTTGGAGATAAAAATAGAGAATTGGAAGAGGTAGAGTGGATTTCTTTTAAGATTTAAAAAAAATTATTATTAGTAAATTCCAGCATTAGGGTTATAATTAAAAAATTTGTTTTATGCTTTTCACAGTCTCCACAGAGGGGCAGTGTTTTACCACTCTAACCAGCTCACCAGGCTTACTCACTACTAACCCTCTGTAGAGCCAGATTTTGGGGATGGCTTTAGCATTGTAAATTTATCCAATTTCTTTTTCTGGATATTAATATATGGTCCCAGAGTAAGTTAGAAAACAATGATATGGATTTAAATAGGTGGTGTGGGATGGGGGGAGGGAATATATAAGATTGAGAACTAAGTGATAATGAGGTAAAAAGTGGATGGTGGGTATTTTGTGGTTATTATTAAGCCAATTAGCTTCACTCTGTTTCATGGCCATACAATCTCAACCAATCTTTTTATATGATAATGATAGGTCACATAGGAGGATCTAGAGATGGTTAGTATTCAAATGAAGTACAAATCTATTACTGGAAAAAATTATTCAAATCTCATTTGTCTACTGGCATTAGGTTTGTAAGGTCATAGGCAGAGGAGAGTCAACTGTTGTTTTCAGCACTCCACTAAAACTATATCTAAACCAACTATTATTAAAGTTTGCAAAGTACTTTATGCATATTATATTTGAATTTTATTGTGAGGTAAAACTTAGAGGCATCCCCATTTTAAAAATGAGGAATCTGAGACTGGCAGAGGTTGTCGTACTGTTAGAAATGATAAGTGATAGGATTTGAACCCAGGACTTTCCTGAGGCCATGTTATTGTGTGGCATTGTATTGTATTGACAATAACACTCAGAACACTGCTATCTTTCACTAACTTATGCTGTGGATTCAGGAAGTCCATTTCAGTAAAACAAGAAATCTAGCATGTTCTTCCTATCCAGAAAGGCTTCAAGAATGAGTAAAGGAGTGGATTTTTATTTAAGAATCAGGTAGCCAAATAGATTAGCTACCGATTAGTGATTTTTTTAAACAGAAATTCAAGATAGTTTTTAAAGGCAAATTGGAGAATTTGTGATTGTTGTTGGTGAAAGGACTCAGATTGGGTTTATCTTTGGACCTGGGACCCAGTTTGAGCTCACAGATTCAGAGCCATAAGCAACCTCAGAGGTCATCTAGTTCAATCTTTTATTTTAAGATTAGGAAAGTGAGGCTAGGGAAGCAAAATGATTTCCTTAATTCATCTAGATATTAAGTATCAGAGTTAGAATTTGAATCTTCTGACTTAAAATGAAGTTTTCTTTCACAGCGCTCACACTGAGAAATCATGTGTTATTTAAGCATTCTTTTCTTGATCTTTTAAAATATGCAGGATCCATTGGTTGAGTACAAGAGCTCTCACTAAAGGGCATAGCAAGGGGTACATTAGTTGTGCAACTGGCTTAAGTCTTGATGCTATAGGAGAAACAAACCCCATATAACATGGATAAAAAAAAGCAGAGTTCCCTTTCAGCCACCTTTCCAATGAAAAGGATTCAGATTTGCTGACTTGGGAGAATCTTCTGCTCTGGCAATTTCAGACACAATTTGAGAGAGTGTTTGCACATTGTGATATTAAAAAGAAATAAAATAAAGGATTCTTTCCTCTCCCTCCCCCATAATGCAGTTTACATAATGATCCTACAAACAATCTCCTCCTGAGGTCTTTTTTGTTGAAATGCAAGAGAACCAAAGGCTAGAGGTACTTTGGTTGCCCTGGAAAAACTACAGGATCCTTCTGGTTTCTTATGTCTTGAAAGAGGGTTCTGAGAAGCCACATGGCCAAAATGGAGAGAAGACACATAGAGAAACAGAGGAGAGGTAGATGCTGATGAATCTGTGATAGACAGAAAATAGAGAAAGCAAGTAGAACTGAGATCTCTTGAGGTGATGGAGCATGCAGGGGAGAAACATGAACTAATTGGGAACCCAATTAGTTGCTGGGGTCGATAAGACTAGAATCCATTCCACAGCATCTTTCTTCTACCTCCTTCCCTAGAGTGAGAAAGCCATCCTTCATTTACCTCTCTGGTTACTTCCTGTTTCTTTAAGGATGCTTCCTTTTACTTTGAGGAAGGGGGTAGGTAGAATTTTAACCAACCCACCTCCTGGGATTGATCTGTAAGTTTAAGTCATTTCTTTCAGTGCCTATTTATGTATGTGTGCAACTTGCTATTAGAGTGTGTGATCATTTATGATCATTCATTTCCAACCCTCTAAGTATACAGTCTGGATGAATGAAGAGGAATATTAATCCCAAAAGAATTTCTCCAGGAAAAAAAAATACCAGGAGGTTCAAAGGCTCAAAGGCACACAGACAAATGACACTACATACAACATAAGTTGTATGTAGTAGAGATTTATGTTTTTATATACAATCTTTGTTTTTCTTCATTTATTGAGATGATCATGTATTAGTTAATGTCTGTCAGATTCAGAATAACAAAAAAAATTAAAAATGTAAAATTAAATAAAACAAAGTACTGATTGGAAATTGTTTTTTGTGAAGTTGGTTCTTATCTCTGAGAATAAAGGAAGGAGATCATAATTATAGTCATAGATTCAGGCTGTAAGGAAGACAGGAGGGATATGTTGGGAATACGAAGAATGAGAAAGTGATCTCTCATCCCAAGATTGGAAAGGAATGAAAAAAAGAGACTGAAAGAAATAATTCTGCTGAACATGCTGTTTAATACTTGTTGGCCAGATCATAGTTATAGAATGCTATGATCCAGTGATCTATTTATTCAGGATTTATTTCTGAAAGAGCAATGGGAACCTCCCTTTATCACCACGCCCATCCCTTCATTCCAATCCTAATTCCCATATGAATAGTAAAGTCCTAGGCATTTGACAAAATGATCCATATGTGTTTGTATAAACAACATGTCACCAGTTCATGCTATGTCAACTTGTTGAACATGCTGAGTTGTTAGTTCAATGGTAAATCAGATGCATATTTTAAAAACCTCTTCTAGAGAGGATACATCTAGTTTTTAGGATAACTAGAAGCAGAATGGAAAAGATGAAATTCAATGCTTAGAGTAATCTCAGTCACTCGTATTCCTGACTTGACTCAAAGAAGACACTTCATAAGAAAGATGGTCAGCTTTTAGTATTTCAATTAGGAAATTTTCAAAGACCAAATAGGAAACATATTATACAAAAACAGCTGTAGACATGCACCATTAGCTGTGATTTCATCAGTGTGAACATTGTGAAAGAGAACTTTGTTTCCAGTCAGAAGAAATGGATTCAAATCTCAACTCTGTCACTTAATATCTAGATGACTTATGACAAGTTACTTAGCTTCAAACTCAGATTTAGCTCAATTCCTCCACAGCATTGGTTCCACCAAATGCATGTGCAAAGGCACTTACTTCTGGATGAACCCTTTTCTCAATTACTACTGCTTTAGATTCTGACACTCCTTGTTTCTCAGGGCATCAGTAGTGATCTGACTGCAGCTCTCCATCCTACCTTCTCACCTCATTCCTACCCCTCAGAATACTGGCAAGTCAGAATATTCAATCTCTATATCTATAACAGAAATAAATACCACGGCAGGCAAAAAAAACCCTGAGATCTGTATTCACAGGGCCACATGGCCTCAGAGGATAGAAGGTTTTCAGTGAATTGTTGTCTTTTTCCAATTCACCAATTTTGTTTTCCAGTTCACCATTTTTATTTTCCAGTGAAATGGTGATTTTTTCCAATTCACCAATTTTGTTTTTCAGTGAACTGTTTTCTTTTTCCAATTCACCAGTCCTATTTTCCAGTTTTTGATATTTCTGTTGCCCTGATCTCAATTTATTTCCCCATTCTTCTTCTAGCTCTCTTTTGAGATTCTTAATGCAATCATCCAGGTAAGCCTTCTGAAAGGGAGACCAACTTAAGTCTGCCTTTGTGGCTTCATCTGGGATTGTTTTCATAATGTCAGGATCTGGGGACTGTTCTATTTTTTCTCTGTAAAAGCTTTCTATGGTGAGAGCTCTCTTCTGCTTTTTGCTCATGATTTAAAGTTGGGATATTGGTCAAAAGCCGAGAAAACTGCAACAATTTGTATTTGCCCTGGGGCAGTTTGCCGAGTTGACTTCCGGTCTGAGGCTGGTCGGGCTAGATTCGCACTAGGACCACGTTTTCAGCTGTTCTCGATCCACCCCCTTCCAAAGGCAGATCTGCCAAAGCACCTGCCCGCAAGCAGAGCAAAGTGGCCCAGGCGTCTCCCAGGGGCTTCCTGGGTGCCCAAAATCCGCCCCTCTATCGCAGCCCTGACTTCCGCCCCGGCTGGAGTCCGATCGCGACCAGCGGCCGATTTCCCCTGAGGCTAACCTTCTCCGGAGTTCTTTCAATGTAGATCTTTGATAGAAGTGCGTTGTAGTCCAAATGCTTGGCGAGGCCCTCACTCAGAAACCAGTTGGAAGGCTTACTTTGTCTGGGTTTGAGGGAATGTCGGAGGAGTTCACAGAGAAAGCTGTCCGCAGTTCGCCATCTTGGCTCCGCCCCAGAGGATAGAAGGTTTAAGACTGATACTTTCTTCTCATTGTCTAAGAGAAATATTTTCTATATTTTAACTAAGCTTCTTTCAGAAGAGTTAGATCAGACAGTAAGATGGATATTGCATTTATGGTTTTACATCACAAAGAACCCCAAACTAGTAAAAGGGACAATCCTGTATTTACTTTGTTTAAAAAAAATTTATTAAGTTTCACATGACTTCATATATATAATCGATATTGTATTGCTTATCTTTACAAAGGTTTGGGAAGTGATGGGAGGGAAAGAATTTGGAACAAAATTTTTTTAAAAAATGAATATTAAGGGGCAGCTAGGTGGTACAGTGGATAGAGCACCAGCCCTGAAGTCAAGAGGACCTGAGTTCAAATCTGACCTCAGACACTTAACACTCTCTAGCTGTGTAAAAACACACAGTGGGCAAGTCACTTAACCCCAATTGCCTCAGCCAAAAAAAAAAAGTTGGACAAAAAGATTTAATCATTAAGTAAAGTAAGTAAAGTAAGTAAAAAAAAAAATGAATCTTAGGGCAGCTAGGTGGCGCCGTGGATAGAGCACCAGCCCTGATGTCAGGATAGACCTGAGTTCAAATATGGCCTCAGACACTTAAGACTTCCTAGTTGTGTGACCTTGGGCAAGT
>JAJPUD010001682.1:193494-203925 GCA_023553655.1 Myrmecobius fasciatus | reverse complement strand
AGACAGAGAAAGTGAGAGGCAAGAGACAGAGAGAGTGAGGGAGAGAGACAGAGATAGACACAGAGATGAAGAGAGAGAAGGGAGAGAGATAGAGTGAGAGACAGAGACACAGACAGGGTGTTAGAGAGACAGGGAGAGAGACAGACAGAGACAGAAAAAGAGACACACAGAGAGATGAGACACAGACATAGAGAAAGACAAATAGAGGAGGGAGAGAGAGAAAGTGAAAGACAAGGAGAGAAGGACAAAGAGTGAGGGAGAGAGACAAAGAGAAAGAGATAGAGGAAGAGGAGAGGCAGAGAAAGTTAGAAAGAGACAGAGATAGAAAAAAAGAAAGACAGAGACAGAACAGAAACAGACAGAGACACAGACATATAGAGAAACAGAGAGACAGAAATAGAGACACAAAGAGAGAAAGAGAGAGACAATTGAGAGAGTGAGAGAGAGACATAGACAGAACTTCAGCAGATATTTTGAGATATGCATCCAGGCACTAGAGAGGAGATGCTGCAGGCAGCTGGTCTGCCTTATACCTGATGTCTTCGCTTATTCAGACTCCTAAAAAAGGAATATGGTTGAAATGACATATGCATAAATATAGAGAAGTTTTGATTTCTTCCTTCCCTTTTTCCTGCAGCCAGCAGAAATTTACAATGCAATATCAATATTCAAGTTGATTGTAATTTCTGATTTTCATGGTGACTTGAAAGCTTTGTTACCCTTGATATATAACTATGATTGATCATAATGGCTATGCGATTTGTGTTTTCTCTTAATTCAATCAATCAATAAACATTTATTAAGCAGCTACTATGTGCCAAGCACTGTGTTAAATATTGGAAAACAAAAAGAAGTTAAAGTCCCTCTTCTCAAGGAATTTACAATCTAATTAGAGGAGCTTAAAATTGAATCAGATAGAGGGGATGCCTTTCCATTACAGAGATTAAACAACAACAACAACAACAACAACAACAACAACAACAACAACAACAATAACAACAACGACAGAGGTTTGAACCTTGGTTCAAATGTCAGGATTACCCCCCTCCCCCCAGATGGGAGCTAAACCAAATAAGTGGAAATAATTTTATGGCTTTGATTGATTTGTTTTGATAAATTTAATTTTAAAAAAGCAATATTTCAATTGGGTCTATATTCTTCTGCCCTTCAAACTAAAATAAAATGAGGTGGTGAATCTTTGATAATCTGGCTTAGATTATCATAGAGAATAGGAATGAGTGAATCACTTTAACTCTTCTTGAATATATTCATATTGCATTGAGAATGGTGACTAGGCTGTAATTTCACATGATGGGAAAAGAAAGATGTGGTGTGGGAAGAGTAGTGCCCCCTTTTCCTCCCCCTCCCCCATTCCAAAGTTTGAGGCAAGAAGAGTGACTTTTTCCTATCAATTTCATTTCTACCTTAAGCTATCAAACCCTAGCAGGCAACTCTATCTGCTGGCTGCTACAAGGTTTAGTGAGTCAGGCTCATGCTGCAAAGTGAAAGTATAATCAGACATGTATATTGATTACTAGAACAGCATGCTGTGGTGCTCCCTTCTTCAAAACCATTCCAAGTCTTTGAGTCTCAATTTATTCAGTAAGAAAAAATCCTGCTTCATCTTCATCATGCCCATTATTACTGATATTAATGAAATTCTTTAATTGTGTGCTTTGTTGTCTCAGATAATTGCACAAAGGAAATTATGTTGTTATGGTCCTTGCTTTTAAGGAGCTTAAAAAATCTAAAGATTATGACTCTGATAAACACAGGTACTTCCTGTGTTCCTCCATCTCCCTCTGTCTTTAAAACACTGTGGGTTCATTCCTCTACCAGGAATTAATTTATAGGAACTTTGGAGAACCAGAATTAGGCTTAATATAAGGAAAGTTTCCTAACACTTAGGGCTATCCAAAAATAGAGTGGACTTTTATATATATATATATATATATATATACATACATATACACATTCTTTATATTAGAATGATCTCTCTCTATCTCTATTTCTGCCTCTATTTCTCTCTCTTTTCTTTTTTTCCTCTCTCCCCCAATCCCCTTTGCCAATCTATAATCAGCTATCATGTTGCTACTCTCTTACTAGAGATTGTCAAATAAAAGCTTTAAACTATTTGTTAGAGTAGAGTATTATATATGTAGACATGCCTCAAAGTTCCTCATAAATTTCAATCTGGCCAGGAATGGGGCTAATTTGAGAAAAGAGAGAATGACCTTACTCTAAGGAATTAGCATGTACTAGTACCTTTTCCATACCCAATCATCTATATATGAGAATGGAAGAGGCATATTACTGAAAAGTGGGGAAATCCTAAATTTTATAGCAATCTGGTAGTTTTTGAGCAAAAAGTCATTACCTGCTTATTGTTTAGTCTTCAGGGAACAAAATTGGGAGATATATGGAATGCAAATCATGGACTAGATTAGGGTTGATCAGGGAAATCCCCAAGTCTAATGATCAGAAATTTTAAATCTGAAAGATTTAATCTGGGTGAATAATTTAATTTATTAAGATTAATTATATCCTGTTTTAAAGAGTTTGGTACTTGGGTCTCATAATCTTCTGTTGAATGGAAGTTTTCATAATTAAATATCTAAATAGAAAAGCTCAAATGAAAGTGGGATTTTTTGTTTTGTTTATTTTGCTGTTGTTATTGATTCTAAGCAAAAAATTTGCCTTTTCTAAAGGAGCTATAGTAGTAAAGAGCCTGTGGGCTACAAATTGAAGTGTGACTTGAGGCTATTCTTTTGCAAACTATTTTATGATTTGGAGGACAGCCACAGTAGAGTACTGTTATGGAAACTTAGAGAGTAGAGTATTCAGAAAAAAAGAGAATAATCAACAATATTCAATCCTACTTGTTACTATTACTCAAAGAGTTTATGGTTGAGTAAGAGACATAACATATGCACACGGATACAAATACAAATCAATGAAGAATCAGCATATATGTCAAATCAGTGTATGATTAACAATATAAATTACTAAATATTAAATATTAATTTCTTACCATCCCCTCAAGCTATCATTAAGCTTCTACAGAAAGTGGTCTATTCTCATTAACTCTACTTTGTTTGCTTTTTACTGGCTTCTCAGTCTTTTACTATTTGGCTTCCATCCTTACTACCTGACTGAAGTGGCTCTCTCAAAAGTGTTATTAATGATTTTTTCATTCCTAAATTCAGTGAGCTTTTTTCAATCCTTATCCTGCTTGACCTCTCTACAGTGGATATTATTGATTGCCTCTTCCTTTTGGATACTCTCTGGGTTTTCATGGTATTGCTATCATGAAGTCCCCTTTTCTTCTTTCTTTATATTATATTTCTTGGTGACCTTGTCAGCCCCTATCTGCAGATAATTAACAAATGTACTCTCTCTCTTTTTAGCTCCATTTCCACATTTTTAACTACCTACTGAGCAGCTTTATTGAGATGTCCCATAGGCACTTCAAACTCAGTAAGTTCAAAACAAAACTCCTATGTTAGTCTTCTCTTAAGTTCCTATATCTGGTTCCTATACATAGTTCCTCTACGTGGTTCCTATCTACTTCCACGGCTTAAATGAGAACTTTTTGAACCCTCAATGGATCACTTTTCCCTTTCACAACTCCTTCAAGTTCCCTATTCAATCTATAGTACTCTTAAAATCAAACCCCAGGCTTCAAATATTCAGATGATTTCTTATTTTTAAGTTTTACCCTTTTTTACTCATAAAGCTGCTATGTGCAAATGAATTGAAGCATAGTAGTATTCTGAATCCTTACGTCATCAACATGGTCTTTTTTCTTTAGCGTCCTTTAAACTGTATTCCTGTTGCTTTTATTTCTCTACTTTTTTTTAAATAAAAGATCTTCCCCTATCTTTTCATATCATCAGACTATTCATACATATGAGAGGGATTCAATTATATCACACACAAAGTGATTCAAATCTTTTAATTTAAATCACAGTTAATTTTCTCTCCCAAAATGCACAAATATTATCTGCAAACTGGTTTTTCTATTCCACTCCCATACACATAGAAACTTTTTTCTACTTCTTCTAAATACCAAAATGTTCATCTATTCATAGTGATAATATCCTACATATTTTGACAGTTCATATAAATCATTTTCTTCACACAAAATACCTTTCTATCACTAAAATATTCCAGATAATATCCTTAAAGAAGCAGTATACTTATGCTTGCTAGATCCTATATATGATATTTCATCTTCCACCTTCATGCTTTTGCACAGGTAGTCTATTCCTCATTCTTGATATTCCTTCCTTTCTCTCATCTTCTCTTCTTGGAAGTCCTACATTTCTTCCAGTTTCATTGCAAATGCCATCTCCTACTTCTGCTAGTTGTTAGCATCCCATCAATAAACTGGTTTCTGTGATATTCCATCCCTGCTTTTCCCATATGAGTTTCTTGAGATTAGGAAAATTTTATTTTTGTCTTTATATCCTCAGAGCTTAGTGTAATATCTGGTCATAGGTGCTTAATAAAGACTTCTTCAGTTGAATCCAGTTGCTTCCAGTGGGGCAGATGAGGGAATGATTCATGGAAGAAGAGGTAATTGAACTAGGTTTTGAAGGACTCACAAAATTCAATACATGAAAATGTGAGGGGAAGGCACTCTACAGAGGGAACATCATAAACAAAGATACAGTTGTGGGAAAGCATAGTTCTTAATAAATAAAATATCGGTTTCCACCTTTTTATATTATCAAACATTTCCCACACAAACAAAGAATTCAGCTACATCACTCACAAAGAGATTTAAGCCTTTATATTTAAATTGCAGTTCATTTTCTCTCCCAAACTGAGCAATGGCAACTAATCTAGTTTTGCTGGACTTCATAGTGTGAATAATAGAATAGTGAGAAATGACATTGGGAAGTTATATTACAGTTAAGTTCTCGAGAGTTTTGAAAGGTAAAAGAATTTCAATCAATTAATCGATGACTGTTTGTTAAGTACTCTAGGCACTGTGTTAAGCCCCAGGTTAGTAATTTGGACTTTATTTGGTAACCATTGGAAAGTTACCAATACACATGATAAATTAGAAGGTAGACTGATATGATGGGGAGGCAAATTAACAGGCAACTGCCATAGTCTAGAAAAAAACATAATGAATGAGGGGCTGAAGAGGATGGCATAAAAGCACCAAACTGGATATGAAATTATACAATGAAGTATTTACTCTAACAAAAACAATTTCAGAAATACTAATATGTAATTTAAAAGATAGTTATTTATTTTTGGGACACGGAAATTTTGCTGCTTCTTAACTAAAATTTGCAATTTTTAGTTATTCTCTGAAATAACTTCTATTCTATTTTTGTTTGTTTGTTTGTTTGTTTTTGTTTTTTCCTTTCTGGTCTTAAGGCCTTGACTTTGCAGTGAGTAGTCACTATAAAGCAATGATGGTGTTTGTACATGTAGTTAGGTATAAGAAATCATGAAACAGGTAACCTGATCAAAGGGGTTCTGGGAATCTGTGGGAAGCTTCCCGTGAGCTGTTTGGTGGATCTCACTGGTAGAGCTCTAGACATCACATGGATGGTTTACTCCCAGGGGCAAATTCCAGGCATTGAACATCTGAGTATCCATCTGTCACATTCTGCAGCCAACAAGAAAAAATCTTCCAGAGAACTGCACAAATTGTTATTTTCTTTTTTGAGCAGTAACAAAACCAGATCTCCATCAAGCTTTCCCATACATTGTATTTGAAAGTCTATTTTTATCCTGTTTACTGGTTTTCCTGCAGTTCTTACACTATTTTTGCATTTACTGAGTTCCTTTTTCCAAATGATTTTTCTTCTCATTCTTTTCAATCTGTCCCTCTTTATTTGGTTCAATTCTTTCGATTAATATTTTCACAGGACCAAGAGTGAAAAAGTACTCTCAACTAAAGACTTCAAGAAATTCTCTCATGGACAATGCTGCTGGCAGAATTGAAGGTTAGCCTGGGTGTACTTTCTTTGTTTCCAAAGGGAAAAGGAAGAGCAAAATTGATCTATCCCTCTTTATTTCAATTTTCTTTGGATTTCTCTTTTCAGTAACCCTATATAATTCCCTTTTATTACCTCCCTTTCTTTCTCTTACTACAGTCATTATTAGTCTGTTCTCTTCTTTCTTTCCATTTTGGCCTCCCTAGAAAATTGTTTCTGTCTCTTTTTCCCTATCTCACTCTGTCTCTGTCTCTCTGCCTCTTTCTCTATCTCTGTCTGTCTCTGTCTGTCTGTCTTTCTGTCTCTCCTCTCTCCTACCCTTTCATAATTCTTGCCTATTTTTATTTCTTTCTTTGCAGCTTATCTGATCACTGAAGACTACCCAGACTTTGCATGAATCAGCTCCACCCCCTCCAAGTCATTGATTGACCCAAGATGCTTTTTCTGGCATTTTTTTTTCCTTTTTGTCTAATCTATTAATCTAGGAGGGTTCCACTCTAATATAATGTTATTTCTGGTGTATGGGGAAAGTTTGTTCTTTTGCCCAGGTTTCCAGCTGGGTGGACTGAAGCAGAAGGAGGTCAGAGTGACTCCTTTGTCCAACATGTCACAAGGCAAGTCAGCAGTCAGGCAGGACGTAGAACTAACCTCGGCTTCTCCCTCCCATCCCTCCTCCTCCTCCACTACCCCTTTAGGCCAACAGTGAGCAATTGTCTCTATTGGTGTACTTAGCTAATACAGGAAGTCCAAAAAGTCATAAGTAAGTCATTTTCACCCCCCCCACCACCACCCAAGAAATGAATTTGCATATACATGGCTTCTGGTCCCTAAAGAATTAGGTAGACTTTGCATGAAGGAGCCCCCTTTATGTCACAGATTGACTAAAGATTTTCCCCCTCTTATTCAGTTTCCAGAGGGACAAACAGATCCTTATCCCAAGAGCTCTCTCTTTGCTCTTTTGGTTTTTGGGTAACAGGCTTAAGGCAGTGTGTTCTAGTGGAAAAAATACTAGATTTGAAGTCTATGGATAAATCTGGGTTTTAATCCCAGAGCCACTCTTTACTGCCTGGCTAACATTTGTCCAGTCACTTTAATTCTATAAGTCTCTTTATGTATAAACTGAAGGGGTTGTACTAATTACTATCTAAGGTTTCTTCAGATGTGTATATTAGATTCAGAGGACCAGTCAAAGATACTCTTTCTTAGCAATGTTCTTCTGAAAAAGGATTTACATGATCTTAGCAAGAATACTAAATATTAACAATTACTAAGTACTAAGAATATTAATTACTAAGCAATAATATCAGTTACTTGACTTGAACAATAGTAGTATATTTGATCCTGATGAACTCTGTGT
The DNA here is from genome assembly GCA_023553655.1 of Myrmecobius fasciatus. NCBI lineage: Eukaryota > Metazoa > Chordata > Mammalia > Dasyuromorphia > Myrmecobiidae > Myrmecobius > Myrmecobius fasciatus. The sequence continues at coordinate 196,608 of JAJPUD010001682.1, read as the reverse complement.
GAAGCCAGAATACATCAGAATAAGAAGAGTAAAAAAAAGAATTTGAAGGGTCAGGAATAACATGATAATGTAAACATTATAATGAAAAATAAAATAATACATTTTTGACAGTTATAAAGTGGGGACTTTATACACAAACTTTATAAAATCATAGAGTGGAGATTTTATAAGACCTCTTTATTTTATTATTATTATTTTGCTTAGGCAATTGAGGTTAAGGGACTTGCCCAGGGCCACACAGCTAGGGAATGTTAAGTGTCTGAGACCAGATTTGAACTCAGGTCTTCCTGACTTTAGGGCTGGTGCTCTATCCACTGAGCCACCTAACTGCCCCTATAAGACCTCTTTATAAAGTGGCTAGAAGTCTGGACTTGGAGGCAAGAAGATGGGAGTTCAAATACTATCTTGGACATTTTCTAGCTGTGTGAACCAAGACAAATAATTAGGCTTCTGGAACATTAAGCAGCTCCGTAGGATTAATAGACAGATTGTCTTCAACATTGGTAGATGGAGTCCCCATACTAACAAAATCACAGATCTTGGGCATGCAAAGGGAAGGTTGTTGTTGTTTGTCCTTTGTTTTTGAAGAAGATCAGACATCAGGAAGGTGATTCTATGACATACAAGTGAATTGGATTTAAGTTAAGGAGGGTTGTGCAAGGTCACCTGCCTTGTTTTCCCCTCCAGAGTCATCCTGGTCCAGTAACCAGATATAGATCAGAATGACTGGAGATGGTCCTAGATACAATGGGAGACCTTGGCCTTTTTAAGCTAAGGTCCTCAACAGGTTTCAGTTTGACTGAAGTCACACCTTAAAGGGATCAGGTTAAAAAAAAAAAAAAGTATGGGAAGAAGTAATGTGGGTACTTCAAGTGGCAGGTGATAGATACTACAGGGCTTGCTACACTCTTCTCCTTTCCCCCTTGGTCCTTCTTCCACCACCACCACTCCTGTCCCCAAGAGATTCTATAGTTTCAGTTTTTTTTTCAGTATTGTCAAATGTATTCATGCTGATTCAATTTATCCATTCCTACAGGAGAGCAGGCTATTGTTGAGGATAGAGAATGAAAAATAGTAGTAGCTAACAGTTGCCCAAGACATTTGACAATCCATATCCATATCCATTTTGTCGTTTGCTTCATTTGAAACTGTTAAACACCCACTTAATGAAACCTTCATGACACTATATTCTTTTTTTTTTTTTGAGGAAATCAATTAAGTGATTTATCCAAGGTCACACAGCTACTAAGTGTCTGAGGCTGGATTTGAACTCAGGTTCTCCTAACTCCAGATCTCTCTAGTGATCTATCCATTGCACCACCTGGCTGCCCCAACATCTTACCGGTAAGTTCTCAGTGGCTTTGCACCCACTCATCATTCTCTTCCCCTAGCATCTCTTCCTTTTCCTGCTCTCTACATATGGGTATTCCCCAAGATTCTTCAATTCCATCTTTATACTCTCATGACATTGACTGTCATGACTTCAGTGTTAACCTGCATGTCAATAATACCTCAACCTATATTTCTGGCCCCAGAAGTCTTAAGTTTTAGACCAGCGTTTGGAGCTTCCTGTTCTGCTCCCAACTTAGATGTTCTGTTAGCACTTCATACTTGATATATCCAAAATTGGATTCAGCTGCTTTCTCCCCAAAATATGCTCTTCCTGTCTTTCCTAATTTAGACAATGTTAAAATTGTTCACCCAGTTACCAAAGCTTAAAACCATGGATTTAATAATCATAATGACTTCCTCCTTCTTCCAGGATATATTGGAAATTATTTAACTTATAAATCCTTCACAAGTTGTCTGTAATCTATGTTTCCAGCATCTTTATATACCATTCCCTTCCCAGCACGCTATAGTTTAGTCAAACTTTACTCTTCTCTGTTGCTTATCTCATCTTTCTACCTTTGAACTTATTCAGTTCTTTAGGCATTCCCAACTCTTCCCTATGGACCATAACATTCAGGCTTTTTCGACCTGAGGGGCTAATCTTTCAATGTAATTTAACATTTTAATACTGCCCATGGGGTTTTCTTGAACCCCAGAAATTGGGGTTGTTTGATATTTCCTTTTTAGTAAATCACTTTTTGTCAGAACTCTCCACCAGACCATTGGATTGTCTGTATTGCATTGCTATAATTTCATTGAACTATGTAAGTTTCTCTTCTACAACAAGGCAGCGATTCAGGAGAAGACCTGAACTAGCTATCTCCTTTTTTTTTTGGTATTTGTGAGTTTCTTTATTTTTTCATTCTTTCATTTATTCAAACTTATTTTGAAATAAGTACCTATTCCAAATTTTTCTCCCTTTCATTCCCTACTCCCTCCCCAAATAGCAAGTAATCCAATCCAGGGCTATCTTTCATTAAAAAAGTGTTTCTTGGTCCCCTCTCACTTTTAGTGTTCCTTCCCCTAATTATTTATCTCTATATCAATTCTTTATAGATTGATATATGTACATATTTTCTCCCATTAGAATGTAAGTTCCTTCAGAGCATTGTTTATTTCATTTTTTGAATTTGTATCATCAAAGCCTAGAATATGTGGCACATGGTAGGCAATACATATTCATTGATTGGTTGATCCCAGGACAGAGACTATTTCATGTATTTTCTGTGTTATATTGCTTATTTGTAGGTAATCTACAATTAGGTAGATTATAGGTGAGCCCACAGCTATTAAATGTAGTCAGAAATTTATAAACTAAACCCAATGGTGTTCCAACTGATTCAGGAGAATCTAATGTTTAGTGTTTAGCATGAGCATTTACACCTCAAAAATCAGAAAACATTTTAAATAAGGACTGGATTTTTATTGTTTTGTCAGTTGTCTAGATTTAAAGAATGGAAAAAATGTAAATAATCTATGTTAAATTTAAAAATATGTCACAAGGACTTTCCTTCCTTCCTTCCCTCTCTTCCTTCCTTTCCTCTTCCTCCCTCCTTCCCTTCCTCCTTCCTTCCTCCCTCCTTCCCTCCCTCCTTCCTTCCTCCCTCCTTCCTTCCTCCCTCCTTCCCTTCCTCCTTCCCTCCCTCCTTCCCTCCCTCCCTCCCTTCTTTCTCTTCTTCCTTCCTTCCTTCCTTCCTTCCTTCCTTCCTTCCTTCCTTCCTT
>JAJPUD010001682.1:93271-193484 GCA_023553655.1 Myrmecobius fasciatus | reverse complement strand
CTTCCTTCCTTCCTTCCTTCCTTCCTTCCTTCCTTCCTTCCTTCCTTTCTTTTCTTCATTGAAAGCTGGTCATTAAAAATTTATTTGCATATTCCTATTTGAATCTGCCCCTAGTTGAAATAAGAAAGGACATGTTGGGACTGCTTTGAAAAATGATTGGATTAGTCATTCCCTAAAGAAATGGAAAGAGAAAAATGTAAAGTACCTCAGAAGATAATGAATCAATTAAGCAAAGAAATAGGAAGAAAGCTAAGTAGGAACAATATATTTTTTATGCCTTGGGTATTTACCCAAATATAAAATAACATATTAGATATATAATGAATACAGCATTGCTCATAAAATGGATTTCTAACATAAGTTGATTTGTAGAATAGAAAAAAAATTGTGAAGGAAAATAACTTTTGGCTTTCAAAGAATGCTTTAGGGGTGAAATTATAGTGCCAAGAAGGAAAGTATAGTGCTAAAATGAAGACAGAAATGACTAAATCTGGTATTTCAGGCCACTAAAAATCATTTCTAGTAAAAAAATATTCCCTGTAATGCCCAAGGGAAGTCCATTAACATGATGTTTTCTAAGATAACATTCCTGCTGTTGTCCATTATGTCTATTTTGGCCTCAAGTGGAGAATGTTATCTAGCCAGACCAAGTATTACAGAGCTGTGGTCTGCCATAATGACTCCCAAATTTGAAGTCTACTTCCTCAGCAGCTATTGAATCCTCTAATCAAAGACAGCTAATTTCTTTTTAAAGGTTTATGTTATAGACTCATTAACATGAGTCTTTTGAATTTAAATAAGGGTCCATCCCCAGAGTAAAGAAGTTGACTGTTATTGTTGTTATTTTTCTTTCTTGACTCTTTCCTCTAGGGGTCACTACTGGAAAGCTAATTTGGAAACACAATTTTGTCTGGTTAGGTTTGTGGAATTTGAAAAATACAGCCTCTTCTTTAAAGATATGAAGTCTGCTGGTAGTGACCTTCTATTATTAATGATAGATTTAATGTGGATGGCATATGAGAGAAATTCTTGTGGACCCCTAAAATGGACTACCTACTTTCCTCCTATCTTAGACATTACTAGGCAACTATTACGTGGAAATCAGAGAAATTCATAATATTTTTGTCAGTCATTACATAAAGTAAATGTAAAGCATTGTGTTGTGTGCTAAGAGGATTGGGAAAAAAGAAGATAAAATATTAACACATGAATATTAAATAACTACAGAGAATTTGAATATTGGTTCAAGATAACAATAGAAAGAAGTTAAGTAAATTCCACAAATATTATGTTTAAGGAACTGTTTTTTATTTTTGTTTTGTTTTGTCATGAAACGGATCTCATCAAGATAGAAAATTATTTCTATTAATGCAAATTAGGCATTGTTCTGTAACAAAGTCTTAGGGGGATGTAAAAGTTAGAAATTACTTGACCAGAGTCCCACAGGCAGCATGTGATAGATCTGGTACTGGCACCCAACAGTAGTCTCTATCTATTAGATGGGTAGTCAGAAAGACCTGAGTTCAAATCCAAACTATCTTCCATAGTTGTTATGAGAATCAAATAAAAAAACAATTGTAAAACACTTAGCACCGTATTTGGTACCTAGTAAATGCCATGTAATTAATTTTTTCCCATATATTTACTTTTGATTCACCCAGAAGACATATTAGTTTAAAGCAAAAGAAAATTTATCTAGCAATGTAGCAAAATAAGTGACAAGGAAGATTTCCCTATTCACAGAAGATACATTTTTCTCCTAGGCCAGTACTCCAGGGACACAGAAACAAAACCCTGACATAGTTGCTGCCTTAAAGGATGGCAGGGAAAAGATTGGCAGTACTTGGCCAATTGGCAAATAAGTGGCGCAGATAATAATTGCAATAGAAGTTCAAAAAAGTGTGCATGTGGGTGTAAAGATAGGCTGGGAAGGTAAGGGAAAACATTGTAGAGGCAACAAGATTTGAGCTGCATCTTGAAGGAAGAATAACAATTGAATAGGTAGAGGAAGGGGGCAGCAGGTGGAACATTTTGAGCCAAAACGTGTAAATGAGAAAGTACAAGGAAAGTACAAGGAAAGAAAGTACAAGGAAAGCACCAGTTGTGCTAGGGATGGCTTAGGAAAGTTTATGATTGGAGATGAAGCTAAAAATATAGAATTTAGCCAGAACAGAGTAAGCTTTGAATGTCAGACTGAGGAGATCAGCAGCCATTGTTCTTAATGTTAGAATACAGGGATCCAATGAGAAATAAACACACTAATACATACATTAATATATGTAATATGAAAATCAGGCAGCTGGGTGGTTCAGTGGATAGTATGTCAATCAGGAAGACTCATCTTTCTTAGTTCAAACCTGGTCTCAGAAAATTACTAGCTCACTTTGGAAGATAGATCTTTATGACTTATACTTTAAATATGACCACAAGACTGAAACATATCAAGTTTATTTGGGTATGAACAATTACAACACAGGAATCATTGCTGGTAGTAATTGGGAGAAGGGAAAAAGGAGAGAGGAGCAGGATGCTGGATGAGTCCCTTAATAATATTTGCCTCACTTTCCTCATTTGGAAAATGAGCTGGAGAAGGAAGGGGCAAACTATGCCAGTTTCTTTGCCAAGAAAACTTCAAATGGGGTAATGAAGAGTCAGAATGAAATAATAACATGAAAGCTGAACTCATCATACATTCACAGACTGTAGTAGTCAACTGCCAAAGAGGGAAAAAGAAGGAAAATTCAGACACATACAAGGAATCTCTTAAGCACTGTGTGTGTATCCAAAGGGATGACTGAGACAGAAAGTAACTTGAGAGAGATACTGGCCCACCTGTGGCCCTGCCAGAATGATCTCAGTAGTTTAGAGGCAGGGAATACAAGCAGCTACAAAACATAAAGTGAAGCTTTAGGGAATCAGGTTGAGTCATAAAAAATCATCTCTTTTCGATTTCCCACATTTTGACTTTCTAATCTTGTGCAGATTTCTCTGGCTGTGAATCTCTGTCTGGCAACCTGTCTTCTGATCTCTTAACCCCTGGATTTGTTTCACACACAGAGCCTGACCTAATTTAAAAAATTAGTCATTTCCCAACTCAGATCCTGCCTCCTTAGCTCCAGACAGGGATCTTCCTCTCTATCTTACCTGCCTTGAGGTTTCCTAATCACACTTGGCCCTATAACAGCATCCTCCTCAAACTCCTCCTACAGACATTTTGCCATTTTAACGGCTGACCTGCTTGCTATATTGCAGGGCTCCCAGTAGAGGGATCCAGAGACCACATAGCTCAGATACTAGCTGTCTCAGACTTCTGATGAACTAGCAATAAGGACGATACTCCTTTGAGCTTCTGGAGACCTCAAACTTCTGGCTTCAACAGTTTTGAGAAGCAATTGCTCTGATTCCAGATAGTATCTGGACATTTATTTCCCCTCTCCATTTTTTTTAAGTGGGATGGAGAACCTTCTAGGAGTCTTGATCCAGTACAAGTTGGGCCACTTCACTGATAGTTCTCTCTTGATCAATGTGGAGAAGTTTTTCCAGAACCTTGAGAATTTTAAAACTTTTTTCTTTACCACCATTCACCCCTGCCCTTTAAGATGAAAAATTTGCAGCTTTATTAGCTCCAGCAGAAGACAAGGGGCATGAAGCTCAGTAAAGAGGTTAACATCCTCTCATAGCTTTTTATTCATTATTTCAAATATTAGGTTGTCTTGAATCTATGCAATAAGCCAGCAGAAAAATACCAAAGTTTAGAAGCCCTCTGACCTTGGAACTGCAGCTTTCAGGTTCCTTAAGAATTTCAGAATATGGGACACTTGGAGAACTCCATAAAATTTGTTAATTTGGTGTTGGCCAGGGTGAACAAATATTCCAAAGATCTTATGCCATTCTAGTAATAATTGAAATAATTGGTTGGTATACCTTTTGGCCCAGATCATTGACTTAAGGAACCAAGCTCTCATTTGAGTAGGATATGTTTTAAGAAACTTAGGCTGAATATAAACAATTCTTCATTTTTTATTAATAAACATTTGTTAAATGTCAGTACTATATCAAATATTGTTATAAGTACTAGGGATAAAAAATTAAAAAATAAGGTGATTTCTGCCTTCAGGAATTTTTAAGCCTTCAAGGTGTTTATATTCAAGGATGGATACAACATAGCTAAAAAAACCAAGGTACTACCAAAGTGATATAATAATGAAAAATGAAAGAACTGCAACAAAGAAAGGTCAGGTAAGATTAGGCATCATAAATTTATAGTGTATACAATTGATAGAACATGCAACTTTTCCAGGAGCATTTGAGAAAGTGGTTAGTGTAGGTAACCCAGGATTGGAGTTTGACAAGGTCACACTGATGAAAGAACAAGCAGGGTATAACTAAGTGGCAACTAGTTGTAATGGCTGGATCAGTGAATTTGGAGTCAGAAAGACTTGAGTGAAAATCCTAAGACATATACTTACTGTATAAGCCTGGGCAGATAATTTAATCTCTCTCAGTTTCAGTTTCCTCATCTGCAAAATGGGTATAATAATAGAACTTACTTCATAGAGCCATTGTGAGGATCACAGGAAATAGTATATGGAATCTTAAGGCACTATATAAACATTAGCTTTTATTATTAGAGGATGCTCAATCTATGGGTGATTTTGTTAATCATAGAGTCAAGAGAGGGAAATTAGGTCAGCACTGGGATGATGGATTGGTTTGGGAGAACAGAGTGGGATAGGAATAAGTTTAGGATGGGTAAGGTGGAGAGAGAGATAGAAGAAAAGGAGGTTGTTGTCAAAGAGCAAAATTTAAGAGTAGCAGATCATGAAGGCACAATGGTAATAGACAAAAATTGGATCAGAGTATGATTATCCCTAAGGATCTATTTTCTTGAGCCAAAGGCAGGGAGGTGATGTGGTGAATAGAAGTGAAATGTAACATAAGAAAGACTTGCACCAATCTGCTGAAGTATCACAAAGCTTTCTAGTGAACAGCAGAGATATATGTGGAGGGCATATTAAATGACCTAAAAATGAATTTATCTAAGCCTATGTTTATCTACAAATAGATTCACAGAAAGAGATAATTGTAAAGTCTGAATCTCTTCAACGTTACCATTTGGATGAGGCATTCTCTTCCATACCCAACACCTTCTCATTCTTTTTTTGACAAACTAACTAATGCAAGATAGAAATATACAGTCTGGGAGGAACTACTCACACCAGAGTGTCCTTTGGAGCTTGGAATAGGTAAGACACTCCATCAGCTTCCACATAGAGTCACAGAATCATGAATTTCAGAGTTGGGAGGGACCACAGGAGCCCAGGCTTGAATCTTTTACTCAGTGGGTGGTCATCCACTTGAAGCTCTCCAATAGTCATAAATAGCCCACTGACTCCCAAAGAAGGTCATTCTACTTTTTGACAGTTCTTATGGTTGCAAAACTTTTCCTGATATCTTCTGTAACTTCTACTTATTGATCCTCTGGGATCAAATAATTTAAGTTTAAACCTTTCATATAATAATCCATCAAGTACTTAAATATATCTGTTTTGTCTCCTTGATTCTCATTACCATTTTCTTCTCTTCTCTCCATTCCTTTCCCCTTTCCTCTATTCTCCTCTCCTTTCTTCTCTTCTCTCCTCTCTTCTCAATTTTTCTCTATAGAGTTCTATATTTGGTGATAGGAAAACCTGTATATAAATTCTGCTTCAGGTACTTATTACCTTTGTGACAAAACTTAGGGTATAGAACTCACACCTCTGCTCTTCTTATAAGTCTGGCCTTTTGGTCATGACATTGGTTTGCCTGACACTGGATGGCAGTGAACTCATAATTCAGAGATGAAAGGCTTTTTCACCTAAAACTAGTAGCTGGTCATAGGCATCCTAATAGATCTTAAGGACCATTTCTTCAGGGAGCTTCCTATGAAAATATTGTTCTGCATTTTTGAAAAGCTCTGGATCACCTCTGGAGGCTATTCTTTAGGCTCTAAATAAAAAAAAAAACAGAAAATCCAATCTAGACCTGTTACAAAATCCCAATTAGTTCTGGCTTCTGTGTCATTTTAGCTTTGAGAACTATTTTCATTCCCATTTAGAATGTAGTGCAGTATTTCCAAGTAAAAGGCATCTTGATCTGTGGTTTCCTTTCTGAACAATATTTTGTCAAACCAAACCAAAAGAGGGAAAAAAATACAGTCTTATGATCAAGCCTCCATGCTGGCACAGAGACCTTTGGTTTGGCCAGATACTGCCTCTCTTTGTATGTAATACAATCAGGTTACAATCAACTGCTTTTAAAAACACCTTAGAATATATTAATATTGTGTTAGAATGAAACTGTGCTTCCTTCCAATAACTGGCAATGGAAATTTTATCTGGCTCTTCTTATTGGTAAAATGCACAGATTAATTTTTAATATTTATGGTTTATAGTTAGACTTAGGAGGTAAATTATCATTTATATATCTTTCAAAAATGGGGAAATTGAGTCATAAAAACAGGAAATAGTCCCACTATAATGCCAAGAGAAGTTCTAAGAGATTTACTCCCAGAGTTCAGATCTTCTCTTAGTTTCATCAACATTACTTCCTTATAATAGAATAAATTGTTGTTGCTGTTTAGTCTTTCAGCCATGCCCAACATTTCATGACCCCATTTGGGGTTTTCTTGGCAAAGATATTGGAGTGGTTTGATTTCCTTCTCCAGCTCATTTGACAGATGAGGAAACTAGAGAAGCAGGGTTAAGTGACTTGCCCAGGGTCATACAGTTAGTGTCTTAGAAACAAGCACTATATTTTAATTCTTTTAGACTAGCAGTTAAACATCAATTACTAGCATATTCTTGATGTACTCCAACATTTTCATCAGAAATTTAAGATTCAGAGAGTCAAGGAGACTTGCCTTTAGTCACTCAGGTAGTAGCCAGGATTCAATCCTGGCTCTTCTGATTTCAAATGGTGATTTTTTTGTTTGTTTGTTTGTTTTGCTTATACTATGCTGTTAATCGAAATTCAGGATATGATTTTGAATTTAGTTTTTCTTACATCATAAAGCTACATGTTCTTGCCATATGAAACACATATGCATAAATAAATGTTTATACCTGTATATTTCATTGTTTTTTTTCTTATACATTTCCAGTGCAAGTCATTTGTCTTGAGCTAGAATTATTTCAGTCCGTGAATATCAATGATACATCCAAAATATGGAATTGTCTGTCATAACATAAAAAATTTCTTCCCCAACCTAATATTTGAGATGGTGTATTTGCAAAGTAAACATTTAAATCATAATTATGAAATAGATATGTTTTATACTTTCAAACAATCATGATTTACATATGGTCGTTAATGGTTTTGAAACAGATTAAAATACCTTCAATCAAGAAAATCAAGACCCTTTCTTTGACTGATTCCCAGGCTTCTATCCATCTATAACTACAGTCCTAAAGATTTTTTTGAGGTTCAGAGGAACTAAGTGACTTAGCTATAGTCACATGGCTAATAAATGTTAAAGCTGGATTTGAATCCATATTTTTTCATTCTAAATCCAGCATTATATATTTCAACTGCCTTTCTTCAATAGCAGTGGGTAATTTTTTGGTTTGTTTTTTAAAGAAAGAAAAATTATTATCTTGGAAAAAAGAAGTATAAACAAAACCTTAATCATTAATGTATAGATCTTGTTTTTGGTCTTTTGGATAGTTAGCAATTTTTCAAAAGCAATGATACATTTATCTTGGTTTCAAAGATGAGGAAACTTGAAATGGTCTAAAACAGACAGGATTCTGTTTATGGATTTTTTCCTCCTGTGTAATCAGATGAATCCTTTTATTGAAGGTAAACCCTTTCTGAAAAACACATGATATTTCTTAAAACACTTGAAAGTTTTGAGAACTAATTTCAACAATCTGATCATTCAGTACCATTGTATGTATTTATTAAATCATACTTCCAGATTATTTACTTTTATTTCCACAAATTATGTTTATCTGTTTTCAATATTCTAGTGCACCTGGTCACAATTAAAACAATTCAACATCCTCTCATTTGCCTTCTTAATCATGATGCTTTGAACTTATACAGAATCTTACCACAAAGCTCAGAGCCTATTACCCATATCTTCTCATTAATACTCATGAAACCTGTATTTAAGAGCATATGGGCAACCTTTTTCTACAATGAAAGGAAATCAAGGAACAGAGAAAGGTTATAAGATAGTTCAAATTTCATTTGAGATAGACATACATGTGACCTCTGTCTCTGGAGCTCTAGCCTGCTGTTCTGTTTATTATTTGTCTTTATTGCTTCTGTGTGGGTAATAAAGTTTGGGTCATAAAATTAGAATGTGGTTGCCCCATAACAGTTCCCTAAGTTTTCCATGCCATGTTAGGAAACTCACAAGTTTTTGGTCAGTACTCAGAAAGTTGTATGTAATGTCAAAAGAGTTGGATGCATGTGTATACTGACAGAACATATCTTCTCTAAAACCAAACCAAAAAGAAAAAAAAAATTAACGGTTGCTATTGAGGTCTAGTTTTGATCAATTAGCACAGGTTAAATAGAAGGAAAGACAATTAGGTCTTCTTTTACAATTTTTTTTTTCTTTTCAAGTAATAAAGTTCACTGTACTCTTTTGCAGTTTGCATAAGAAACATGTAAGTAGGGCAGCCAAGAGTGAGCATTACAGCTTTAAGACCACACATAGAGAGCTCTCTAACCAAAATGGTATTTATCGAATCCAGAATGCAAAACAAGTGGGATCTAATCTGGCAGCTGCACAGCCTGAGGAAGGGGGGTGGGGAAGGGGGCGGGGAGGCTTCTGCTGCTGCTGCTGTTGAGGCTGTTGTTGCTTCTAAGATTGTTGCCACTGTTAGTCACTAAGTAGCCCAGGAGAACCATGTAACAAACTAACAGGTTTGGGGAGTTTTGTTCTTACTTGTACTCACTCTTCTAAATGACAAAGGAGTGGCTGTGTTTGGAAGAGAGAGGAAAAAACCCCGGGAGGTCTAACCAAAATCGTCAGCAAAGTATTTTCCATTCTTCCTCTTCCAAAAGATGTCTCCAAGTAGTTTCTCTCCCTCTCCCTCTTCCTCCCCCACCCCTTTCCCTCTCTTTCTCTCTCTGTCTCTCTCTCTCTGTGTTTCTCTCTCTCTTTCCCTCTCTCTGTTTCTCTCTGTCTTTCTCTGCCTGTCTCTGTCTTTGTCTCTCTCTATTTCTCTCTGTCTTTGTCTCTGTGTCTCTATCTCTCTGTCTTTTTCTCTCTGTATCTATCTCTTTCTCTGTCTCTGTCTTTCTCTCTGTTTCTCTCTCCGTCTCTCCGTCTTTCTGTTTCTCTCTCTCTGTCTCTTTCTCTGTCTCTGTCTTTATCTATCTCTCCATCTCTTTCTCTCTCTGTGTCTGTCTGTCTGTCTCTCTCTCTCATACCCACACACCCACACCCACATACCACAAAAGCTCACCCAAACCTCAAACACAAGTCCAAAAAAGAATGTATCTCATTTTTGCAAAGCCAGGCAAGTATAATTTTCACCATTATGGGTGTTTCTTGTTCTTTGGCCTAGGCAGTGGCTTTCTCCCATGAGAAGCCCCCTCCTCCATGTCATTACCTTCTTCACTCACTTCTTTCTTTTATTTCATGACCTTCAGAGTTTCACGTTGCTCATTGAGTTGACTTTCTTTTCTTTGGCCCCCTAATTACTTATCTTTTTGGTAGTCTGACGCAGTGTCTACATAACACATAATAGTTTGGGCAGCATATGGAGGAAACATCTTTATCATTAAAATTTTGGACAGAATTCACAGACAAATATTTGGTCAGAGGAACTTGAGAACTAAACATTTCCTACATTAAGAACTGGAACTAAAATATAGATTTTATTGTGGCTTTTAAAATATAAATGTGCTCTAGACAAGACCAACTCCCAAATTTGTGTTTATCTCTATTTGACACCTATTTTTTCTTACAAGTTCTTTGTCTGATAAGGCTGCTCCTCTAACACAGCTTTGTTAATAATCATTTGCTGGAGGCTACTAACAATTTATTCCTGATCAGGAGAAAGGATATTGATTTTGTTTATTTTATTATGCTTTTCCTGTGGTTGGGATTGGGGGTAGTAGTAAGAGCAGACTGACTAATATATACACTGTATGTGAACCATGAATTGATGACTGACACAATACAAACACATTGGCTCACTCTATAAATGATGTTATTTTGACTGAGTCCCCAAAGCAGATGGGAGAACCTAACTTTTCAAACTTGTCCACCACTAATTCCCTGTCTGCATAGGCCCTCTGTTTTAGTCAAATAGATTTGATCACTGCTGGCTGAATCCTCACTATATTTTACCTAAGAATAGCATAACTAGTAATTTTTTGCTCCTATACGAATTTAGTTGGGGGAAAGTTAGAAAAATAGGTCCCAGGATTATTGACCATAGGTAGACCCCATTTTCTGGCCACTACCAGGAAACACTACCATAGGAAAAAGGGAGAGCAAGTGGAAGAACAGTTTGATTGGGTTGAGGTCATGCTATGAGAGGAAATGTATTAGATGGGAGTTTTGTATTTTTACTTATTGTTCTTAACTAACTTTTTTTTTTTTTGCTGAAGAATGGGTCCATCTGCTGCTTTGTAAACTTTAATGACTGGGATTAAATAAATCTCTAATTTTGTTGCCCTATTTATCTACAGAGTTAGCTAGGACTCGGTTTGAGCTTTCCCCTTCTTTGGAATGCTTTCTTCCTTTGTCTCTCTACTTGTTGAAATGTTACCCATTCTTAAAGACACTTCAAATCCGTTCCCTTCCATGACAGAATTTATTATCTTCCTTAAAATAAATTTAACAAGCAAAAATCATTCTCCGCCTCTCAAAATTTTACTCATCTTTCAAAGTTCAATGAAAACCCATTCATTCAAATCAAGATCACCCTGAGTGTGATTTCGCTCTCTTTATAGCATATATTTTATATTAATCATTTAAGCTACATTTCAATGAACATTGTTATCTCTTTTCTTGTATCTAAGTTATTTGTCTAACTTATCTCTTAATTCAGACCTTGTATTATCCTTCATGCTTCTCCCAATATCTATTGAGGTACCTCAATCAGAGTAAGTGCTAAGTAAATATTAGTTGATTGATAGAAAAGGTCAGAGGGAGTTCCTAATTTCCTCTTTTTTTTAAAGGACTGTGTGACTGAGGTTGGTTGTTGTTACAGCTTAAGCTCCCTATGGTTAGGAGATGGATAGTATATAATCAGGTGAAATGTAATAGCCGTAGTTATAAAGTCTTATATTTGGATTTTAAAAAATTGGCTTCACAACTACAAGATATGAGAGATATGGCCGGGTAGCAGTTGAACTGACAAAGATCTGAGGTTTTGAGTGGACCACAAGTAATTTGTGACATGGCAGCCAATACAAATAATGTAGGACTTCTCTAAGAGAGGAACAGATTTCAGGAATACAGAATTGACAGTACTGTTGTCCTCCACCCCAATCAGACTAGTATTGTGTTTAATCCTAGGAAGTAAAGTTTAGGGAAAACATTGATAAACTGAGCAGTATCAGAAAAAAGGATATCTAGGCTAGTTCAGGACTTTGAATTAGTGACACATAAGGATCAGTTGAAGGAACTAGGGATGGATTTTCAAAGAAGAAAGACTCAGTAGGACATGATAGATGGCTGTATTTAAATATCTGAAGGAAAAATAAATGAGTCCCAGAGTAGAAGTTACAGGCAAACCATACAAAGAAACAAGGAAAAGCCATCTAATAATTTGAGAAATCAGAAAGGGGAATGGCTGCCTTGAGAGTTAGTGGGTTCCTCTTCTATGGAGTGATCTTCAAGCAAATGCTAACTGACTATTTTTTACATATATCATATAGGAGATTATTTTTGTATATATGTATATATATATGGGCAACTCTAAAATTCTGTAATTCTGTAAGTTGGAGAGTAAAGACAAGATAGATAGGAAAATATACACCCTTTGAAAATACTCACCTTTTTGGTGTCCCTCTGTCACTAAAGAGATTCATTTAATTGTATAATTATTTCAATGTGGCAAACTTCCATCTATTTCTTTTCAATTTCCTTGCTGCTCCTTGCAGTTTGCCCAGGCCACACTTCTTAGTACTTCCATCACACAGTGGGCATGTGCAGAGAAAGAATGTGAAATATATATATACACGTGTATATATACATATATACATCTATGTATATATACACACATTCATATGTACATAATACATATCTATTTATCAAATCACCTTACACAGTCTTCTCTATCATGGGAACAAAATAGTCATGCAGAGTGTGTATTTAGCATCTCTAGAAGGCTACTTAGGCAAAGGTATTGTTTACCTTAAGCATGGCTTGACAACAAAGAAATACATGTTGAAGGTTAACAGCTACAAAAAAAAGATAAGGAGCTATGAAGAGGAATCATAAATGAGGTCATCCAAGAAATATTTAATTTAAAAAGATGGCAAGCTGAGATATCCAATAGCTAGCCCCATGCTCCACTGACATCCTTCCAATGTCAAAAGAAAATGTAGTAAACTTATGGGAGGACATGGCAAAGTCTCACAAGAATGGCAAACATGAATGATTTATGATTTGTTTAAGGAAATAGCTATAATAACAAATCATAGATTCATTTGCACTTTTGAGGAAGGATTTTAAGATTGTTCTCCCCCATGTCTTTACTATATATTAGAGATTTTGAGTCTTCATTCTAACACATGATACCACCTTATAAACAAATATCTACATACCAGGCAGAGTTAGTATTTATGCTTACTAGTAATAATTGAAAATCTGGGATTTCTTTTTTTTTTAATTTAAAAAAATTCACGTTATTGGGACAGGCAACTCCTTAAATTCATATTAGCCATTTAAATCTTATCCTGGTCATTATAAAACTAATTCAAGTGTAAGTTTTTTTTTGAGGTAGAAAGGATAGGGAGGGCTTGAATGCCTTGTATTTATTTCTCTAAGGCCTAGAAGAATGCCTGTCATATTGTGGAGAAATGTTGATTGATTATCTGGTGGCACTAGCAATGAGTAAACTCTCACCTAAGGAGATGAAAGGCATAGATAATTAGAATGACAAAATTTCCTGTTTTACAATGTTATCTACATCTAGTCTAGAAGGCAACTATTGATTCTTCTCTTAATTTGATGAATTATCTTCCCTCTTCAGGACCTCCTCTCTTCTTCAAGTTGCTAGAATAGCCTCTGTAACACAGTCGGCCCTCAATAAATATTTCTGTTATTATGATAAAAATTAAAATAAGGATGATTTTAATTTTTTCCTGAATTATGTTTGAAACAATTTACTATTATTGAGTATTTGACACTTTTGGACTGGGAAATTTTTTTCTTACAAACTTTACTTTTACTTACTATGTTTACCTGTGACCATGTAAAGCAGAATTAGGAGTAAATCTCACTTTATAAATGAGGAAACTAAGGCATAAGAAAGGATAAGTAATTACAAAGAGAGGCAGTATTAGAGCTTTGATTAGGTCTTCTCATTATAGATACATTGCTTTCTATCATTGAATCACACAAAAAGGATAGATTAGTGGTTACAGTTACTTTTCTATAATTTCTTATGTGCTTGATTGGAGGTAGATTTCAATGAATTGAATCTCCTTCAAGATTACAATTTGATGACTTCTCTGCTGAGCCCGGTCATTTGCTTAGTGATGTCAAAAGACCGTAGAGGCCTTGAGTCAATGGTTGGAGGCTCACCAGTGTCCTGGTATATATTTGTTGAGTTTTTCAAATCATTTCCCAAAAGAATTTGAGAAGGGAAAAAGGGGAAAAGTGAACATATTAATATAGAATATTTATTCTAAGCAAAGAAAATTTTTACCAGAATAAGATATTTTAAGAGTTAAGCTCAGTTTTTTTTTCTATATTTTCAGGGACTGTTTTTTTGAGGAACATCCTTGAATAGAAGAGGTACTTATCATCAAACAGAATCTCTTCTTTTAAAAAAAATTGTCCCAATTAAATCTAAGCTAATACTTCCCCCCCCCCTTTAAGTGTATAAAAGAAAGCTTCTTAGAGTAGAGCTTAATCTGGGGGAGAAAAGGGAAACTCAGCTCACCCACTTCATAAAGAAACCTTGAAGGAAACTTTCCTTGTTAAAATTCCTCTAGTTAAAAAGCTGTGAAGTCATAAAATTTTATCGAACAATAGCTTTTCACACAAAAGGGCTCCTCAGTCAATAGTTCCCTTCTAAGCTGTTCCAAATCGCCCTGGCTTCAATAAGCGCAGGCCCTGGAACAGTCAGGGCAGGAAACAGTCTGGGCTGTATAGATTTAGTAGCTGTTCTATATACTCTGTTGTGGGTCTCTTTCTATCTGTCTGTCTGTCTGTCTCCAATTTTGTTTTCATTTGATAGTGGGCATTTTTTTTCTTGGTCTATTCATCACATTACTCAGTATAACAAGTATGGAAAGTAATTTTAAAAGTTTTGCTTTTTGATTCAAATATTTGTTGTTCTTATTAGAATCTGACTCACTGAAGGCTATGAATTCTGTTTTATCTTTTTTGTTTTGTTCTATTTTAAAGAAATCAATCAGAGAGTAGGATAAAAATAAACAAGAGATTTCGATTTTTAGCTAGATATTTGGATTTTTCTTTTATCATTTATAAATATTATTATAATTTCTGAAATAAAGAAATTTCAATTGCTACAAAAGAGCTGAGGTTAGTTATTTTCAATAGGAAAAGCCTATTGATACTTATCACTCAGTCATTCAGCAAACATTTATTAATCTTTGACCAGGCAAGAAAGAGATCATATTGATATAATCAATAGATAACTAACCATACAGTTAAGAACACCTACCTTTGACATATACCTGCTATATGACTATGGAGATTAATTTAAATTAATTTTCACCCAAGCAACTTTCTAAGATTTTAGGTAGTAAAATAATTGCCTATCTGCCCTGATGGAGGGAATTTCCAATCCAGGAATTTCCTCTAACAGTGAAATCATTGTTCAACCACTCCTCCCCAACCCCATGGACAAGGTATTGTGTTAGGTATTTGATACTTTTGCAATACCCAAAGTGGACGAATGCATAAATATGGAAGTGAATGTGTTGCCCTAGTGGGAATACATTTTAATATTAGAAAAAATGCCTACAAGTTGTATATCATTTACTTGACTCTTGGGCATTTGAAAATATTATTTATTCCATTGAGAAGCAGCATCCCTTGGAGTCAGGAAGAGTTGAATTCAAGTCCCACTTTACCTCTCCCTTAGCAGAGCCTAACACGTAACAGGCACTGAATAAAAAATTAGTAAATTAACACATGTTTAATAAGGTGCTAGTTGACTAAATGGATAATTTTGATTATATCAAGTTAAAAAGTTTTTGTGCAAACAGAACCAATGTAGACAAGATTAGAAGGAAAGCAGAAAACAGGGGAAAATTTTTTACATTCAAGAGTAAAAGGCCTCAATTCTAAAATATAGAGAATTGACTCAAATTTATAAGAATACAAGCCATTCTCCAGTTGATAAATGGTCAAAGAATATGAACATATGATTTTCAGATGAAGAAATTAAAATGATTTCTAGTCATATGAAAAAATGCTCTAAATCACTATTGATCAGAGAAATGCAAATTAAGACAACTCTGAGGTACTACTACATATTTCTCAATTGGATAAGATGACAGGAAAAAATAATGATAAATGTTGAAGGGGATGTGGAAAAACTGGGACACCAATACATTGTTGGTGGAGTTGTGAACTGATCCAACCATTCTGGAGACTAATATGGAACTGTAGCCAAAGGGCTATCAAACTGTATATACCCTTTGATATACTCTACTTTGCCTGTATCCCAAAGAGATCATAAAAAAGGGAAAAGGACCCACATGTGAAAAAATGTTTGTAGCAGCCCTTTTTGTGGTGGCAAGGAACTAGAAACTGAGTGGATGCCCATCAGTTGGAGAATGGCTGATTAAGTTATGGTATATGAATGTTATGGAATACTATTGTTCTATAAGGAGTGATCAGCAAGATGATTTCAGAAAGGCTTGAAGAAACTTACATGAAATGGTTCTGTGAAATGAGCAGAACCAAGAGAACATTGTATGTACACAACAACAAAATTATGTGACAATCAGTTTTGATGGACCTGGCTTTTTTCAACAACGAGGCAATTTGGGCCAATTCCAATAGACTTGTGATGGAAAGAGCCATCTACACCCAAAGAGAGGGTTGTGGGGATTTAATGTAGATCACAACATAGTATTTTCACTTTTTTGTTGCTGTTTGCTTGCTTTTTCTTTTCTTTCTCATTTTTCCTTTTTGATTTGATTTTTCTTGTGCAGCATGATAATTGTGAAAATATGTATAGAATAATTGCACATGCTCATGTTTAACATATTGGATTACTTGCTGTCTAGGGGAGAGGGTGGGAGTAAAAGAGGGAGAAAAAATTTGGAACACAAGGTTTTGCAAAGGTGAATTTTGAAAACTATCTTTGCATATATTTTGAAAATAAAAAGCTATTAAAAAAAAGATGCTAGTTGACTGATTGCTCAGAGAACCCTCCTAAAACTTTGCATCGTGAGTTACAGCATTATAAGATACAGATATTGCAATGATAGAGGCAATTTCCAACACTCCCTATCTCTTTACCATTAAATTTTCTATTGGCCATTTTTATATGGTAGGATTAATTTCATTAGGAAGTTGAACAATGATGTCATTTACTGTTTCACTTTGTGTTGCTACTGGTTTGTTTTTTTTATTGTATTCTCAGAATTGGAGTCAAAGGTAGTTGCATATTTAATATGAAATGGTTCCTGATAGCTTTAGGGATGAGATACCCTGAGCACATTTATGGAGAGTGATGGTATGACAAGTTCCATGATGTCATGGTGCTATTGGTGAACAGCAACACATGGGAAGGTATTTAGTAAACACACTAATTCTTTGCAGGAAAACACCCCAGGGGACATGAAAAATTAGATGTCCACTAGTCTTTTGTGACATTGACCAGGTTACCTCCATGGTCTAGGTCTCACTTTTTTCATAAGAGGATCAGCAAGGATCCCTTGATTTACCAGGTTGTTAACAGGGTCATGTAGGTAGACTCTTAGAGGTAATGTAGTTCAATGGCTGGAGATGTGATCTTGGAACCAAAAGGCCTAGTTCAATTTCTTAATTATATAACTCTGAATAAGTCATTTTACTTCTCAGGGTTTTAGGCAAATTTCGAGGTTTTAAATTATTAAAAAAAAAAGATTTGTCTGCAATGGTAGAGGGAATTTCCTGACCTGGGATTTTCTTTTATCAATGAAAACATCAATCCCTATACCTATTGGTATATTCTACAGTTGACCTCAACTATTATTATTCTACAACATCACTAATAAATTATAACCAAATCCCATTGTTACATTGTGAAACTTTAACATTGGAACTTCTTTCTGCTTTCTGCAATGGGACAATTTTAGATAACAAACTGAGAATTTGAAAACTATATTAACTTTATAGGTACTCAACTCAAACAAAAAAATTAAATAGTATTTTCCAAGGCAACTCAATCACTCCATTTGCTATTAGCCAATTTCCTTAGGGCAAAGTATTGAAAAACTTTAGATAAAATCCCATGAAAGTTGTTAAATTTTGAATTAAGTACATAAAATCATTGTGTATATTTAGTACTTTTATAGTTTAAGCTTTAAAATTTTCTTAACTTGGGGGAATGGTCTGACAAAAAATGGTGAATCACTCTTAGCAGTGAATTGGTGTGACTTAGAGATATACTTTCAAGAGGTCAATAATAATATTCATATATACTAAAACATTATAAAAGCAAATTTTATAGCAAAACTTAAAAACAAAGTAGGAGCTCATAAATTGGGAAATGGCTAAACATATCATGACAAATGAATACAATAGAATATTATTATGCTACAAGAAGAGAAGGATATGATGAAGTGAGAGAAACCTGGGAAGAATCCATGCTGGATTAAGAAAACAAAGATAACAATGTACATAATGGAGACAAAGAAATAAATTAAAGCAACTATAAAAAGATATGTCTAGGGGAAACTAGATGGCTCAATGGATAGAGTGCTAGGCCTGAAGTCAGAAAGACATTTTTCTGGGTTCAAATCTGACCTCAGACACTTGGGAAAGATACTTTATTCAGTTTGCCTCAGCTTCTACATTTGTAAAATGAACTGGAGTAAGAAATGGAAAACCATGCCACTATTTTTGCCAAGAAAACTCCCAATGGGGTCACAAAGAACTGAACACAATTGAAACAACATAAAAGATATCAAAAATCAGCTTTTATGCAATGACCAATTTTGCTTCCAAAAAAACTAGGGGATAGAAAAAAAAATCTTCGAGTGATATTTAAGAGCAAGTAACACATTTTCCTCTTTTGAATAAAGAAATTATGGACTGCAGATATAAAATATTTTATACGTTGTAAGATATAAGAGGCTGTTTTTGTCAACTTCATCATTAACAAAGGGGGAAAGTTATAGCATGAAGAAAACAAAAACAAAAAGCACCATTAAAACTTTTTTTTTAAAAGAAAAAGCAAGTTGAATTTTTTTTTCTTAAAGGTGATAAGGAATTCATTTCTATTAGCATGTCATTTAACTTATTATGGGACTGGCCAATGAAAAGCCTAAGCTTTAGGAACATGTACAATATCCTTTGCCTAATACCTAATGCCTTCTCTGTGAAGGCTAGGGTATACTTACTTCTGAGAATTTGTGATAACATCAATAGTGGGACTCAGATTTCCACCTCAAAAATGCACAGGTATTCTCTGACTGCTTCCTGTCCCTTTCCTGTGTGGCAAAGGAGTTTTGCTTTTTAGATGGCTGCTGAGCCAGAATCAAGAGTGGGTATAAAAAAATCCAACTGAGAAACGAAACTTCATTCTTTTTTGCTAGTCATGAGGCATAAGGAGACTTTTGAGCATTGAAATCCTATGGAAGAGTAACTTTCACCTCACTGGTACAGATTGTGAACCATTGACTTCTTCACCAAAGCTGTGTGTGGGGTGGGACTATACCCATTGTGCCTTCTTTTCTTTGATACAGGTCCTTATGAGACTTCAGAAAGTGAGAGGAGTAGAAATCTAGTGATGGGATGCATATTGAAATTTTCAAGAGACTGAACCCTAATTTCTGACATAGCATTAAAGAGTGATCAACTTGTGGACCAACTTGATAGCCAGTAGCTGAAATGTCATGTTCTGTAGCAAGGAAGTGACTCATCTAAAAGTTATGCTACATTTAAAAGTGAACTTGGTAGAACTAATGCATTTGTAGTAACTGTTCTAAATTTTAGCTCACTTTCTCCAGGAATCAAGATGGTAGGCCAAGTGACCTAGTTTGGGGATGTTTGTATACTTTTGTTCTTGCTATATAAATCTTTGATGAATGTCCTTTGGTCAAAAGATAATTATGTCAATTAATGAAATTATATGGGATGTTAATTGCTAAATCAGTCAAGTATATAGAGAGATTTTAATTGGCACTGGCAAATGATGTTGGGGGAACAGACATAAATGTTCAGGAATGGGGGCTGTTGCTAATAGTTGCTAATAACTCTATTTAATGCCCCACAGAAGTACTACTAGAACACAGGGGGAGATATAGCTGCCTTTTGTGAACCATGATTCCCTATGGAAGTAGGAATTGGGATAAAAGTCCCCAGAGTCTATAAAAGCTACAGTCTTTTAACATATTTAGCATTTTGAGGGGATATAGGAATTGTGCTATGCAATTGTCTTAAACTTCAATATATTTGCTATAAAATGTCATTTTAGGTGAGTTCCACCATACTTGTAACATTCATTAAGTATGAGGTATTGTACTTACAACAATTTCTATCATACATATGACCAAATTTTATGTGGAAGGCATACAAGGACTTTTTGAAGACTTTGTAAAAAATCAAAAGTTCTTAAGATAAATTTTTTTAAGTCCTACCTAGTCTCCAGATTCTTTCCCTCACAATTCTCCCCAGTAGCTTGAAGTATTAAAGTTGGGATCTTCTAGCATGCAAAAGTGCTAGATGAGTCCTGCCAAGGCACATGAAACACTCATTCCTGACTTTTCGTTGGATTGTTTCTTACATCAATCCTGGACACAGGAAGTCTAAGAAATTCAACTAATAATGCCAAAATAAATATTTTGAAACAAAGATGAAGACAATGTTGGAATTGGTTTGGGTATTATCATCCTTCTAGTCTGGCCCCTGCCAAAATGTTTGCCGTGTAGTACTAAACATTCACAAATATACTGCGTGATGTTGTTGTTGTTCTTGAGTAATGAATGGCTGACTCTTCATGGCCCTTCAAAACCCTGAGGTTTTCTTGGTAAAGAAAATGGAGTGGTTTGACATTTCCTTCTCTAGTGGATCAAAGGAAATGAGGAAAAATGACTTGCACAGAGTCACACAGCTATTGGGTATTTGAGATTGATTTTTAATTTAGATCTTTCTGATTCCAACTCCAGTATTTTGCCTTGTACATTGTGTACCACCAACTCATGTCATAGAACCATCCCTTGTAACAAGTAGGAAAATAAAAAAATTGGCCTGAGCGACCGTGCCTTATAGCATAATGTAGTAGCATTCTTCACCTACAGCTCACCACATCTCTACTGAAAGGAGAAAGATATATTATTTTTGCTTTTAAATCACATTTATGAATTATTTTAATCAGATATCAGCAGTTCTCTGGAATCAAAATTGGACAACAGGAAAGGCTTTCTCTTCCCAGATCCTGACTTTGCTTATGGTCTAGGGGAATGGTAGGCACTCTCTGTTGAATCAAAATAAATTATTCAACTTGCAGAAGTTAATTTCAGAAGACCAAAAGAAAAAAAGAAAAACAAAAGATCCTTAGATAGGTATATACTGCTTCTCATTAATGTTCTTAGGTAAGCTGATTTCATTCTTTTTCATTAATTTGCCTTCTATTTTATAGACACCGGGTGGTTACAAGAAAGTGGAGAAACTGATAAGAAAGAAAATTATTCAGACTCTAAGAGGAAAGGAAGCACACATAGTATATATATTCTTGTTGCTGAAATGGCTTTCTATTTTGAAATTTTCCCCCACCCCTTTCTCTCTTCCTTTTTACTTCCAACTCTCCTCTCCTCCTAAGTCCAATTAAGTATTATGAATAGACCTTCTTCTAGAATGCCTTCCTTGAATTATTACTGAACTTCAGTCTCTTTTCCTTATCATGAAAGGTTCCCGAGCTTTTATTTTGTGAGTTCTAAGGATTTACCCTTTGTTAGGCCTCAGCTTAATTCATCCTGGATTCAAGAGGCAGACATAAATATAGGTAGTCAAATAATCAACAAGTGTTTATTGAATGCCTACTAGATGATAACAGTAGTTAACAAAGGCTCACTCTGCAGAATTCAAGATTATCCCCTGGATTTAACTGTTTAACATGATGCCATTATGATCCAGATATTATGGCCAATATTGTCAGCCACAGCTGTGTGATAACAGGAAAATGAAAAATAGCTCTTTCTTGGCATGACTGAGAAGCAAAGACCAAAAGTGCCAACTTTTAGCTTCAGTTTTTAAGAAAAATAGTCTTCTGTAATTTTGTACTGAAAGGGCTTTATGTATTGGTATCTCAGCCTCCCTCCCTGCCACCCACAATCATTATTAATAGGTCACCATGCTTTTCTGACAGTTGAAAGAAAGGCTTAACATCCATTAGGTAACTGAACTTGAGTACTGTATAAGGGCCAAACACTCTTTGGAAAGGCAGTGGGCCAAATGATGAGCTAGTATACCCCTTAAGTAGGGGTATAAGATCCAACTGGAGTCTTATGAGCTGTGTGCTTTCTTTCAGGGTGGTCCTTGGGGGCAAGCCACTAAACCTCAGTTGACTGACTCAGTCTCTTCATCTTTAAAATAAAGTAGCCAAATAAGCTTGGTCAGACCTCAGAAATGAGGGCAAAGTTAGTCATTCAACCCTGCTTATGGAAATAATAATTAACTGTTAGAGTCTTTAGAAGGGACTTTAGATGATCTACTCTAACCTTCTCATTTTATGGATAGGGAAACTGAGGTCTAGGGATGTGGAGTGATTGTCCCTGGTATAGATCTTGTGATCCTTCATCCAATGCTATTTTTTTCTATATTACATCACTGCCTCACCCTGCTCCCATCCTATTTAAGGGCCAGCTCTCACCGGAAAAGAGAACAGTGTAATATATTGGAAAACTTATAATACTATAGGTATTATAGGACAAAAAACAGGACCTGAGACAAAGACAATCAAGTCTCTCCCTTTTTGTCCCCTATTGAATAGTACACAGCATAACAGGAATAGTAGAGAGCTTGTCATTGTTTTGTCAACAAACAGAAATTAAAAAAAAAAACAAACTTAAAATTATAAAATGAATTCATGCCCAGTAAAACTAGGAAACACATGAGTAAATCTTAGATTTTTAAAAATTTCCCTAACAATGATGTCATAATATCTATAATAAGATCCATAATAAGAATGTGGTTCTTTCCTTTTTCTACCCCAGCTGTTCTCAAAATTTTTGGTCTTGAGACCTTTTTATACTCTTAAAAATTATTGCAGATCCCAAAGAGCTTTAGTTTATATTGCTTACATATAGGGGTGGGTTGGTAAAAGTTCAGCTATCAGCTTTCTAAGAGAAAATGTATCCATTTTACACATTTAAAAGTTTAATATGCATTATTAACATTTTTTCATCATTTTCTATCATCTAGAAATCAACAGAATAATAAATCAAGCCCTCCTTTCTAGCATATGCTGATTTCCAAGGTGTAAATGCTCACAATAGAAATTTAACAGTTGATTCTTGTAAGCCAGTTTGAGATAGCTTCAGCACACCCCTAGATAGATTTACATCTATATTTACATTTGTATATAAACCTACCCTTATATCTATACTTAATCTAAATTTATATTTGTATTAAAGTAGAATTAAAACATACTACTATTATTATGAAAATAATTTTGACCTCATAGACCACTTGAAACAGTGTTGGGGATCCCTAAGGATTCTTAAACTACAGTTTTAAGAACTACAGCTCTACCCTAACAATACTCTACTACAGAATTTTAATGATTGGAAATAATTTATTGTAAATGACAAGCTTCTCTCCTCTGTGAAAACTAGGGTATATCTGATAGCCCTTTCCCTCTATAACTATTAAAAAAATAAGATTCTATTTTCATTGTAAAGTGAAGATATAAGATTTAGAACTTGATGAGATTCCTCAGTAGGTGATGTAAGCCATGATTTACACTTATATCATAGTTGTGGCTTCCTTTTTTAAGAGAAAAGAATTAAAACAGGGTCATTTGAAAGATAATGAGATTATTCTTGACATTATTCTTTTAATTAAAAATTTCCCAACCGAAATAGTGCTTAATGCCAACACCCAAGATTTATTCTGGACCAGTTATTACAGGCAGATTTCTACCTACTATTTCCAATGAGACTGATCACAGGAAAAATTATAAAAGAAATGTGGGTACTCTCAGCTTAGCTGTTTTATATCTGATTCCTTTCCTTCCTCTTTTGGTAAAGCTTCCTATCCCATCCCTGACTTTAAAATCTGTTCTTTGGAACATATTTGGAATGAAATCACATTTCATTCACACCAGTGTAAATAATTAATATGAGTAAAATTTTCTTCTTAGGAATATTTACATTTTAAAAGTCATCAAAGGGTTAAAAGGGCAATTAGGTGATGCAGTGGATAGAGTGCTGAACCTGAAGTCAAGAAGATACATCTTCTGCATTCAAATCTGGCCTCAGACATTTACTAGCTGTGTGACTGGGCAAGTCATTTAACCTTGTTTAATTCAGTTTCGTCAACAATAAAATGAGCTGGAGAAAGAAATGGCAAACCATTTCATTAAACTCTCCCAAAGAGTTAAAGGAAAGAACTTTTGACAATGGTTTTTTAAAATAACACAGGTAGGAGAAGAGAGGTTTTTTTTGGGAGGTATTGGACCACTTCCCTAACTTGTTTTTCTGTCTAATTCTTAGGCTTTTTAGTTAGCTTATATGCTCAAGAACTACTGTGGCTCTCAAACACAATTTTTTTTTTTTTTTTTTTTTTTTTGCTGAGGCAATTGGGGTTAAGTGACTTGCCCAGGGTCACACAGCTGTTAGGTGTCTGAGACCAGATTTGAACTCAGGTCCTCCTGACTTCAGGGCTGGTGCTCTATCCACTGCGCCACCTAGCAGCCCCTCTCAACCACAATTTTAAGTGTAAGTAGCTTAAGCCTAAATCTGAAAACTCCAAGTAAAAGTCTGTGACCCTATCTTTCAGAATTGGCATTTTTGGGTAAAAAGGAGGCATTGGGGTTCAATAATTTGTCAATGTTCTGGGTATAAATAGAAATAGGAATTTGCACCTTGGGCATTTTGAAAAATCACATAACTTCTTCTTAAAGAAAATAAATGAAAATAATATGCCAACATGAAAGTGACACCTCATTTTACTTTTGGATACCTCTAATGTTTAGGAATTTTTTTTTCTGACATCACATCTAAATCTGTCTCAGTACCTTCCACCCATCGCTTCTATTTCTTTCCCTTGATATCAATCAATGAACATTTATAAAATGCTCTCTTTCGGTTAGGCATTTCTATAAGCACCAGAGATGCAAAGACAAATGTGAAATAGTTCCTGCCCTGGAGAAGCATACAATCTACCTGGGAAAGATAACAAATACATATATGGGGATATAAAAATATATATATATACCTGATTATGTAGATTCTTTCTAAGATTATGATGATGACCCTTCAAGTACTGCAGAGATAGATTTAGATGTAAAATTGGAATATGTGAAAAAAAAAAAAAACAAACACAATACTCTAGATGTGGTATGGCTAGGGCAAGATAAAGCAGGACTGTAACCTCCTTAATCCTGGATGCTATACTTCTCAATATAGCCTAAAATTGTCCTAACTTTTCTGGTTACCATACAAGCACTTGTTGACTTATACTGAATTTTCAATCCATTAAATTTCAAATACATTTCTGCTTAACTTTGTCTCTTTTGTCTCCTACTTAAGAAGTTGCTTTTTTGAACCCAAGTATATGACTTTACATTTATTCCTCTTTAAATTTCATCTGACTAGATTTGACTTAATGTACTAGGCAATTCCTATCATTTTTGTCTATTAGTTATGCCTCCCAGTTTTGTGTCATCTGTAAATTTGATAAACATTCTGAATATGCAGAGGCAGGTAGGTGATAGAATAGATACAACACTGGTCTGGGTTTCCTTACCTATAAAATGTGGATCATAATAACCTAACTTCAAGGATCATTATGAGGATCATGAGATAGAATCTGTAAAGCACTCAGCTTATTGAATTCCCTTCTCCCACCTCTAATGCTCAAACTTAGACATCTCTTCCCCTTATACAATT
The DNA here is from genome assembly GCA_023553655.1 of Myrmecobius fasciatus. Taxonomy (NCBI): domain Eukaryota; kingdom Metazoa; phylum Chordata; class Mammalia; order Dasyuromorphia; family Myrmecobiidae; genus Myrmecobius; species Myrmecobius fasciatus. Next base: position 168,005 of record JAJPUD010001682.1, on the reverse strand, counting down.
TGATTCTGTGATATACAAATATATTAAATTATGGCTATCTTATAGATGGAATTTATTTTAAAAACACATGTTCCCCCTTTATGTAGACACACACACATACTATCATATCCTATATCTGGAAGTTATTTGAGGTAGAGATAAGGAGTTTTCTAAATATCATGAGAATTATATTAAAGTCACAATTCTGTTAAAAATTTGAAAACTAATTAAAGAGGAAAAGATCAGGGAAAATGAGCTATCTAACTAGGTAAGTTTCACTTTGGATAATTCAGAGAAAGCTTGAGAAAAATGAAAGACAATAAATATCCCTTTCCTCTTTCAACTTTACAATACATTAACTTACTACCAATTCTTCGAGCAAGACATTGACAATCAATTAGGAAGAATGCAAAGTTTGGGTATACTTTAGAAAAACAGTGGGTGATAAAGAACTTGTTATGTTTTATTTCATTTCAGCGAGGTTTGGAGGCTTTACATTTTTTGCAGTAGGATCAGGCAGGATCTAGCATCCTGATCTAAATCAGTCAGCAGCAGGTAGGCCTGTGTACCTCCCACAAACCCCTCAGCCCTCCCTTTTCCTCCTGGTATAAACCATCTCCTCTCACCACATACTACGTCTAACATACCACTCTGTCTCAAATTAGAAAGGCTGTTTTGATACCCATCTGTTTCCTTCAGTCTCTTGTTTTGTTTGTCTTTTCACTGACAGTCTGTTTATTCAATCTTCTTTCTCAGGGAAAAAGCCTTTTTTTTTCATTTCTCCTTTTTTTTGCTGTAGAGTGAAAAGATCAAAAAAAACAGCTCTCTGCAGATAAAATAAAGAAGAACTAGAAATAGAGAAAAGAAGATAGAAAGATGAGGAAAGGAGCAAAGTTGTGTGTATGTGTGCATGTGTGTGTATATGTGTGTATGAGTGTATTTTGCCTCTAGGCTTTTGCAAAAAAAAAAAAAAAGCCTCCTGAGTTGTTGGCATCTTGCACATTTCTGGGTAGTCTGTGACGTCTCTGAACACATAGTCTGTCATTTCCTCCAATAGAGTTAGGGCTGTGAAAATCAGGGCGACGTGGGTGGGCTCCTGTGAAGACACAGTGTCTCATCCCATTCATGAACTGCCTGCCCTCTGTCACTGCACCCACGGCAGGCTGGATGTTTGTTGTTTAAATAAATAAACCGAGCAGTGTCTCAGGCTAGCTATGAATGCCCTAGCCTCTTACTCTTCAACTTTCCCCTCCCCTCCCTTTCCGCAAACCCCAATCCCAAGATTGGGGGGAAGGGGGAAGGGAAGGAGGGAGGGAGAACCAACTAAAGCAACAAGGAAAAGTTCACGGAGAGATCCAATGCCACCCACTAAGATTTAACTTTCCAATAATCATTGTCCTAATGGTGTTAGCACGACAGGCCCCAGCATCTCTCAGCCTCCTCTAGACAGTGTTGTATGTCATTGAGAGAGGGAGCTCTAAAAACCCTGTCACTTTCAAGAAATGAAGGAAGCCCAGGAGAAAAAAGTATGCAATTTTTTATGCCATTTTGATTCTTTCTTCCATTTGCATATTCTTTTCTTTGCCTTCTCAATTTTAGGAGGCTTATTTCTTTAAAAAAAATCTTGCATTTGTAGAGAATGATTCTTTTCCCCTTAATTTAGATTTTCTTAGTTGAGATTCTCTCCCTGGCTCCTAACACACACACACACACACACACACACACACACACACACACACACACAACTTTTACCCTCTCTGATCTTTAGAGTTCAGAGCAAGACTTCTATTTTCCCTTCCTATAATCCTATCTCCGACTAACCCATCTTCTATCAATTCACCCTTGACAAAGACAGTCCCTCCAAAATCCCTAACTTATTTTTTACTATCTGTTTTGTCTGGCTTTTGCTTGGGGGACAAGGACAATTAAAATAAAAGATTTGGATTCGGCTGGGGGAGAGCATATGAAACACATAAACCATTACTTTTTAATTCTCTTCCAAATGTTTTCCTTCTCTTGGAACATTATTCTCTTCTCCCCACACTTCACCCAAGCTAAAAGATGTTTGTTGAAAAGCAAAAATAAATCATGAAGTAGGGAAGTGGATACAGCCAATCATTCTGGTCTTTGGAATGCCATTGTTACATATCTATTTCTCTAAACGGATTTTTTTACTGGTCCCAAACTTTTTCTGTCTCCATCAGAGACTTTCCCCAAAGCTACTTCCCTTCTTGGAATGTGCTTTCTCTTTCCAAATTCAACCTTTCTTTCAAGGACTGACATTGCACCTCCTCAGAAGTCTTTCACCAAAGCCTGAAGTATTCTCTCTTCAGAATTTCTAGAGTACTTAGTTCTTGTTATTGTTTTTCTGCCATTTCAACAATGAATGAATGGATAGATGGAGGGATGAAGAGAAAGAAAATTGTATGGCATTTACCCTATGCCAAGTGGTGAAGATATAAATAGAAAAAAGCAAGACAGTCTCTGCCTTCAAGAAGTTCACTTTCTAATTGGGGAGATCACACATAAAAGATAGTTAACCTACAGGGAAGATGTAAAGGTCAGAAAGTCTTAAGGGTACACTAGTGGAGTGGATAGCAAGGCCCAGGGAGCTTTATGTTATATGACATTTCTGGGAGTGTGGAAAAGCATGGAAGGTAATAATGACTAGAGAGCCTTTGGATTCCATGGTACATTATCATCAAATCATCAAAAGGAATACAATTGATGATGCCCCTATCATCTAAGCAGTGTAAAGAGTCAAGCATCACAGATACTTGGGCAGTCTAGGCAGCAAATTATTGGAAGAGTTAAATCAGTGCTCTGGTGGCTGACTTTCCTGCTGTTTAGTTAGCCTAGAGGGTTTAATTAATCAGTCTTGATATTACCTATAGAGGAAAAGGGTATATCAGATATACCCTAGTTTTCACAGAGGAGAGAAGCTCGATCTTTCTTTTCTGTTGATTTTTAGATGATAGAAAACGATGAAAAAATGTTAATAATACATATTAAACTTTTAAATGTGTAAAATAGATAAATTTTCCCTTAGAAAGCTGACAGCTGAACATTTAACCACCCCTATTTGTAAGCCATATCAACTTAAGCTCTTTGGGATCTTCAATAATTTTTAAGAGTACAAAAAGGTCTCAAGACCAAAGATTTTGACAACAGCTGGGGTAGAGAAAGGAAAGAACCAAATTCTTATTATGAATCTAAAAATCTTTCCATAATCAAACTTTAGCATGACATCATCATTAGGGAAATTTTAAAAAATCTATCATGACCTTAGGACAGCTTGTTGAAGGTCCAATTGGAAGAGTATAGATGCCTGTGAGGAATATATCATTTATTGTCTTACAATGTTATTTCAATCTGTTTTATTTGACTTTTAATGTGTTTGTCTATTTAATGAATTAATAGGAGCAAAAAATTAATTATCTAATAGATTAGACTCACACATTGTTTCTCCATCATTTGGGACAAAAATCTGAGTAATTAACCTGTGAGTTATTAGCTAGGCTTCACTATGGACAATATTCTAATTATGTGACTTCAAATCCTTTCCATGATGGTTGTGATCTTGGGACAGACCCTGGAAACTCAGAGTTGCCATACAGCAATCTAAGTGGCCTTAGTTGAACTTTAGTACCATATATCCCTAAGGACATTGTAAACTCCCATTAAATAGGGAGCTTATTGTATCTAATATTTGAGTCTTCTGAAGAATAGTGTTTTACACATTGTACATGCTTAGTATGTACTTGAGCACATTTTAAAAAATCCTCAAAAAACAAAATTGAGACATTTATTTGAAACTAGAAATCACAGAAACTTAAAAAAATTGGTTGTTATAGTGAAATGTTGATGTTCATACAAAAACAAATTCCATTCAAAATAACTGTTGATAGTATAAAATATTTGGGAACCTATTTGCTAAGGGAAAGCCAGGAACTATATGTACGAAACTACAAAACACTTTCCGCACAAATAAAGCCAGACCTAATCAGTTGAAAAAAATATCAAGTGCTTATGGGTAGGCTGAGCGAATATAATAAAAATGACAACACTACCTAAACTAATCTACTTATTTAGTGCCATACCAATCAAACTCCTAAGAAATTATTTTACATATCTAGAAAAAAATAATAGCAAAATTCATCTGGAAGAACAAAAGCTTAAGAATTTCAAGGGAATTAATGAAAAAAAAATGCTGATGAAGGTGGCCTTGCTCTGCCAGATCTAAAATTATATTATAAAGCAGTGGTCATCAAAACCATTTGGTACTGACTAAGAAATAGAGTAGTCGATCAGTGGCATAGCATAGGATCACAGGACAAAATAGGCAATAACTATAGCAATCTAGTGTTTGACAAACCCAAAGACCCCAGCTTTTGGGATAAGAACTCACTGTTTGACAAAAATTGCTGCAAAAATTGGAAACTAGTATGGAAGAAATTAGGGCTTGACACATAACTAACACCACATACCAAAATAAGATCTAAATGGGTTCATGACTTTGATATAAAGAGTGATACTATAAGCAAATTAGAGGAACATACCTCTCAGATCTGTGGAGAAGGAAGATATTTGTGTCCAAAGAAGAACTGGAACTCTTAATTGAACACCAGATAGATAATTTTGATTGTATTAAGTTAAAAAAATTTTGTACAAACAAAACTAATGCAGACAAGATTAGGAGGGAAGCAATAAATTGAAAAATCATCTTTACATTTAAGGGCTCTGATAAAGGCCTCATTTCTAAAATATATAGAGAATTGAGGTGGAGCCAAGATGGCAGAGATCAGACAGGAGTCTCTGTAACCTCCTCTAACCTTCCCTCAAGCGAACAACATATGAAGCCTCTAGACTGATTTTGAAGTAAAAAAATCCACAATATCTGGAGGACAACACATTTCTAGAAGAAGATACTCTGGAAGAACTTCAAAACAGACCTTACCTTTAAAAAAATGAATAAAAAACCAAAAAGAGCTCTCACCATAGACAGCTTTTATGGAGAGAGGGAAGAACAGACCTCAAATCCTGAGGCCCCTAAAGATAAAGCAACTTCAGAAAAAGCCCCAAAGAGAGACATAAACTGGACTCCATGTCACAAGGCTTTCTTTGAAAATTGCATAAAGGATCTTAAAAGAGAGTTGGAAGAAACATGGGGAAACAAAATGAGATCACTGCAAAATAAAATGGAAAAAATGGAAAAAGACTACAATGAACAAATTGGCCAATTACAAAAGGAGCTAAAAACAGTAACTGAAGAGAATGACATTAAAAATTAGAATCGAACAAATGGAAATGAATGACTCATCAAGACTTCAAGAATCAGTAAAACAAAAACAAAAAAAATGAAAAGATAGAGAAAAACATGAAATATCTCCTAGGAAAAACAACTGACCTGGAAAATAGATCTAGGAGAGACAATCTAAGGATTATAGGGCTTCCTGAAAGCCATGATGAAAAAAAGAACCTAGACACTATCTTCCAGGAAATCATAAAAGAAAACTGCCCTGATATTTTAGACCCAGAAGGCAAAATACTTATTGAAACAATCCACCTATCACCTCCTGAGAGAATTGACTCAAATTTATAAGAATTCAAGCCACTCTCCAATCGACATATGGTGAAAGGATATGAACAGACAATTTTCAGATGAAGAAATTAAAACTATTTCTAGTCATATTAAAAGGTGCTTCAAATCACTATTGATTGGAGAAATGCAAATTAACACTACTATGAGATAATCTGTGATTATCTTGATACTTTGTCCTGAGACACCCTAGAAAACCCTTAATGGCCCCATACTGAGCTTTTACTCTTGGTGTTGATCTTGGAATGGTCCAACCTAAATGAAAAATGTTTTTAATTCTGTCATATTAGATAGCACTTTAGATATTCTATCTAAAGTTTCAGTTTATCCTTGTAATAATTCTTTGAGGTAGGTGCTATTATTATTAGGGGCTTCATTTTACAGAAGAAAAAAATTGAGGCAGAGAGAGATTTAGTAGACTTGTTCTAGGTCACACAGCAAGTTCATATTTGAAGCAAGATTTGATAAAAGATTTTCTCCTATAAAGGATTGCCCATAAAGGATCATGAACATCCACAAGTTGGAAAAGTCTTTCTTAGTGCAATCTGAAAACACTTGAGTCAATGGTATAAAATTCAAAGAGAAAGCAATGGGTTAAATGTTGACTTAGAAAATCATATATTGGTGTTATTACTATTATATTGCATTTTTATTTATTTTGTTAAACATTTGTCAATTACATTTTAATCTAGTTCAGGCTGCACTAGTTTTGTGGTTACTGGCAGCTCCCAAATTTGACACATCTTCAAAGTCAGGTCTTTTTGATTCCAAGTCCAGAATTTTATCAACTTTATGCCATATAAATTACCTGAATTGAAATAATTAAACTTAAAAGTATATAGTTAAAAAGCAAGCTTCATTAGTTGTATTAATAATGTTCAATATTAAAATTTTAATGTGTCATTTAATAAAGACAAATGAAAACATAGAGGATGTTGGAATGCATTCATTGTATCTTTGGGAAGTTGCATGAGCTAAGGAGAAATGGTATTCAAAGAGAAATACTTAATATTAAAGAAGTCATGATATTGTTGGAAAGATTATGGTTCTTTACCCCTCTAAACAAATTCTATGTATTTTTTAAAATAAGCTATCTGAAGCATTCAGGAAAGTTCTACAAAGAAGAGCCTTTTCTTACTCTTTACTAGGTAGGTAAGGAGGATTCAGAGATCTGAAAGAAAAATATATTTATTTCGATATTTTTGATTAGATAAAAAAGGAGATTCTTTGCCTAAATTGCTACCTAGCCTTAATTACTGAATGGGTACAGCCTCAGTCAAACAGGCCTGTTGAAGACCTTAGCTTAAAAAGACCAAAGTCTTGCATAAGAGCCCTCTTTAGCTGTCCTGATTTATATCTGGTCACTGGACCCAGATGGCTGGGGGGGGGGGAGGAGGAGAGAAGTGAGGCAGATGGTCTTGCATAGCCCTCCATCACTTCAATCCAATTAACTTGCATGCCATGGCATCACCCCTTAATGTCATGTTACTTTTTGAGAATAAAAACCAAACAAAAATGAGCATACCTATTTAATTCTTACTAACATGTATCTTGATATGGTAGGTATTCTGCCAAGATAGAAGGCAGAAAATAAATGTCATTTCATATTCCTATATTTCCATTTCTTTATCTTTAAAGTGAGAGGTTGGGCAACCTGGCTCCTAAGATCTCTTCTGAATTTACCATGTTATGTCCTGGCAGCTAGGTGTTACCTGGGGATAGAACTCAGAAAACTTAAGAGTTTAAATATGGGCCCAGACACTTGATAGTTGTTTGATCCCGGGCAAGTTATTTAATCTCTCCTGACCTCTCTTTATTTGTAAAATAACCACAACAGTGACAATCAAATGAAATAGCACATATAAAATGCTTTAAAAATTTTTAAAGTGCTACATTTTATTTTTGTATAAAAAGATACCAAGTCCTGTGTCCTAAAGGAAACAAAGAAGTAAGCCTTTCCAAATAGCTTTGCAAATAGTGAGATGCTGATAGGACATGGTAGTGAACACAAATTATAAAGAAGGATTTTTTTTTGTTATTGTTTTTCTTTTTTTTTCCAAGACCTTTTCTTTGATCAATGTAGGGAATTCCAAGTGTGGAAACAATTTTCTGTTCAAGATAACTTGTAAGGTCAGCAGGAAAAGTCTGTCTGAATGGGTGAGAGTGAAGTTCAATCAACCATAGGCCAGTTAAGTACAGGCTGCACCCCGACAAGCCAACAGCAGGTCTTAGAGGATGACTGAATCAGCAGTAGGATCTTTCAGAGATCTAGGCCCACAGGTTTTAAGGGGGTGGGATAACTGGTGAAAAGGAGATTGCAGAGGACCTTTTCTTGCCATTTGGAGCAGGACTCTGTTGCTTTGCTTACATGCATTTTTGGATTTCAGTACCAGGGTAAGGTGGAGCACTAGAAGGAACTGGGACCCTGGATACAATTTCAGGATGGAAAAGATTATTTATGATCACTCACAAACTAGAGCACAGACCAGGAGACCATGAACACACCTCCTCTTAGATCATATCATTTTGAAAGAACTGACGATTTCACAATTAACTTTGAAAATAATAGCATGAAAAACCTGTAGCTTGAAATAGTGCTTCCTTAACTCTGGGGCACAACATAAATTTAGTAGTCAAGGAATTGACTAGAAAATGAGCAACCTACAAAAAAGAACCTGACCATAGAAAGTTACTATGGTGATAGGGAACATCAAAACACAAATTCAGGAAAACACGACCATGTCAAAATAGCTACACATAAAGCCTCAAAGAAAAATGTGATTTGGTCTCTTTTCCAAAAAGAATTCATGAAAGAGCTCAAAAAGGATGTTCAAAATCAAACAATAAGGGTAGAGAAAAATGAGGAATGCATGAAAAAGATGAAAAAAGAGCTAGCAATTTGATAAATGAGGAACTGAAAATACTGAAGAAAATAACCCTTTAAAAACAGACTAGGCCAAGAGACACAAAGATTCAATGAAACAAAAAACTCATTTAAAAATATTTTTAATAGTATTTTAATTTTTCCCAAAGAATTCCTTAAAAGTATAATTGACCAAATGAAAAAGAGATACAAAATTTCACTGAAGAAAATAATCTCTTAAAAATTAAAACTGGGCAAGTAGAATCTAGTAACTTTATAAGACATCCAGAAACAAATAAACAAAATCAAGAGAATGAAAAAATAGAATAAAATATGAAACATCTCATTGGAAAGGCAACTGACTTGGAAAATAGATTCAGGAGAGATAATTTAAGAATTGTTGGACTACCTGCAAGTTATAATAAAAAAGCTCAGATAAATTTCAAAAAATTATCAAGGAAAACTGCCTCTATGTTCTAGAATTAGAGGATAAAAATAGAAATTAAAAAATCTGCTGATTGCCTTCTGAAAGAGGTGAAAACTCCCAAACCAAAACTTCCAGGAATACTATAGCCAAATTCTGAGGCTCCAGGAGAAATTGTTGCAAACAGTCAGAAAGAAAAAAAAATTAGAATAGTGTCAAACTACAGCCAGAATAATGCAAGATTTAATAGCTCCTACATAAAAATATTTGAGGGCTTGGAATGCACTTCAATAATATTGAAGAAGCCAAAGGATCTAGAATTACAACTAAGAATCACCTACTTAGAAAAACTGAACATAATATTTTGGTGGAAAATTGGATATTTACTGAAATATAAGACTTTCCTAATGAAATGATCAACTTGATTGGAACATCTCACTTTCAAAAATAAGACTCAAGAGAAGCATAAAAAGATAAATATGAAAGAGAAATCATAAGACATTCAATAAGGTTAAACTGTTTTTTTGTGATTTTTTTTTTAGCTGATACAATTGGATTTAAATAATTTGTCCAGGATCATATAGCTAGGAAGTGTTAAGTGTCTGAGGCCAGATTTGAACTCAGGTTCTCCTTACTTCAGGGCTGGTTCTCTGTCTATTGTGCCACCTCACTGCTGTGCACACACCTGTGCACCCTTAAACTCTTCACATTCCTACATGGGAAAATGATACTTGTAACTCCTAAGAACTTTCTCATTAGTACAGCTGTTAGAAGAAATATACACAGGCAGAGTACACAGGTGTGAGCTGACTATGATGGAATGATATACAAAAAAATAAAATTAAAGGCCAAGAAAGAGGAATGCATTGGGAGAAGGTGGAAGGGAAAGATTGAATTGGTTAAATTATCTCACATGAAAGAGATGCAAAAGTTTTTGCAGGAGCATGGTAGGGTGGCAGACAATGCTTGACCCTTACTCTCTTTGGAGTTTGCTTAAAGTGGGAATAACATACACACTTGCTAGAATATAGAAATCTATTTTGTCCTTCAGGAAGTAAGGGAGAGGAAGGAGGAGGTTGAAAAAAGAGGGGATGATAAAAGGGAGGTGCATTGGGGGAAGTGGTAGTCTGAAGCAAAAATCTTTTGAGAAGTGAAAAACTAAAGGAGAGAAAGAGAAGAGAGAGAGACGAAAGAGAGACAGAGAGACAGACACAGAGAGAGACAGACACAGAAACAGAGAGAGACAGAAAGACAGAGGAAAATATATATAGAGAGAGAGAGAGGAGAAGAGAGAAAGACAAGCAGGAAAAAATAGGATGAAGGAAAATGCACACTTACTAATCATAATTGTGAATGGGAATGGGCTGAATTCAATCATAAATAGAATAGGATAGCAAAGCAAAGACATAAAGGGTGATACCATTAGATGAGCATGGAATAGTTTAGTTGTCAGATCTATGGTTAAGGGGAAGAATAAAATATAAATAAAGAAGAGATAAGGAACCTTATAGGATGTGAAATGGATAATTTTGATTTCATTGAATTAAAAAAGATTTTGCACAAACAAAACCAGTACATCCAAAATTAGAAGGAAAGAAAACTAAGGGAATTTTTTTCTCTGTTAAAACCCCATTTCTCAAAAATATAGAGAATGGAGTCAGATTCATTAGTCATTCCCTAATTGACTAAGTCAAGGGATATGAACAGGAAATTTTCAGAAGATGAAATCAAATTATGTAGCCATATAAAACGCTCTAAATCATTAGTGATTAGAGAAATTTAAATTAAAACAACTAGAGGTGTTACACTTCACACCTAACAAATTGGTTAACATGATGGAAAAAATGACAAATATTGGAGGAGATGTGGGAAAATTTGGACACTTAAGCACTGTTGGAGTTGAGAACTGATCTGACCATTCTGGACAATTTGGAACTGTGTTCAAAAGACAATAAATGCATATCATGCATACTCTATAATTCAGCAATACCAATACTAGGTCCCAAAGAGATTTTTTAAAAAGAAAGAAAAGGACCTATACGTACTAAAATATTTCTAGCAACTCTTTTGGTAGTGAAAAGAACTGGCAATAGACAGAATGACCATTAATTAGGGAATTGCTGAACAAGTTGCAGTATATGATTGTGTTCAAATACAATTGAGCTGTAAGAAAAGAGCAGGATGCTTTCAGAAACACAGGGAAAGACTTACATGAATTGATGCAAAATAAAGTGAGCAGAACTAGGGAAATATTGAACACAATAATAGCAATATTATATAATGATCAATTGTGAATGATTTAGCCATTCTGATCTAAGACAATTCATAAGGACTCATGATAAAAATGCTATCCACTCCCAGAGAAAGAATTGATGGATTATGAATGCAGATTGAAGGGTACTCTTTTTAAAACTTTCTTTATTTTTCTTGTGTGGTTTTTTGGTCTCTGTTTTCTTTCACAACATGACTAACATGGAAATATGTTTTGCATGACTGCACATGTATAAGCTATATCAAATTGCTTGCCTTATTAATGATGGGGGAAGGGAAGGAGGGAAAGAATTCAAAAGTTAAAAATTTAAAAATGCAAATGTAAAATTTATTCTTATATGTAAATGGAAAAACAAAATGTTAAAAAAAGAAATATAAATATGTAACAGACATGTTCTTTCACTACTTGTTTGAAAATTCTTGTCTTTGAAAGAGGGAGAAAGGGTGTGTTCATTCAAAGTCAGTAACAACATTTTAGTCAAATAGATGAACCAACCAATCAACAAACATTTAAAATCACTTACTATGTTCCAACTTCAAATGTCACAGACATTTCACAGAAGAAAATTCTCTACTTTGATATTTAGGCATACTTCTACTAAAAATAATTTGTATTATTTTTGATTATTGTAATCTAAGCATCTTTGCATAAACAGTGAACTAAAAATGGACAGAGCCATCTAATAATTGAAAATCTCTCTTTCACAAGCTTGTTTGGAGGTACAGATATAACATTGCCACACAGCAGACAAATTTCCACAAGATAAAATATACATATAGAGACCAAGTCAAACAAATAATTTTATTTTTGCTACATCCCTGAAGAATTACTTTTCTAAAATCATTCAGTCTTTCTTTGATCACCCCTTTTAAATTTTCTCCTTTTCAGCTGATAAAAGGTGAACTCAAGAGATAAGAAAGATACTTCCATTACTCAAAGAGATTCCTTCCTTCTCTTTTTTTTTTTACCTCTCAAGGTGAATTAATCAAGGGCACTGTGCCCTTGTCCTAATTACTTCAAGGAGAAATCTTTTTGTGGTGGGTCTGGATAAAAAGGAACAACACACTGTTTTGAAACTGAATCAAAAGATTAATAATGTTGCTCATCCAAAATTCAGATTATGGTAATTTTAAAGTGCTTTCTTGCTGTTTCTAAAAGGAGTGGTGAGAGATGCATTAGTATGTTTCCACAAAGAAGTGTCCTTCAGAATGCTACCACATCATATTTTAGATTTATGTTAATCTTTCAGATAACTTGAAAGATTAATCTTGCCAGTTTTTCCTCTTTCAAATCTCAGATCTTGAAACCTGTTATTAATATTGCAAATAGTTATTTCAGAGAACATTTATCTTTTAAAAGTCTCAGTGTGAACAAAAAACATTTAACATTGTTATAAGGTAGGATGGTAGGAAAGCTCTTGCATTTGCAGGCATTTTCCATAGTTCCTCTTTTCTAGAAATGTTATAATAAAATATTTTACATACTTAGGATTTAGCAGTTAATAATCTCAAATTCATCATTGTTATAAAGAAATCTGACAAGTTGATTATATTGAAGATTATCTAATTTATCTAACAAATATTTCTTAGTACCTAATGTACAGAGATTAGAGGGGAATGGGATAAATGATAGCAACAAGATTCATCTGAAAGAACAAAAGATCAAGAATATCATGGGAATCTATGGGGAAAAATACAAAGGAAGGTCACCTAACAATACCAGATCTCAAATTATATTATAAAGCAGAAATCATCAAAAACTCTCTGATACTGACTAAGAAACAGAGTGGCAGATCAGTGGAATAGACTTAGTACATAAAACATAGTAATCAATGACTATAGCCTTAGTTTTGATAAACTAAAGATCACGATAGCTTTTGAGATTAGAGTTCACTATTTGACAAAAAAATGTCTAGAGAAGGGGAAAAAATAGTACACAAGATATAGACCAACATCTCACACCACAAACTAAGATAAGGTCAATATATGTGCATGAGCACACTGTAAGTAAATTATGAGAGCAAGGAATATATATAATCCATCTGCAAGATCTATGGGAAGGGGAAGAATTCATGACCAAACAAGAGATAGAAAACATTAGGAAACACAAAATAGGTAATTCTGATTATATTAAATTAATATATTTTATTACTAATTATATTAATTATTAATTAATATATTAAACCAATGCTTGCTCGTGATTTTATGTTAATATAATAATATTGTGTTATATTAATTAATAATTAATATATTAAATTAAAATACTTTTGTACAATCACAACCAATTTAACCATGATTATAAGACAAGCAGAAATTTGGGAAACAATTTTTACAGCAAATGTCTCTGGTAAAGGCTTCATTTCTCAAATATTCAGAGAACTGAATTGAATTGAAAAGGATGCAAGCCATTCTCCAATTGACAAATGGTCAAAGGATATGAGCAGGCAGTTTTCAGATGAAGAAATCAAATACATCTATAAGTTTATGCAGAAGTGCTCCAAATCACTTTTGATTAGAGAAACACAAATTAAAACTGATACCACTTCACACCTATCAGTTTGGCCAATATGAAAAAAAGGAAAGTGATAAATGTTAGAGAGGTTGTGGGGAAAATGGGACACTAATTCACTGTTGGTGAAGTTGTGTACTGATCCAGTTCTGAAGAGCAGTTTGGAACTATGTCTAAAAGGTAACCAAATTGTGCCTATCCCTCTAACTAGCGATATCACTACTAGCAGGAAAAAAAGGAAAATGTTTATAGGATTTCTTTTTGTGGTGACAAAATATTGGAAACTGAGGGGATGCCCATCAATAGGGGAATGACTGAACAAGCTGATGGTATATGAATATAATGGAATACTATTTATAATTAGAAATGAACAGGCAGATTTCAGAAAAACCTGAAAAACTTGTATGAACTGATGCAAGGTTAAATGAGCAGAACCAGGAAAACATTCTATACAGTATCAAATATGGCATGACGATCAACTATGATTGCCTCACCTCTTCTCAGCAACATGATAATCCAAGACAAGTACAAAGGATTAATAAAGGAAAATCCATAACTAGATAAAGAAGTAATAGTCTCTGAATACAGATTAAAGCATTTTTTCACTTACTTTACTTTCTCATATTTTTTTCCTTTTTTAACTGTTTCCTTTTTCACAACTGTCACTAATGTGGAAATATGATTCACATAATAGACATGTATATCAAACTGCCTATCATGTTCAGAAAAGGGGAGGAAAGAGAGGGAGAAAAAATGGAATTCAAAATCCTGTAAAAATGAATACATAAAATTTTCTTGACATGTACTTGAGAAATATAAACTAGAATAAGTTGGAATTCATAGGAATAAATGTAAACTTTTACACTAATATTTTTTTAAAAATCAATAGTACAAGTATAGGATAGGAAGGTAGGCAAGACTGAGGAATAAAATGGAAAGTACATTTGGATATATAGGATGGGACCTTGACTAGATTTTCTTATATAGGCAATTTAGAAGTATTACAAGATTTTATCTTTATAAATAGAGTTATGAAATTGATGTTTCAAGACAAATTTAGTCAAGTAAACAGTATGGAAAATAGACTAGGGGGATTTTGAAAGAAAGTAAACCAATGAGTAGGAAACTGCATTAGTAAAGAATAATGCTTCTTAAACTATGAATCTCAATCCTATATAGGGTTGTGGGGGAGCTGTGAAGTCATGACTGATATCTATCAATAATTATTTGGTTTGTATACTTATTTTATGTACCTATATACTGAGGTCACATAAAAATTTCTTGGATGAAAAGGGGGCATGAATGGAAAAAGTTCAGGAAGTTCTGGACCAGACTATCGTCTACTAGTCTACACATAACTAGGCAGGTATTTCCTTTTACACAAGAAACAGAACATGGCTACAAGTGTATGAACGGAAATAAAAATCTGCTCAGAAAATCAAATGATGGGATATCAAAATTATGCATGCCTAATAAATTATTAATTGATATTTGTGATTCTTGCAGAATTTTCTTTCAGATTATTCAATCATTTCTGAAATGCTTTATGTTTAAGAATGGGGTAAACATGATATTTAATGATTTTTCATTTAGAAAATTCTATATTCTTGGTTGCAGAGTGTATAAACAATGAAACCTTAGGGAATTATATATTACAGGTGTTCACAAATGCTGGAGAAAGTAAGAGACAGAAGTCCTATGGAAAAATTAAATTATTCTAGGAAAGTTCTAGGGGAAAGTGTATTAAGGTTTAACTCAGTATGATCTTTGAGATAATTTGTATAACAAGCTTGTGATTCATGTTAGGCCTACACAAATCCCATTATAAACAACTTTGTGTGTATAACAGCTGATCTTTAATATCATTTTAAATTGTAATGAGAACAGAATTCTTGGGAGCTGATATTGATGTCCATGTATATATAGCCACCTTTAACTTAGTATAGATTTTATTGTCTAAAAAGTTATATTGATTGGAGCAGTTTCTACAATCAACAATAATTAGACAAGTTGCTCTAGGCAAGAATGATTTTGGTTCAGCACAGTGAATACATATTTTTATAGTTTGGCAGTTACATAGCCATGTTCATTTCTCTCCTCCTATCCCTACCCCCCAGGAGAAATTGAAAAAAAATACTCTTTGCTGAAACTGGTATATTTGGCCTAAAGGATTTGAAGTTAGATACTCAGAGTCAGAGTAGGAGGTATTGGTTTTTAGGATTGTATTTGTTTTAGCTTCCAGGTCCAATGAAACAGATGTAGAGACTGTTTGGCTTAAAGACATCTCTCTTCTTATTCTTGGTCTTAAGAAGTTCTGCCAGAGAGAAATAAATTTGAATTGAGTTATGTCTATTTCCCCCCCTTCTGTTTGGGTGTTGGGATTGTTTTTATTCTGCTACAATTGGGGAAAGCCTACTGTTGTCCCTGGGTACTCCATGAAAATAATGTTTTTCATGGAGCATCCCAGTGTGAAATCCTTTAAAATAATCAAGTGAATTAATTAAATATTGGAGATATTTGTCACAGAAAATGTGTGTTTGCTCTGATAAAGGATGCTAGATAGGTCATTTCCAATAATATCTGATCATCACTCTTTGATAGGAGATCATAGGGAAGGGCAGGCATTAGTTTTTGACTCATGCATCTTGTAAGGAAACTTGATTTGAAGTAATTTTTTAAAAGCTTCTCTCCCCAATATATACCTTAGGAATGAAAAGAGCAGTTATTTCCATGAGAAAAAGCTGTAGATAAAAGCCATTTGGTAGCCTTCAGTGAAAAGTATCATCACTCTAAATGTGACTTTTAGACTAGCAAATAATCAATGTCAAACAGCACATAAATAGCTTTCAGCCCATCTGAGGACCAGCCAAAAATAATAGTTGACAATTATACAGTACTGGAAAGTTTGCAAAAGAATTGTTCATATATTATCTCATTTGATTCTCACATTATTAGAAAAAGGGTCTCACATAAAAAATCCTAAAATGAACACAATTTTTATTCCCAAATTATTTTGGAAGAACTTCCCCTACCAAGATGGTAGCCCTCACCATTTGTCCACATATTATATTTATTTTCCCCCCAGTAGTATTCTACTTTCCCAAATATATGCAAAGAGAATTTTCAACATTCATTTTTGTAAGATGTTATGTTCCAAATTTTTCCCACCCTTTCTTAGTTTTTCTCCTTAAGATAACAAGTAATCTGATCCTTTTAAACATATTTCTGTATTTGTCATATACATTGTATTTAGAGCATTCCTACTTTTTCTCTCTACTTCTGTCAACCTTAGCAGTTGCCAGTTAAAGTCTTCTACCAGTACAGTAACCAAAACAAAGGAAAATAAATACATAGTTACAATCTTTTGATGAAAACAGTAACAACTCAAGCGTTTCACTTTTTTCTTTTTTTTTTAAATTGAACTAAATACAAAATACAAAACAGAATAGAAAAAGAGAGACAGAAAAGGAAAATAAAAAACAAAACTTTAACATTGTCCCCAAAATGTTGTTTCAAAACAACTTCATCCATATATGTTAACAAAACCCCAGCTTCTATGAAGTAATATAGCCTGCTTAATATCAAAAACAGAAGGTAGATTATTGCTTTCAAAAAGAAAGGATAAAGTGGATTTGTTCTTCAAATTAAGAAGAAACGGGGCGTGATCACTTAGTAGAGAGACTTCTAGAAGTCTGTAATCTTCTTAATGTATTCTGATAATAAGTTAAATGTCATGGCTGGTCTGCCCCAGAATCGAGCATGATATGATCCAATGTAGATTCTCCTCCTGTTTTTGGATGTGGATAAATCCCTGCCCATATTCTGTCCCTACTCAGACTCAAGCCTGGGTATTAGAAAGGTGATCTGCTTCACAATTGCTTTTGTGGCTTCCTGTTCCTCTGGTGGAGGATCATGGTTTTGCCAAGCCAGGGTAGGTAGAAGGAACTTGCAGAACAAAACCTTGTCTCCAAAATGTATCCATTTATTCTCTATGGTTTTAACTTGCAGGTGACTCTAGCAACTCTTTAGACCACCTGTCTAGCCCAACCAAGCTAACCTATTCCAGAGTTCACCACCCTCAGACAACTCTACTTACCTCAGGACTGGTATTTTGATTCTCTGTTATAGTTTTAGGTTTTTGTAAAGACCAATTTTATATATTTATGGCTTGAATTCAGGCTTTCCTAGAACATACTCTCTTGCATAATAATTTTAAATGGGAAAATGCTGGGCAAAAGCAAACAGCTGCAATGGAAGGCCACAAGATCACCCAGCTGGTTGCAGCTACTAATTATGTCCTCAAGCACTTTTAAGGGTCATTGAAAAGTATTCTCTACACTAGTGTTAAAGGTATCTTGGTAGAAACTAGCCCTTGTGTATGTGACAAGAAGTGCTGAAAGCAGAAAGAGTTCTCATGAAGAAAGAGTAATCCAGGAAAAATTCATTGATGCAGAGATTAGGAATATGTAAGTAGTCTGACTAAAAGGAGAGAGAGAGAAGGAGACAATTAAGACTGGAAGTAGAATGCACCATGGAAGGATTTTCTGTGTATGTATTTGAAGACAAAGAAATAACATATGAAGGCTGGGGGGGGTAGCCCAGTAATGAACAGGGAATCAACATAAGAATATATGTGGCAAGTAGTTGGTTTATGTTCTGAGTTATGTTTCCTTGTTTGTTTGTTTTTTTTTTTCCAATGAATTGATGCTAGTGTTAGGGGCTGTAATAAGAAAACTCTATAAAATTTTGTCAAAGCCATAAATGGGAATTACTTTTTGCACGGGAACAAGAGACTGAAACATTGCCATTCCTACTAATTCCAGGAACACTACTTAACATGGGCCCTGAGGGTAAATGTTGTGAATAGTCCTTGGTTAGGTAGAATCAGCACAGGGAGGGATGGGCTTGGGAAAGAAGTATAGTGACATAATCCTCTTAACATGACAGTTCAAGAAAAACAAGGGGTTGCCTTCCTTTCCACAGTGTTTTTCCATCTCTGGGATGAAGAAGCATACCTGAACCCCTGGATTTCAGTCCTATGGGGGCAACCCTCAATTGGCCATACTGGTTACAGCTTTGGATCTTCTATATCTGGAGGACTAATTTTTGCATTCCCTGTAGTCTCTGCAGGGGAAAAGAGATCATTTGAAGAAAAAAAAAAAAAAAGCTTGTTTATGACCCCCATAACATTCTTTTACCTGACATTGCATTTTTGAAAAACCAATGAACAAAAGTAGGTTGGTGAGTCTTTATTCTAAATAGAGACTAAACAGAGACTGTGAAAAACTATTCATGGCTTATTCACATACACCCATTTTATTTTATTCACACATATTCCTTGATTTTCTATTTTTATTCTTAAAAAATTTTGACTTCTAAAATGCTTCAAAGCCCCTGGATATCAAATAAAAACCTCTCCAATTTTCTTTGGTGTATTCTATCATACATGTAACTTATTCATTCTCTTGCTCAACTTTTCCTAGATGCAAGAGTAATTTCCACTTATAGCTTTGATAAACTCTCATGGAGTTTTCTTATTATAACACCTAACACCAGCATCAATTCATTGGGGAAAAAAAAAACAAAACCAAAAACCAAGCAAACATAATCAACAACATAGAAATTATTTTCTTTATAAAATAGTATTTTATAAATTTTAGAAGATTGCCTTACCTATCTTCTGTATAGTCTCTCATTAGAAAGTATTTGTATTTCTATATTGCCAGTGGTCCAAATCAAAGATTTCCTCAATATAGAGAATCTTGGTGTTGAAAAGCAGGAATTGTTTTTTGTTTGGTTTTATTTTTTGGTCTGAGAATCCTCAGTGCTTAGTACAGTGTCTGACATGTAACAAATTTTTGCCAGTTTATTCATGTGAAATCCCTCTACCAATTCAAATTAGCAATGTATTGTAAAACTGTAGTCTTAGAGAGTTGTTTAAGGGCATTGAGAGATTAGGAGATTTACCTAGTCACACTGTTAGTATGAGTTAGAGACAAGATTTTGATTCATGTCTTTTTGATTTTAAGGTCCTATCTACTGTTTTTGTTGATGTTCAGTTGTTTCAGTCATGTCCAACTTTTTGTGCCGCCATCTGGGGTTTTCTTGGCAAAGATACTGAAGTAAACAAGGTTAAAAGACTTGCTCAGGTTCACCCAACTAGTAAGAAGTTCAAGGCCAGATTTGAACTCAGATGAATGAGGAGGATAGTCTTTCTGACTCTAAATCAGGTGCTCTGCCCACCGAGCCATTTAACTGCTTGTCTATGCATTAAATCAAAATCCTGGAATGTCAGAGAGTCTTTAAAGGCTATTCCATCCAATCCATATTTGACAAGTAGTCATCCAGACTCTTGAAAACATTCAGTGAAAGGGAAATCCTTTTCCAAGGCAACTCATTCCACTTTGTGACAACTCTAATTATCAGAGAGTTTTTCCTTATATAGAACTGACATCTGCCTCTGAAAACTTAGTTTTCTTCCCTCTAGGGCCAAACAGAACAAATCTAATTCTCCTTCCACATGTCATGCCATCAGATACTTGAAGGTAAATGAGAGTGAACTTAGTGACAATCCCAACCAGTTTGGGATAGAAACAATCTGACTTTTTATTTCCTAAAAAGTCAAGTTAAATTAGTAGCCAACAGAAACAAAACTGTATTTATTCATAGGCATTTAGGGAGAAATTATAGGAACAGAAAAGGAGAGAGTATTGTTTTAAATTTAGCTCTCTTCAAATAAAAGATAAAAATTGGTTCTAGGATTCTGCAGCTGTAAAAAAAAATGGGTAATTGATACATTACAGAAATACTTCACTATCACATACATGCAAAAAAAAATCCCCCTATAAAATCCAGGACAAAAATGAGTCATCAATTCTGTTTCTGCATATTTATTAATTGTACTAATTACAAATGGATATATATTTCCAAGGCAAGATGCTTTATTGCCTTTCACTCTCTGGATTCTGCATTTGTCTTCTTTATTCCAGAGAGACAAAGGAAGCAAAGGACAATATAATAAACTACCTCTATCATTTTCTTTATCACTACTATGTCTTTAACCTTCCTAGCTACCCAAAGTCAATATACACATTTCTTTTTAGTATTGGGGGAGTACTGACATAAGGGAAACTATAAGAACAATCTCCTGTTATTTCTTGGGTCAAAAGTTTTATCTCTCCTTTTAATTGTGTTAATAATATTGCCAAGTTTGAGAAAGAGTTTTTGATTCTTTAGCACATCATTTGTTTATGACTAAATCATAAATATATCTACATGTACACAAATCATGACTCTCTCCCCCCTCAACCCATATACACCTGAGCACACAAGCTCATAAGAACTGACTGCTTAAAATAGAAAAATCTAGCCATTGCAGTTTCTTTTCTTATAGAATTGATTAGTCCTATGAGATACATGAAGTTGAGTTCTGAAGTGGTTTCTCGGAGATCAGAAAGGAGAATTTACTGCAAGTCTTCAATTTAGAAGAAAAGTTTGTTTTTCCTTAAGGGGTTGCTAAAAAAAAAAAGTACAACAACCCAGCCCTCACCATATGTTTTCCTGGAGGGGGAAGGAGGAAGGACAGAACCTACAAGATGAATGCTGACTAAACACGGCAGGGTTAGATTCCATTTCTTGCCAGTCACTAGGCTATTGAAATAGTCTTGGCTAGACTATCAAGTTAAAGTCTATTTAGTAAAAGGCCTGAGGAGACTATTTGTCTTTTGAATTCTGAAGTAGGATATAGATTAGTCTGCAACCAATAAGCACAAATTTTTCCCAGGGTAACAGAGATCAGTAATGGTCCCATGCTCTTTTGCATCTCATTGAAATTCAGTATAATGGTTTCCAAAAAACTGAGTGGAAAGAAAAATTAGTCTTGATTTGAATCCTATCCTGGGGTGATCAGTCAGGGGGAAATTAAGAAACAAAATGAAACATAGATTGAAAAGAGTAGGAAGAGGTCCTCAAAACATATAGTCCAATCTCTTCTTCCCAGGCAGGACCATACCTAAACTTTCACTGACTACAGGATTTGAAGTCCACACCTACCTGGACAAGAAGTACTTCTACAACAATCTGACAAAGTATTATCCAGTCTTTGTCTGAAGGTCTCAGTGAGGAAAAAGATAACCACTTTCTCTTGAGGCACCCCATTCAATTTGCTGGGTAGCAATCATTGTTAGGAAGTTTTTCCTTAGAAAAGGCCCCTAGACATCATTTACTTCCACCTCCTACTGATAATTTTGACTTCTAGGGAAAATTAGAATAAATATCCCATGGGACAATTCTTTAAATACTAGAGGAAAACATTAATTCTTGCCTAATTTTTCTCTAAGTTAAATATGTGAAGTTCCTTCAATGGATGGTCAGATGACTTGATTATAAAATAAGTTCACCAACCTGCCTTTTGGATGCTCTTTAATTTATAATTTTTCCCCTTGATTTGGGGACATAGAACTAAATGCAATATTTTAGAAGTTCTTTCATCAGGGCAGAATAATTCTCTATAGGGTTTATCACCTTCCCAGCATTGCAACCTATACCTAAAAATGAACTTTCATTTGTACAACCTTTTTCAGGTGCCTTATCCTACTGAGTCATCTTTGAAGAATACTTGAACTTTCAGATTTTTTAAGACAAATTTTGTCTATCTCTTTCTTTCATGTTGTATATTTGTGAAGTTGATATTTAAGCCCAAATTTTTATTTGTTCCTATTAAATTTCACTCTATTGGATTCAGCCTCTCAATCTTTTGAGGTTTCAATTGTGTTTTCCAATGGATTAGCTACATATCCACAAGCTTTGTTTCATCATTAAATATGATGGTATCTATGTCTTTTTGAAGTAATTGATGAACATTTAAAATAGTACGGGGTAAACATAGATTTCCTAGACTCTTCCAAATTGTCATTGAATTATTGTCTATTATTAACCATTGAACACTGAATTACTTTGTCAACCATCCATCCAGGGCTGAATCTACCCAACTGTACTATTGGCTAGCCCATTTCTCTTTCCCTTAATTACACTCAATCAGTTAAGAAACATTTATTGAGTACCCACTATGTACCAGACACTGGGAAATAAATATAAATATATATATGAGACAGTCCTTGTCTCAAGGACTTTAATGGGAGAAACATCATATAAATAACTAGGTACAAAAACAAAGCTATAAACAGGATAAATTGTAGATAATCATCAGAGGAAAAGCATCAGAATTAAGAAGGTTTGCGTGTGATATAGCTGGGTATCTGAAGGAAATAAGAGCTAGAAATGAGAAAGAGAGAGAATTTAAGATGTGGGAGTAGCCAGTAAATATGTGTGGAGCAAGGAGATGGAGTGTCTTGTTTTAGGAACAGAAGGAGGCCAATGCCATTAGATCAGTGAATAAGTAGTAAGGTTTAAGAAGACTGGAAAGGGATGTGTGTGTGTGTGTGTGTGTGTGTGTATGTGTGTGAGGAGGACTTGCACCATGGTGGAGGCAATAGAGAAGAGAAAAGGGTTTATAAGAGAGAGACGTTACAAAGGTAAAATTAACAGACTTTGGCAATAGATAGGATTTGGGATGGTGGTGAGAGAAAGTGAGGATTCTAGGATGACATTCAGGTTGTCATCCTAGCTGACTGGGAAGATAGTAATACCATCAACAGTTATAGGGAAATTAGGAAGAGAGGAGTATTTTGGGGAACAATAATAAGTTCAGAATACAGTGGATTTTATCCAATGCTTTTCTAAAATTTAAAGCAAATATCTAAAGCATTACCTAGATCTACCAGATTAGCAAGCCTTTGCATAAAAAGGAAACTAATTTAATATAGAAAGATTTGTTCTTGATAAAAATCATGTGGGATCTCTGTAATAATTACTTCTTTTTCTATATCTTCACTAACCATTGTTTAAACAATATATTCCACAATTCTTCCAGAATTCAAGTCAATATCATTAGCCTATGATCTCCAGATTACATTCTCCTCCCTTTTTTTTGGAAAATTGAAGCAATTATCTGCCAATTCTGAAGTACCTTTTCAATCCTCCATGATCTTTTAAGAGATCATCAACTCTGACACTAATCACATCTATATATTCTTTCAGGACCCTATGCTATCCTTCAGACAGGTTTCATGACTCATCAGGTGCAGGTAGATATTCTCCTATTATTGCCTTTCTTTGATTGTTAACTCTCTATTAGTCGATTTTGTTTTGGTTTCTAGTCCAAAGATTGTTCCTGCTGAGAAAAAAGAAAGCAAAATGAGGTGAGTAACTATGTGCTTCCCATGTCTCTGCTCTATGCTACCCTTAGCTTTCCTTGCAAGCCCCAGCTAGTTTGATCTTTAGTACTTCTGACACTATTCTTAAAGTATCATGTCATGTTTCTATATTCATCCTGTTTTCCCCTCTTGCTTCCATATTCTGTACATATTGGATAATTCCCAGTACTTTCACATTGCCATTTTTAGACAAAGATCCTCCTTTGTCTTTCATATGATCATTTCTCTTTATATCTTCAGAGTTTCTTGAAAGTTTCCCATTCCTCTTAAGCTCCCTTCTAGAATTTCAGTCCTTGACTTCTTTGTATTCTTTCTATAAATCCTTTGAAATCTACTTTTTCCTAATCTCAGGTGCATGTTAGACCATGCCAGGATTTTCTTTTCATTTTCTTTTCTCCACTTTGATAAATTCTAAGATGGATATGGTAATTTCTCCTCAAGATTTCAATCATTTCCCCTGCAGTAATCAATTTGTTCTTGATGAGAATCAGATTTAGAATAGAATTCTTCCTTGTTGATTCCTCTACCTTTTAGAGGATAACATAATTAAGGCAAGTATAGAAAGTATTAGCTGCCCCTCCCTTTTTTTGGCAGAGTGAAACTTCTGGCTGGTGTTGGACTAACTGAACTTCCCCATAACTACCATATTGTCATGCTTTCTCTGCCAAACTTGTGATCTGTTTCTCATTCTATCCAAATAGTCTGCAATATAGTCTGATGATAATATCATTTCTATTTCTGCCTCCCTTGATATTTACACAAATATTCTCCAACATTTTTCTTCCATTCTGGTCCATGAATTTCTTCACATAAAAAAAATCTTCTTAATGTATAACACTGTTTCAGTCACATTTTTTATCTAATTTCTTCTTTTTAAATAAGGAATACCTTCCAGAATCATATTCTAGATCTTTGGCAGTTCTTGCAAAATATGCAAAATTAGAGGAGCTACCCCAAAAGTTCCTATGGACTATTTGTATTCAACCTGTGGCAGAGCATTCCAAGCTTGTACTGGTTTAATCAGACACAGACGGACACAGTGTCACTGTGATGTCATTTTGGTCCTCTTCAAAAACAAAGGACAACAGTACATAAATCCCACCAAGTTTCAGTGGTTCCTTTGAGGTCAAGTTAGTCTTGGTAGTGCTTCTCCTTCTAAGGTTTAGTCTTACTTCTAAAGTAAAGATGATATTAATAATACTCATCCCACCAAATCTCAAAGATACTTCTGAGGTCAAATTAGCCTTCTTAGTTCATATCTCACCAAGTCTCCATAATATCCCTAAAATTGTTTGCCTCAATATGTTAGGATTTCTAGTTTACTTTAACCAACATGTATACTCTGTGCTTTTTCTAGAGATATTTGAGGTCATTTGTTTTATTACTAACCTTCCTAATTTGGTCTCAGACTTCAATCATTTTTAATAAAATCATCATATTCCTTTTTGGATTCTAAGGGGAAAATAGCGTCAGAAATTCGGTAGGAAAGTAAATACAAAAGTTCTTTTTCTTAATTGTCTTTATTGAAGGCCAAAAGTAGATAGCTTCTTGAAAGATTATTTTTACCTATAGTGATAAGGTCTGTTCCCATCTAGTTAGTGTGATGGCAACATGTAGGCAGAAAAAAAATTAGAATGATGTCTGAATCTATAAATAAACCTTTCACTATCAAAACTATATGCATTCTTATTTTGTTTGCAAACCCATAACTGATTTAATTAAAGATGTTTGTAGATATTTCTAGCTCTCTTTGTTTTCCTGGGTATGAAAAAAATATTTGTTAATCATAAATTTGAAAGATATGTAATGGGATTCAAGAGATGTGAATTTGATAATGATATCACCTTCTGTCTACAGTGAAGCTATTTCCTGGACAAAAAGTGTTTGGATGTTGATAGTTGGCAAACTCATCTCATTTTTAGGGCTTATTTGAAGTAATAGAGCATAGTTATTCCTAGTGATTCTAAAGACTTCCACAAGTCTTCTTAGGACTTCTTGGTCTTCCCCATTATTATTTAAGAAATTCTCTTTTACATGTTTTCTTACCTATGTGAAGAAAGCATTATAATTAAAAATAGAAAATATTTACGAGAGTAAAGGCATCAGTGATATCTATTTTCTTCCTTTTGATCTCATCTGAGAACTGAAAATTTCCAGTTCATATCTAGCACAATCATATCTAGACTAATTTTACATTAGTCTGGTTCTGATTTCTCTAAGAAGAAAAACACAACTTCCTACCTCTTAAATCAATCTTCAAAGATTATTGATCACATGCAAAGCACTTGTGGTTCACACATACAAAATGATACAGAGATACTTATACCAATCAACTTTTCTGGGCATTCAAGTTTCAACTGGTTGTGGTTACTTAAAACCAAAGTGAAAACTATCCCTGAGCAAAACTATTTATACTTAGGATCTAAGTATTCCCAGCTAGCATTTGTTACTACTAGGTTACCTGTCTGGTAAGGTTGGCTTTATAAATGGAAAAAATCAAGATTTCTTTACTCTCTCTCTCTTTAGTGCAGAGTCATTAAAACATTTAATTTACTTAGGAAAGGATAACAGGGAAAGTAAACTTTATTTTGAGATATCAGTATCTTTATTCAAGAAGCAATAGACTAAGAGGATAGTTGGTCATAAGTCACATGGTTTCCCTTGCTATTGAAAAGTTTATAAGAATTATTATTATATGTAGTTACAGAAGAGTAAGAGGAGGAAGAGGAGGAGGAAAAGGAGGAGCAGGAGGACAAAGAATATTTTAAAGGGAATTTTCTGCCTAATTTTGAACTTGAGACCTTACGTGTGAGAGATAAACATGATAGCTGTGACAGAAACCACCCTAGTAATTAGTAAAAAATAAAAACCATTAGATTCCCTCACAGTCCCCAAACTAAGATGAATAACCATACCTATTTTAGACCAATGCTCAAACTTCTGTCATGTTTAGTTCTATGTAATACAGATCATTTATTGCTCTCTTCTACTGCAGTTCCTCTGTAAGCAATTGAGAATCACAAAGAATTATGACTGGATATGGTTTCATCTTAAATAATAAAATTCAAGAGCAGCTTAAAGAAGCAGGAAAAATTTGAAAATAAATCTCTATCATTTATAGTCAGCAGTTGAAGGATATAAGACTTTCACTGCCTTTTCACTGGTCTCACTTATTTTTTTCAGTCACACACCCCTTGGTGAGCAAGAGGAATCTCTAGCCACCTCAACATTCATTCAAAGTTCCTCATGGAGGCTCTTTATATTCCCAGTCATCACACTATTGCCTATCATGGTATTGTTGCTATCACTTATAATTAGTGCAATCTTTTAAAGAATGCATAGCTGTGCTTGTGGAATTCTTTTGATGCCTAAGATTTTACATATGGACTCATCATTTATTCTTTTTCTTCCTCCAATTTAGTCTCTTCTAATATCAAATTGTTCTTCCTAATTATACAGTTCTTATGAGGTTGCTCCCTTGCTCAAAAACATTCCATAATTCTGTATTATCTAATAAAGCAGGGCAGCTAGATGGTACAGGGGATAGATTGTGGGCCTGGAGGCAGGAAGACTCATCTTCCTGAGTTCAAATCTGACTCACTTGCCTATTAACTATCACCCTGGTCAAGTCACTCCTGTTTACCTCAATTCCTCATCTGCAAAAGCATTTGGAGAAAGAAATGGCAAACCACTCTAGTAATTTCAATAGGAAAATTTCAAATGAGGTGAGGAACAGTCGGGCATGACTGAAAACAATTGAACACCTTATAATAACTTAGGTTGGTATTTAAGGCATCTCCCAATCTTGCTACTTTCTAGACTTCTGCTTTATGTTTTTTGTGCCTTATATTCTAATTTCTATTGGAGTATTTTCCATTTTCCATATACTAATTCCCATTCCTTGAACATGTTCAGTCTTTTCTTGCCTTTGAGGTTTGTTTACAAAATTCTCTTTTTCTGGAGTATCATCTAAACATATCTCCATCTCTACAAATCCAACTAATTTTTCATGATGAAGGTCATATGCTTCTATGATTCTTCTTAGAGTTGTAAGGGACCTCAGAAGTCATTTACTCCAGAGGTCCTCTGGTAAATGGTGATCAACTAGCTTTCTGAAAAAAATGAACATGTGACATTTTAAAGTTTAATCTATATTTTTACTATTTCTCCATCATTTTCCTAATTCTTGACAATCAACAAAACAATAAATCAAGTCCTAAGTTGTATACATTTCCAATGTATACATAATCACATTGAAAATTTCACAATTGGATCTTGCTGGCTTGAGTACATCTTAGACTAATTCAATCTATAGCTGAATAAGAAGTTTCTCTACAACACATATGTAACAAAGTTTCCTTGAAGACTTCTATTTAGGTCAGGTTTAATACTTTATTGATATACTTACTATGTGACTTCATACACTTGACAGTTGGCTTACAGAACTGGTACTTATCAATTGAAAGTTTCAGAACAGCTTCAATAACTTTAGGGATTCTTAACCTGGGTTCACAAACCACCAAGGGATCCATAAAGAGATTTTGGATAGGAAAGAGTTGCATCTTTGTTTCACTAACTGAAATTTATCATTTTCTTCAATTATGAAAGCAGACAACAAACATTATTCTGAGAAGAGAGTTATAGAATTCTCCAGATTGACACAAAAATCGTTAAGAATCCTTGTTCTATTTAATCCAATACTTTCATTAGTCATACAAGTAACTAAATAGTGCAGTGAATAGAACATGAAGTCAGGAAGATCTGAATTCAAGTCTGTCCTCAGATGAGCTCTTTGATTTTGGCAAGTCCAAGCAACTTAACCAGCAGTTGCTTCAGTTTCCTCAGTGAGGATCACAATATCACCTACCTCTCAGTATTATTGTGAGTATGTAAAGCACTTACTACAATGCCCAGCACATAGTAGACACTTTAAAAATGCTTGTTTCCTTCTTCATGTTCCTCCGCTGTCTTCCTAAAGATACTGAGATCATCTAGATGCATCACCATTTCCAGGTAATTTATGTTTCTGATGACTTTTTTTCCTTGGCAATTGAAAAAGGGGAAAATGATCTCACAATTAGTCAGATTACTAAAATCCAGCTAAGTAAATGAAAAAAAAATTTATTTGTCTTTATGATTTGTTATTGTTCAGTCAATTCTAGTTATGTTCAAAACTCTTTGGGGTTTTCTTGTCAAAGCTACTGAAGTAGTTTGCCATTTCCTTTTCCAGTTCATTTTACAGAAGAGAAAACTGAAGCAAACAGGATTAAGTGACTTGCCCAGGGTCACAATTTAGTAAGCATCTGAGACTGTTTTTGAACTCAGAATGAATTTTCCTGACTCCAGGTCCAGGAAACTATATACTATACCATCTAGCTGCTTCTTTATGATAGAAATCTGATACTATCCAACAGTTCACCCCAATTTCTTTTCCTTTTCTCTTCATAGGTATAGATTAAAGCTGGAAGGTATTTTTACAGGTAGTCAGTTGAGCCCCTTCATTTTATAAATGAGGAAACTGAGGCTCAAAGAGGTTAAATAATTTGTCTAGAGGCCCACAGTTAGTACTTCAGGAAGGTTTCAAATGAATACAATACCATGATTTCTGACTGTTTTATGTCTATAATTTCTTGAAAATTCCTATTTTCTTCACAATTTTTTTTTCTTGCATCAGTAACTCACATGGGTGGCCTTAGAGCTTCTAACAATAGGAATTCCCCACCCCCATAACTCTAGGTTCTCTTCTCTTGGTCATTGTTTTTCTTAAACAAACATTAATATAAAACAATCTCCAATTCCATTATGTTGAAATTCTTTTGTGTCCAGCCAGGCTGAATTTACTCTATAATTTTTAATGAATGTGGTTGGGTCTATTGTGTTTGATTTGTTTTTACCACATAGTCAGAACCTCTATACTTGTCTTTACAATAATAACCTTCTTTACCTTTTATAACACTGCACAACTCTCAGGTTTTTCTGACATTTACTCTTAGTTATCTTCCTCCCTGTCTGTCTGCTCCTCCTCTGTGTCCTTTGCTTGATCGTACTCCAGGCTCTGCCTCACTTCTGAGTTCAATGATCATTTGTACACAGATGACTCCTAGATCTATTATCTAGCCCTAATCTCTTTCCTGAGCTCTAGTCCTTCATCATCAACTGTGTACTGGACATATCCAAATGGATATTCTGTAGGTACTTCAAATGTAATATGGACATTTAATTTTCAGGAATCAAGATGGCAGAATGAGCAGTAAATTGCCACAACTTTCCCATATTCACCTCCAAAAAACAACATCCTAGAACAGCAGTGGTCAGCCCTCCATATGATTCAGTATATCATAAGAAAATGCAAACCCCTCCCCCTACCGGCCTCAACATATATCAGACTCCAGGATTTAGGACCCTGACTCACCACCTATAAGGTGTCAGATCCCTGTGGCCTCCAATAGCACTAGCCATTCTACCCCTACAGCCTCAGTCCAGCACCAGATATTAAGGTCCCTTTTGGACCCCATGGTAACATCTGGCTATGCCAGATAAAGAGCCAGTGCCAGCAGCCCTGGCATAAGATATCTGAGCCAAGCATCCCTTCTATCCCAGGAGCAGAGATCAAATTGAAAAGAAAGGAAAAAAGGCCAAAGAGATGAACAAACAACAACAACAACAAAAGAATCTGACCACAGAAAGTTATTATGGTAGGGAAGATCAAGACACAAACTCAGAAGAGGACAATAATATCAAAATACCTGTGGGCAAAACCCAAAAGAAAATCAGGAAGTGGTCTCAAGCCCAGAAAAAAAAACTAATGAAAGAACTCAAAAAAGAGCTTAAAAATCATGTAAGAGAGTTAGAAGAAAAATTGGGAAAAGAGGTGAAAGTGATGCAAGAGAATTATGAAAAAAGTAAACACTTTAGAAAAAGAAAACAACTGCTTCAAACATAAAATTAGTCAAATGGAAAAGGAGATGCAAAAATCCATTGAAGAAAACATCTTAAAAAGTACAATTGGCCAAATAGGGAAAAAAAAGTATAAAAGCTAATTGAGGAAAGCAATTTCTTAAAAGTTAGAATAGGGCAAGGGGAGACTAATGCATATATGAGGAATCAATAATCAATCAAATAAATTCAAAAGAATGAAAAAATGGAAGCAAATGTAAAATAACATATGGGAAAAACAACTGACCTGGAAAATAGATCCTAGAGAGACAATATCAGAATCACTGGACTACCTGAAAGTCATAATCAAAAAGATGTCCTGGACAGCATTTTTCAAGAAATTATCAAGGAAAAGTTCTCTGATATCCTGGAGGCAAAGGGCAAAATAGTCACTGAAAGAATCCATCAATCAACTCAGGAAAGAAATCCTCCAAATTAAAAATTTTAGTGAACATTATAGCCAAATTTCAGAACTATCAGGTCAAGGAAAAAATACTGTAAGTGGCTAGAAAGAAACAATTGAAAAATTAGGGAGTCACAATAATGATTATATAGGCTTCAGCAGGCATAAGATTAAGATCAGAGATCATGGAACATAATATTCTGAAAGACAAAGGAGCTAGGATTACAACTAAAAATCACTTATCTTGCAAAATTAAGGATAATACATCATGGGGGGAAAATAATTTAATAAAATAGAAGGATCTCAAGCTTTCATGAGACCAGAATTAAGTGAAAAAATTGAATCTTCAATATCAAGACCTAAGAGAAGCATAAACAAATAAAAAGGGAAAAGAAAACATAAGGGATTCAATAGAGCTAAATTGTTTATCTCTCTATATGAGAAGATGATACTTGTAATTTTTAAAAAATTGTATCACTAATAGTATAGCTAGAAGGAATATATTTAGACAGAGGGTAAAGGTATAAGATAAATTTGAGGGAATGACAAAATTAGTTAAGGAAGGAGAAAGAGAAGCACACTGGATGCTAAAAGAAGGGAGAGAGAAATGAAGTAAATTATTTCACGTGAAGAGGTAGAAAAGACCTATTATAGTGGGAGAGAAAGATGGGAGAGTGAGCATTGAGCATCAATTAAACCTTACTCTCATTATATTAGCTCAAATAGGGAATAATATACATAAACAGTCCATTATAGTAATATATTTTATCTGATAAAGAAGTAGGAGGGGAGGAAATTGAGTAAGGGAGAAAGACTGACAGAAGAAAGTACATATTGGAAGAAGTAGACAGAAGCAAAATATGGGTGAGGAGGGAAAAGGTGGAAGGAGAGAGAATAAGCAAGAGCAATAATAGGGTGGAGGTAAATACACAGTTAGTAATCATAGCTGTGAATGAGAATGGGATGAACTCTCCCATAAAACAGTAGTGAATAGCAAAGTGTATTAAAAACCAGAATTCCACAATATGTTATTTATAAAAAATACTTCAAGCAGAGAGATATACACAGAGTAAAGGTAGGGGGCTGGAGCAGAATCTACTGTGCTTCAGACGAAGTAAATCGTTACAGGTGTAACGATGTTGATCTCAGATAAAGTAAAAGCAAAAATAGAATTTAAAGAGAAAAGGAAGAAAATGACATCTTGCTAAAAGTTACCAGAGACAATGAAATAATATCAATACTAAATATATATGTATCAAGTGGTATAGTATCCAAATTCTTTTTTTTTATTAAAGCTTTTTATTTGTGTAACATATGTATGGTAGTTCCCCAGCATTGATCTTTACAAAGCTCTCCATTACAACTTTTACCCCCAGTCCCCTCCCCTCCCTTAGATGGCAGGAAGTCCACTACATGTTAATAATGTAATAATAGTTGACAAGTTGTGCAAGAAAAATCTTATCTACAAGAAAAAAAAAAAGAAAACCAGAGAAAGGCAACACAATGCAAGCAAACATCAATAGAGATCATGAAAATGTTATGTTGTGGTCCACATTTCATATCCCTCTCTCTTGGTGTATATGGTTTTCTTCAGTGAACAATTGGAACTGGTATGAGACAATTCTTTGTTGCAGAGAGCCATGTCCATCAGAATTGATCATCATGTAATATTGTTGTTGCCGTGTATAATGATCTCCTAGTTCTGCTCGTTTCACTCAGCATCAGTTCATGCAAGTCTCTCCAGGCCTCTCTGAAATCGTCCTGCTGGTCGTTTCTTACAGAGCAATAATATTCCATAACATTCATATACCATAATTTATTCAGCCACTCTCCAATTGATGGGCATCCATTCAATTTACAGTTTCTAGCCACTACAAAAAGGGCTGCCACAAACATTCTTGCA
The DNA here is from genome assembly GCA_023553655.1 of Myrmecobius fasciatus. Taxonomy (NCBI): domain Eukaryota; kingdom Metazoa; phylum Chordata; class Mammalia; order Dasyuromorphia; family Myrmecobiidae; genus Myrmecobius; species Myrmecobius fasciatus. Next base: position 134,844 of record JAJPUD010001682.1, on the reverse strand, counting down.
CATGTGGGGCCCTTTCCCTCCTCTAAGATCTCTTTGGGATATAAGCCCAATAGAAACACTGCTGGGTGAAAGGGTATGCACAGTTTGATAACTTTTTGAGCATAGCTCCAAATTGCTCTCCAGAATGCTTGGAGCCGTTCACAGTTCCACCAACAATGTATTAGTGTCCCAGTTTTCCCACATCCCCTCCAACATTCAGTTATCTTTTCCTGTCATTTTAGCCAATCTGACAGGTGTGTAGTGGTATCTCAGAGTTGTCTTAATTTCTATTTCTCTGATCAATAGTGATTTGGAGCAACTTTTCATATGGCTAGAGATGGTTTTAATTTCACCATCTGAAAATTGTCTGTTCATATCCCTTGACCACTTATCTATTGAAGAGTGGCTTGAATTCTTATATATATATGAGACAATTCTCTATATATTTTAGAAATGAGGCCTTTATCAGAACCATTAAATGTAAAGATGATTTCCCAATTTGATGCTTCCCTCCTAATCTTGTCTGCATTAGTTTTATTTGTACAGAAACTTTTTAACTTAATATAATCAAAATTATCTATCTGGTGTTCAGTTCAGAGTTCCAGATCTTCTTTGGACATAAATTTATTCTATCTCCACAGGTCTGAGAGGTAAACTATATTATGTTCCTCTAACTTGCTTACAAAGTCACTCTTTATATCTAGATCTTGAACCCATTTAGATCTTATCTTGGTATGTGGTGTTAGGTATGGGTCAAGCCCTAATTTCTTCCACACTAGTTTCCAATTTTCCCAGCAGTTTTTGCCGAATAGTGAGTACTTATCCCAAAAGCTGGGGTCTTTAGGTTTATCAAACACTATAAGGTTATTGCCTAGATTATCCTGATAACCTATCCTGTGCCACTGATCGACTGCTCTATTTCTCAGCCAGTACCAAAGCAGTACCACTGCTTTATAATATAGTTTTAGATCTGGTACAGCAAGGCCACCTTCATCTGCCTTTTTTTTTTATTAATCCCCTTGAAATCCTTGACCTTTTGTTCTTCCAAATGAACTTTGCTACTATTTTTTCTAGATCTGTAAAATAATTTCTTGGGAGTTTGATTGGTATGGCACTAAATAAGTAGATTAGTTTGGGTAGTATTGTCATTTTTATTATATTTGCTTTGCCTACCCATGAGCACTTAATGTTTTTCCAATTGATTAGGTCTGATTTTATTTGTGTGGAAAGTGTTTTGTAGTTTAGTTCGTATAGTTTCTGACTTTTCCTTGGCAGATAGATTCCCAAACATTTTATCCTATCATCTGTTATTTGGAATGGAATTTCTTTTTGTATCTCTTGCTGTTGAACTTTGTTGGTAATATATAAAAATAGCATCCAAATTCTTTTTTTTTTTTTTTTTTTTTTTTTGCTGAGGCAATTGGGGTTAAGTGACTTGCCCAGGGTCACACAACTAGGAAGTGTCTGAGACCAGATTTGAACTCAGGTTCTCCTGACTTCAGGGCTGGTGCTCTAACCACTGCGCCACCTAGCTGCCCCAGCATCCAAATTCTTGAAGGAGAAGTTAAATGAGTTACAAGAAGATATAGACAGCAGAAATATATTGGGTATCTCAATCATCTGCTCTCAGAACTCAATAAATCCAACTAAAAAATAAACAAGAAAGAAATTAAGGAGGTAAACAGAATATTAGAAAAATTAGATATGACAGACCCTTGGAAAAAACTGAATGGGTACCGAAAGAAATATACCTTTTTTCTCAATAGTACATGACACCTACATAAAAAATGACCATGTATTTGGGCATAAACCCCCAAAATAAAATATAGAAAAGTCAGAAACATTAAATATTTTTTTTTGCTGAGGCAATTGGGGTTAAGTGACTTGCCCAAGGTCACAAGCTAGTAAATGTATTTTTTTCAAATCATAATTCAATAAAATTATATCCAAGAAAGGGCAGTGGAAAAAAAAGAATAAATTAAAAATCCCCAGTTGAACACCAAATTGGACATCTTGAAAATGAAAGGTGAGATTAATATGATTTAAAGTAAAAAACAAACAAGCATCTCTCCCTCCAAAAAAACCCTATTCAAATAATAAATAAATCTGGGGCTTAGTTTTCTGAGAAAAAACCCCAATGTGACAGATAAACCACTGACTAATTTGAATTTAAAAAAAGAAAGAAGAAAAACAAATATCCAGTATCAAAAATGAAAAGAGTTAAAATCACCACCAATGAAGAGGAAATAAAAGCAAACACTAGGTAGTATTTTACCCAATTATATGCCAATAAATCTGACAATCTGAATGAAATTGATGAGCATTTATGAAAATATAAATTACTCAGATTGAAAGATCAGTAAATGTAATGCCTAAATAACTTCATTTTAGAAAAAAGAAATCAAACAAGCCATTAGTGAATTTTCAAGAAAAAAATCTCTGGGGGCAGATGGGTTCACAAGTGAATTACATCAGAAATTTAAAGAACAATTATTTTCAATACTATATAGACTATTTGGAAAAATAGGCAAAGAAGGAGCCCTATTAAATCTCTTCTATAACATAAATATGATGCTGATGCCTAAACCAGGAAGAACTGAAACAGAAAAAGAAAGTTTTAAACCAATTTACCTAACAAATATTGATGTAAAAATTTTGAACAAAATGCTAGTAAGGTGATTACAACAATATACCACAAGAATTGACATAACCAAGTGAATTTTATACCAAGAATGCAGGATTGGCTCAACATTGGGAAAATTCTCAACATAATTGACCATATCAATAGGAAAATCCACAGAAATCACGTGATTATCTGAATAGATGATGAAAAAGATTTTCTTTTTTTGACAGAATGCAATACCAATTCCTATTAAAAACTAGAGAACATAGGAATAAAATGAATGTTCCTTAAAATGACAAGCAGTATCTATCTAAAAACAAAAGCAAGCATTGTGTGTAATGGGGATGAACTAGAAGCCTTAGCAGTAAGATCAAAATGAAATACAGATACCCATTATTACCATTATTATTCAACATAGTACTAGAAATGTTAGGTATAGCAAAAAGAAAAGAAAAAAGAAATTGAAAGAATCAGAATAGGCAATGAGGAAACAAAACTATTAATCTTTTTTTTTACACTTAATAGTATGTTTTTTCCAATTACATGCAAACATAGTTTTCTACATTTATTTTTGTAAGATTTTGAGTTCCAAATTTTTCTTTCCTTCCCTTTCCTTCCCCTTTCTCCAGCAATCTGATATAGGTTATACAAGTCCAATCATGTTAAACACATTTCCACATTAGTCATGTTGTGAAAGAAGAATTGGAACAAAAAAGGAAAGTTATGACTAACAAAAAACAACAAAAATGTGAAAATAGTATGCTTTCATCTGCATTCAGACTTCATGCTTCTTTTTCTGGATGTGGATAATATTTTCCATCTTGAGTCTTTGGGAATTATCTTGAATTATTGTATTGCTGAGAAGAGCTAAGTTGACCATCACATAGTATTGCTGTGTGGTATAAAATGTTCTCCTGGTTTTGTTCATTTCACTTTGTATCAGTTCATGGAAGTCTTTCTAGGTTTGTCTGCCTGCTCATCATTTCTTATAGAACAATTATAGGTCATTTCAATCATATACCACAACTTGATCAACCATTCCTAAATGATGTTCTTCTCTTTAATTTCCAATTCTTTGTCACCTCAAAAAGAACTGCTATAAGTATTTTTGTATATGTGAGTCCTTTCCCCTTTTTGACAATCCTAGTAGTGGTATCCAGGGTATAGGGGTATGTACAATTTGGTTGCCCTTTGTGCATAGTTCCAAATTGCTCTCCAGAATGGTTGAAACAATTTATAACACCACCAATAATGCATTAGTAATCCAGTTTTCCCATATCTTCTCAACATTTATAAATTTCCATTTCTGTCATCTGATAGGTGTGAAGTGGTACCTTGTAGTTGTTTTTATTTACATTTCTCTAATCAATAGTTATTTAGAGTGTATTTTATATAATTATATGTAGCTTTAATTTCTTCATTTGAAAATCTCCTATTCATATTCTTTGACCGTTAATCAATTGGGAAATGATTTGAATCCTTTATCAGAAACACTGACCAAAAAATTTGTCTACTTTATGTTCGTATTTTTTTGGTGTGTGTGTGTAAAACCTTTTTAATTTAATGCAATCAAAATGATTCATTTTGCATTTTATAATGTTCTCTATCTCTTATTTTGTCATAAATTCTTCTTTTCTCCATTGTTCTGACAGGTAAACTATTCCTTGCCCTCCTAATTTGCTCATAGTATCACTCTTTATATATAAATCATATACTCACTTCAACCTTATATAAGACTGGTATAAGACTGTGGGATATTAGTCCATGTCTGGTTTCTGCCATACTATTTTTCAGTTTTCCCAGAAATTACTATTTTTTCCAAATAAAGAGTTTTTATTCCAAAAGCTAGAGTCTTTGTTTTTATCAAACAATAAATTACTATAGTCATTTATTATTGGGTCTTGTGTACTTTACTTCTTCCACTGATTCACCATTCTGTTTCTTAGTCAGTACCAAAAATAGCTTTGATGATTATTGCTTTGTCATATAAAAACTATCAGTCTTTGCAGATGATATGATGTGTAGTTAAAGAACCCTAGAGAATTAACTAAAAACCTCCTTGAAATAACTGACAACCTTAGAAAAGTTACAGGATATTAAAAAAAATACTTATAAACCATCCAACATTGTTTTATATGACCAACAAAGCCCAGCAGAAAAAGATAGAAAGAGAAATTCCATTTAAAATAACTAAACAAAATAAAATACTTGGTAGTCTACCGGCCAAGACAAACTCAGTAACTATATGATTGCAATTACAAAACTGTTTTATCTAAACAAATCCAATCTAAACAACTGGAAAAATATCAGTTGTTCATAGATAAGCTGAGCCAATATAGTCAAAATGATAATTCTATCTAAACTAATTTACTTATTTGGTACCATACCAAACTACCAAAAATTATTTTAACAAAGTTCATTCAAGAGCAAAAGTCAAGAATATCAAAAGAATTAATAAAAAATACAAAGAAAGTTGGCCTCACAATATCAGATCTCAAATCATATAATAAATTAGTAATCATCAGAACTATTTGATACTGGCTAAGAAATAAAATGGTGAATTAGAATTGATTTAGTACAGAACACATAGTAGTCAATGACCATAGTGATCTTGCATTTGACAAATCCAAAGATCCCAGCTTTTGGGATAAGAACTCACTATTTGACAGAAACTGCTGGGAAAAGAACAGGACACATACATACACACAATATCTCATATTGTATACCAACATAAGGTCAAAATGGGTACATGATTGAGACATAAAGGTGACACTATAAGCAAATTAGGAAAGCAATGAATAGTCCACTTGTCACATCTATGGGAAAAGGAAAAATCCTTAACCAAATATGAGATGGAGTATTATGAAATGTAAAATAGATAATTTTGATTATATTAAAATTAAAAAAAAACTTTTGTACAAGCAAAACCAATTCAACCAAGATTAAAAGGAAAGTAGAAAGTTGGGAAATGATCTTTATAGAAAATGTCTCTGATAAAGGCCTCATTTCTCAAATATATAGAGAGTTGAGTCAAATTTATAAGAATGCAAGCCATTTGCCAATTGATAAATGGCCAAAGGATATGAACAGGTAGTTTTCAGATGAAGAAATCAAAGCTATCTAAAGGCAACTGAAGAAGTACTCCAAATCACTATTGATTAGAGAAATGAACATTAAAACAATTCTGAGACACCACCTCACACATATTAGATTGGCTAACTTGACAAAAAAGGAAAATGATAAATGTTAGAAAGGATGTGGGAAAATTGGGACAGTGATACACTGTTGGTGGAGTTGTAAACTGATCCAACCATTCTCGAGAGCAATTTGGAATTATAACCAAAAGCAACCAAACTGTGCCTATCCCTACAACCAGTGATATTACTACTGGGTCTGTATTCCAAAGGATCATAAAAGGGAGGGAAAGGACCAACATGTGCAAAAATATCTGTAGCAAAAATCGGAAATTGAGGCATTGCCCATCAATTAGGAAATGGCTGAACAAACTGTGGTATATGAATGTAATGAAATATTATTGTGAAATGAGAAAGAAGGAAGAGGTGTATTTCAGAAAAACCTGGAAAGACTTGTATGAACTGATGCAAAGTGAAATGAGTAGAGCCAGGAAAATATTGTGCATAGTATCAGCAAAGTTCTGTGATGATCGACTATGAATGACTCAGCTCATTTCAGTTACACAATGATTCAAGACAAGTACAAAGGACTCATGAAGGAAAATGCTATTCATATTTAAAAATTGATGGACTCTGCCAAACACTTTTTCATGGTTTTTATTTTCTTTTGATCTGTTTCTTCTTTTACAACTGTGACTAATTTGAAAATATGTTATACATGATAGCACATATAAAACCTATATCAAATTACCTACCATTTTCTGAAGAGGTTAGAAGAGAGACAAAAATTTGGAATTCAAAATCCTGTAAGAATGAATATTAAAAAATAAAATTAAAGCTAAAATCAATTTAATCAAAAGAGAAAAATAGGGAAACCACTATGTCAGTCATCTTAATCAATATTGTTTTAGACATTGAAAATAACTAGGAAGTATAAGATTGGAATATTACTGTGGTATAAGATAAGTCAGTGGGTTTAGAAAAATATGGAAAGACAGATTTATAAAGGAAGATTTTATCCATCTTCAGAGAGAGCACAAACAAGCATAATATGGTCTTACATAGATATATGAATATAAATTTGTATATATGTGAATGGTTATAGATATTTATGTATATATGTATGTATATATGTACATGCATGTATATATATGTGTGTCTACATATATCTTTTTATTTATACCTATCTCTGACACTATATATCCATACTTGACTGCAATCTTTTTTGATTGGGTGGGAGGGGGAAAGAAAGAGTAAAGTAAAAAGTGCATAGCAGAGAAAAAAAAAAACTATGTGAAAGTGAAGAAAAGATGGACTACTCAAAGCACAGTGTAGGCTTTCTTGAAATGGAAATGCATTGCTTCATATTTTGAATTCTTTCATGTTCTGCTGAGCATATGACAATTTTTTTTCTTTTTCTATTTTGTATACAAGTTTTAAATAAATAAATAATGAATACTAAAAATTGTCTCGACAAGTAATTGGGGAAAAAATAAAATACTATAAGAATCTTAGGCAAAATTTGAACTCCAACCTTCCTTACTCCATTCTATTATGTATTATGCCACCTAACTACCTAGAATACAGATGAAATAATGTTAAGTCCAAATAGTCCTGACCAATTATTCCAGTTGTATTTGGGAGGAGAGTGGTAAATGAGAGAAGAAAAGAAAATGTTAATAATTTGATGAATTCTTATGTAAAATCATGGCAATAATAAAATTTGCAAACATTTGTATAAAAAATTATATTTAAATAAATAAATAAATGCAGCATATCCAAAACAGTACTCATCTTTCCCCCCAAATCTACCTTCCCTTTTAATTTCCCCATTTCCATCAATAACATCAACATCCTTCTAGTCATGAAGATTTGTACTTTCTGAGTCACCCTCACCTCTCCATTCTCTTTCACGTTTCATAATCAGCTACAAATCTTGACATTCATGTAATTAAGCAATCACCAAATCAGGGAAATAGAGAGTTGGAAGGGCAATTCTGAGGTGAATTCTGAGTTGGGAAAAGAATAAAGCCAGATCTCGTTAATACCATGATTTCTAGCAAGAAGGTGAAATGAGAGGGAACATCAGGTACTGGAGCAATTTCAGGGTTAGGAAGATTATACTAGATTAGGATGTTCAAATCATAAGGGCTTTGAAGAATTGATTAGTTATTTGATAATTTTATTTTCTAAAATTTTTGTTATTATTGTGGGTCCTTTTGTGCATTGTGATTAAATACTGTACAAAAAGGACAAAAACTATAGAACTTGTTCAACAACTATTGATAGTTTAATTTGTCTGAAAGGTAGAGTATCTTAAGGGAAATAGTGAGAGAGTAGGTTGCAAAGGAAGGTTGACTTATAGGTGAGATAGAATTTTAAATGTCTTGCTAAGGAGTTTGGATTTGAACCTAGATGGCTCTCTACTGCTTAGCAATTAGAGATTTTTGTTCAGAGTTGTGACGATCAGAACTTTCTGGACCTACTTCATTTTGGTGTTATTTTCTAATGTAATTATATCTATATTCTCCATCTGAGAAATCGTTATTTAGTTGTGTGATCTGCAATTCCTTTAAAGATACCCCAAATCTGTATCCTTCTAGCAGGAACTGATTCTTGTCCCAAAAGGAGCACAGAGATATCTCGGAAAAACACGTAACATTTTAATCATTTTATAAAACCAAAGGAACCATAAACTTTTGAGATAGAAGTTAGTTTTCTGAACTACTAGAGATCTCTAATACATTCCATACTTGTACCATTTAGTCTCACAATTCTGCATTACGTAGAGGGTTCATACTTTACTAAAGATTGATCAAACATGACTGGAGAGACTGCATGGTATTTTAATCCTGAATCTGACACATACTAGCTGCATGACTTGAGGCAATTCATTTAAGCTCTCCAGGTCTCACTTTCCTAGTCTATAAAGTGAAGACAATAACATTTGCACTACCTAACTCACAGGATTGATGTGAATAAAACACTTTGTAAACCTTTAAGTAGCATATAAACATGACTTTCAATGGTTCGAATCACAGAATAAGATATTTAGGTTACCTATAAGATCTGTCTAAAAGTCAAGTTAGACTTCTGATATTCATTACTTGTGAGATCTTGTAGAAGTAAGTCACTTAACTTTCCTGAAACTTCCTCATCTTAAAAATGAGAAAGTCAGACTAGGTCTCTGATATGCCATTCAATTCTAGATTGATACTATATTCTGATACTATAATTCCTAAGAATTGGGCAGAAATGACTCCCTCCCCTCACCATCCCCTAAACACATACACACACACACACACACACACACAAACACACTCTACTTCTAGGTTTATTTGTGTATTCTGGTTTCCATCTAAAGGTAGTTCAATGGACAGGGTGACCTCTCCAAGATCCTGATGGGACTGGGATTTAAAGCATTTGTGAACGCAACACAATGACACTCTCTGGTACTGGCATCCACCAAAGCAGGAGGTCTCCTGTGGGCCTTTTGAAAGGATGGTGACACCCCCATTGTGAACCCAAGCTGGAAGCTACAAAAATAAATGTGTTGATTTTGTATTATGTATTTCCCTTTCTTCTTAGATGAATACACATCTGCTGGTGCTTCAGCCCACCCAAGCATCCTCAGCCTTAAGGCGCCTATGTCTCCTGCTAAGTAATCTGCCTCCACCAACTAAATGCATTACAGAATCTGAGTCCCAGTGTGAATTGGATCATATCAAGTGGAAATAAGAACGGAATTTCCTCCATATGGTTCCATCTGAGAAATCTAGAAACATCCTATCTCAAGGCCCATTCTGGGGGATGATGGGAAAAAATCATGGGTACAAAATTTTCAATGCTTACTTAGCTGAACTAATTATATTCTAGGTGACTATCTGAGATTTTAGTTTATTAGGGAATTGGAAGATCTTCAGAGGCTTTCCCTATATCTCATCACCCTATGATGCTTTGGTCCTACCCCAGGAATGAATATGGGGAAGTATGAAGATGAGGGAGGGTGATTTTATATTAGGTTGCTAGACCCTTTCTAAAAATGGAAATTTGGAAGTCCAAATTGTGTGCTGAGGCAAGTTTAGGCAAGGCTCCTTTCCAGCTGGTTCATCAACTCTTAATGTTTCTTTTGCCCCTTCTTCTCTCTCCCTCTCCTCCCCCTCTACTTTCTTTTTACTCCCCTTTTGTTCAATGTCTTCTTCTTCAAGATGCCAGCTCAGCACTATTGCAAAGGAATTCCAAGTGGGGGATCTTGGGTAATGTACATAATTGCATTTTTTTTGTTTTTGGCAAAAGTTTATTTGGAGGTATTCATCAGTGTGGCACAAAGGAGTGAACTCAGTATGTGTCACAGATGCTCCTGGTCTCTGTTCTCAAATATCCATTCAAATACAGTTGTGCTTCATCCATTCTTCCTGGAGATAATGTGCAACAGGCTCAATGTGGTGTTGTGAGCAATAGATACATTCCAACAGAAATCTAAAACATGTAAACATACTAACAGAAATCAGTGGAGGGTTGTGAAAAACTTGCAAATTAACAACAAATGCAAGGAGAGAGAGAGGCCAGAACAAATGCACTGATGTTTTTCACAACCATGGAGGGGTTTAATCCATTGGTTTCAAAAACCATATGGTGTACTAAACATTAAATGGGTAAGAGGCTGAGAGATACTTGGCAGCTTACCATGGAAACATAAACGCCAGGCATTTTGTTTCCTTGTGTTTCTTTTTCTTTAAATATTTACTTTTTGTGTTTTGCCAGGACACAGTTTTCCACCCCATATGCAGAACAGGCTGTCTTTGAAAAATAGGCTAAGAAGGGGACAGCCTGGCTCTGGGGACTGGTAATAAGATATTATGTCTTTTATCTCCAAGTTGCTGGTTTTACTCTTGCTGGGGATGAAGAGGGGGATGCTGACCAAAAGCCGTTACTGTTTTGGTGGTGACTGGGAAAAGAATAGGTGGTCTTGCTCCCCTTTAACTCTTGGGCAGGTGTTCCCTGTCACCAGGACCCACACCCATCTGGCTGACAGACTAGTTTGGAGACTGGACCCAAAGGAGATGTAGAGTGCTGAATGGGCTGTGGAAACGGAACTGTTTCATCTACCCCATAGTGCTGTAGGTGGTCTCTCTCAGTCAGGTTTGAGGCATGTGGGTGGGCAGAGGAACATGTGCTATAATCACACTGGCAATAAAAAGTGCCTCTGGTTCTGAGAGTTGCTCATAGGGCATCTTTCACAAGTTTCTTGTCCTGCAAGAGAAGAAGGGTGAAAGCAAGAGGGTGACAAGAGAGGTGGGCAAAAGGAGAACAGCTGGAAGAGAGTACAAAATGGTGGCAGACTCCCAAATTAAATAGAAATGTACCATATAAAAATAAATAAATTAGTGCTGGGCCATGAGCCATGTTTGAACTAAAATAATGTAAGCAATCAAATGTTTACTGTCTCTGTTCATTTAGGTTTCCAAATGCATTACTTAGCAGAAAAAGGAAGGATTTATAATAAAGAAATATGGTAGTTGCACAATGCTCTTCACATGATTATATTAGATACTCAGAGCTGACAAATACAGATGTCCTGAACTAAAAATATAACACTTAAGGCATTTTTTTCATGGGTTATAATGGCCAGGAGTGATGGCAGAAGCATACCAACATTTTTAGGGTATTTAGAAGAAGAAAGGTAGTTGGAAGGGGATATAGTTGAGAATGAATGGAGAAATTGAGGACAGCTGATTCTAATTTCTCAAATGTAAGAACAGATTGACAATGGTACTGACCCAGAGGGGCTAGGATACACTCTCCTATTACAGGGCCCCAGTTCTGGGTTCATACATGAACTCAACTCAGTCTTGGTGGAATTTCTTTTTTAAAGCTAGGATCAGGCATTTCCTTGTTTCTCTGACTCTTTATACCTGAAACCTGTAGTTCTCCAGAAAAAAAATCACTTAAGGTTTAATTTTGGTTCATATCCATGAGTCTCTTCTAGAAAGGGATTAGTGTTAGATGTAGATTAGGTATAGGACAGCTATTTATATTCCCTGCACAAATGAAATGTTTTAATCACAAAGCACTTTTAAGCACTCATTGAGAACGATTTAAAATTTGGCTGCTATTATTATATACAAGGATATTGATACATCAAAATAGGAAACATTCTGTGAAATTGCTGAAGAATCATTTGACTTTCACCTTGGCCCTGAACTTTCTGAGCAATTTTCTTAACGTCCGCTCTTCTGGTAAGCTAGAATGTGGTTTTCACTCATGATTCTGATGGTGATCATCTCCAATATGGGTAGAGTTGCAAAAAATACTGTTGCCCATCAGTTTTAACTGAAGAACTTCCAAACTCCTGAGGTAACTACACCTCTCATGATTGCTGTTGGTTACATGCTCAAGGAGAAACACTAGCAGAAGAGGCAGCCAAGACTCCTAGAATCACTCAGGTTTTCTTAGGTAGTATCTGTTGCAAGTAGCTGCTGTGGAGAAAGGAGTCCTTTCCTTCTCATGAAAGAAAAAAGAAAGAGAGAGAAAGAGAGAGGGGGGGCAGGGTCGGGTGGAGCTCCCCATGCTCATCTCATGGGATGAAAGATTTGTTTAAGATGATATCTTTAAGGTCTTTAAAAATGAGCCCCTCTTCCTAGCTCAGCTGATCAATTCTTTGATGCAGTATCACGTTACATGGTGGAGGAGGGTACATGGAACATGTCTTCTAAGAAGGGCCCAAAATTTTCATCCCCTAAGGTACCAAAGCAACGGGATCTCCTCTCTAGACTAGCAAGAATTAGAGGCAAAACAGAACACTGGAAAGTACACTGAATTCAATCAGGAAATCTGGGCTCTAGTTTTGACTCTGCTACCTATGTGGGAGTAGTTTATTCAATAGACCAATCACTCTACCGTGCAGTGATAAAGTTTCCTCCTATATCAAAGGAAAACATTAAAACAAATGATCTCTAAAGTCACTTCTAGCTCAAAATTTCTTTGGATTGTGGAAGCCATCTGTCATGAAATGGTCTTCAAAGAGAATATCCAGTGATATTCAGGAAAAGGCATCAAATAACAACACAGGTAAATTTCTATTTTCCTTAATTATATTCAGCAAGAGAAATAAAATCAGTGCTGAGTCCTTTTAAAGACTAAGGATTAAGCCCATTATGAGGTACTTTCTCCCTTCTCATAGTGTCTTTCCTTTAATGGTATCTTTGTCCTTATTGCAGATAACTCTGGTTATACTGCTAAACTCCTCTGTGTATTTAACCTGTCAATCAATGGAGGGCATATTTCTTTAATGGATTCTTCCAAACTCCTTTCCTTAATAACCCTATTGCTCTCCCAAATGTATTTCATATTTGCTACTCCTGGTGCCTATTTCAGTTCTTCATTTTGTTTGAAATCTCTTCTCCTAAATAAATCTACCTTTTGGCAAAGAAAAAAAGAGAAATAAAAGCTAGTACTGTGAGTGACAAATGAATATTTGTATACTTATTTCCACCCATCATTTTTGTGCAGGAGAGATCGTATCTGCAAGAAAGAATAATCAGATAAAGGAAATACAATGCAAGAAAACCTCAATAGAGAGCATGAAAATGATATGTTGTGGTCCGCATTTCATATCCCTCTCTCTGGGTGTATATGGCTTTCTTCACTGAACAATTGGAACTGGTTTAAGACATTTCATTGTTGAAGAGAGTCATGTCCATCAGAATTGATCATCATATAGTCTTGTTGTTGCTGTGTATAATGATCTCCTGTTTCTGCTCATTTCGCTCAGCATCAGTTCATGAAAGTCTCTCTAGGCCTCTCTGAAAAGACACGTAGTAGGTAATTAATGCCTGATGAATCACATTCTCCTTTCACATTCTTCTTTCAAGAGTGAAAATACTATGCTGTGATCTACTCAGTTTTCATAGTCCTCTCTCTGAATGCAGATGTCTCTTTTCATCACAAGCCCATTGGAACTGGCCTGAATCATCTCACTGTTGAAAAGAGTCATATCTGTGAGAATTGATCATCAGATAATCTTGCTGTTGCCATGCGCAGTGATCTCCTGGTTCTGCTCATTTCACTCAGCATCAGTTCATGCAAGTCTCTCCAGGCCTCTCTGAAATCATCCTGCTGATCCTTTCTTATAGAACAATAATATTCCATAACATTCATTTGCCATAACTTATTCAGCCATTCTCCAACTGATGGGCATCCACTTAGCTTCTAGTTCCTTGCCACCACAAAAAGGGTTGCTCCGAACATTTTTGCACATGGGGGTCCCTTTCCCTTTTTTATGATCTCTTTGGGATACAGAGGATATGCACAGTTTGATAGCCCATTAGGCATGGTTCCAAATTGCTCTCCAGAATGGTTGGATCAGTTCACAACTCCACCAACAATGTATTAGTATCTCAGTTTTCCCACATCTCCTCCAACATTCATTATTTTTTCCTGTCATTTTAGGCAATCTGAGAAATTTTTAGTGGTACCTAAAATTTTTTTAACTTGCATTTCTGTGATCAATAGTGATTTAGAGCATTTTTTTTCATATGACTAGAAATTGTTTTAATTTCTTCATTTGAAAATTGTTCATATTCTTTGACCATTTTTCAGTTGGAGAATAGCTTGATATGCAGATAATTCTTGATCTTATTATTCACCCTTAACTTCTCTTCTGACTTACAGATTTGAATCATCAACTGCCTATTATATAACTCATATTGTGTACTCCACAGGCATATCAGAGTCAACAGATGCAAAACAAAACTCATCATCTTTCTCTCTAAATCTTCCCACTTTCTGAATTTTTAAAAATTGTTGATAATGTTACCACTATCCCTTAAGTTGCCCAGATTCATAACCTTGGTGCCATCCTAGATTCCTAATCTCATTCCTTCAACAAATCCAATCAATGGCCAAATATTGTCATTTCTACCTTCATATCATCTGTCACATCTATATCTTCTTCTCTCCATCATCCTAGTTCAGGCCATTATCCTATCTAGCTTAGACTATTGAAGTAGCCTAACTGAGCTTTTCTGCTACTCCAATCCATATTTCACATAGCCACCAAACTGATTTTTCTAAAACATTGGACAAGTTACCCCTACTCAATAAATTCAAGTGGCTCCCAAGATCTTCTGTTTAAAATATAAAATCCTTTATTTGACATTTAAATCTGTTCAAAACCTGGCCCTTTTCTACATTTCTAGTCTTATATTCTATTTCCTTCTACTTACTCTGCAATCCTAGTACCAGCCCACTTATTCCTCACACAAAGCTCTGTCTTTTCTTTGTCTTTTTGCATTGGCTCTATGTTATGTCTAGAATGCTTTTACTTCTTCACCTCTAACTACTAAAATCCTAAAAAAAATGAATTAAGATTCACTTCAAATGCCACCTTCTTAAGGATGCTTGATCTAGTCTTCCTACTTGTTAGAACCTTCCTCCTTAAAGCCATGTTTCATCTACTCTATTGTTAATTTTTAAAATATGCCTATTTATTTACATATCTCCTACATCAGATGGTAAGTACTTGAAATTGTTTTCATTTTATTTCTTTGTGCTTAGCACATGTCTTGTATATAGTAAGCCCCTAAAAAATGCTTGTGGATTAATAGCCACTAAATAGTATTTGATTTAGAAGCAGAATAGTTGGTTCATCTTTCTTATATATTTCTAAACTCTGAAAAATGTTTAAGCATGAATACTCATTAAGGAAAAGAAAAACTAAGAATCTACTCTATGAAAAATTGAATGACAGAATTTGAATGCTTGAGATCATCCTTTAATTCAGAGAAGCATGATTATAAGCACCTTGAGAGCAGACATTGTCTTTTGCCTTTTTTATATCCCTAGTGCTTAGCACATGGTGCTTAATAAATGTTAATTGATTGACAGATTGGATGATGTAATAAGAATAAAACTCTTTTCAGAAATACTTAATGCATTTTGTGAACCTGATGAAGACTTACTAGAATCTGTTTACCATCCTTTGATGTAGCCCACTGAATTATAGCTCAAGAAAACCTTGAACTTATCCAATTGGCAAAGCCACAGGATCAGAAATTTTCATTAAACAAATGCTTTCTTTTATTGTAGGCTAGAATTAGCCTACAGGAATATGATATAGTATAGAAAAGAAAATGCTTAAATAAATAAATACTGGACATGCAGGAAATAAGAGAAAATAACTTCTTGGAGTTATATTTAACTAAATTCACCATTTTTTGCTTTCTGAATTGTTTTTGCTTTCTCCATTTCCTGTCCATTAGAATCATAAACACCAAAATGAAATGAAGATGTACAGAGAAGTAAATGTACAGTGTGTGTTGAAAGAAGAAAAATATCATTTTCTCCCCACATCTTATCCAAAAGATGAAGTTTCCTGCCAAACAAATTTTCCTAAAACACTATTTTCATTATTACATTTTTCTGTTCAAGAATTGACTTGGAATATGCTTCACTTCTAAACTCTCCCTAGGTCCTAAAACCTTTCATAATTGGGTAGTGCAGTAGACAGATTACTGGGCTTGGAGTCAAAAAGACTTCTCTTCCTGAGGTCAAATCTGACCTCAGATACTTACTAATCATATTACCCTGGTCAAGTCACCTAATCCTTTGTTTTCTAATCTGTAAAATTACCCCAGAGAAGGAAATGGAAATTACTCAAGTATCTTTGCCAAGAAAATCCCAAATGATGGTAGTGGGGTCACAAAAAGTCAGACATAAACTGGAAAAAAAGATTGAACAATAAATCCTATCTAAAATTATTTTCCATTATTGCTGAACTCAAATCCTCCACTCTATCTAGTCTGTTTTCCTTTCTGTCTCTGATTGGACAAAGCAGGCTTTACTCCTGCCTCTGTGACCACAATCCTTTCCTAACCTGGAATTTATTCATTTATTAATTTATTCTAAAAACATATATGAAGTGCCTGCTATGTGAATGAATTAAAACATAAATATCATTCATGAAGCTCTATGTAGTAGGTGATGGGGCTACAGATAAAAAATAGGGAAATAAACTCTATTCTTAGCAAGTTCCTACTCTATTTAGGGGAGACAACACATATAAAAGTCTTATGCTGCAGGTTAGATAGAAAGGTCCAGAAACCTTAAGGGCACAAAGTTGGATGAGATGGCCTGGGCTTCCTTGGTGTACTTTAGCAGGTCAGATGGCAGTACCTGGGGATCTAGAAGGTCCAATTCCAGGGAAAATTGTAAGGTCCAGAAGATTTTATGATTCTGTGGCAGGGTAAATAGTAAGGCCTGCTGGCTTCTATCTCACTAGAGATAATGAAGTGTAGTTGTAGTTGTCAGATACCAATTTATCCAAAGTGATCCAAATAGCTAGATCTCTCACCACTCTAGGTGGAGGGAAGGGAAGATAAAGGGGAAAGGAGATTTTGCTAATTCTAGTTCAGCCACTCTATATATAGAATGTCCTATAATACAGGGGAAAATGAAGAAAGACATTTAAAAGTAGTGAATAATCCAGGCTGTCTCCAGTATAGAGCACCCCATAGAAAATACTGTGAGATAAGACTAAAAAAGTAATTTGGAGTTCATCTGTGTCAGGCTTTGTTAGGTTATCTTAGACTTTGAATGTCAAGCTAAATTATTTAGTCTTTTATTCAATAAGAAAAAGCTAGCCATTAAAAGTGTCTTATTTCCCTTTACTAACCGAAATGAAGGCTCATTATAATCTTTTTTTTTTGTTATTCTTTAATGAAGTATGTTGAATTATAGCAATGAAAAACAGTGAAAGACTGGTAGATCCATAGGATCAGAAGTTCTCATTAAACAATTGTGTATTTCATTACATGCCATTCTTCAAAGACCAACTCAATTACATCTTCTCTCCCTAAATATTTAAGCCTCAGTAGTGAGATGAGGGATAGATATGTAAATGTGGAAGTCATCAACATAAAGATGATATTTGGCTCCCTAGGAGTTGATGAAATCAACTCCTTATATAACTTTATTTAGGGCATAAAGCATGGAAGATGCATCCTGGAAAAGAAATGGAGGAGTAACCAGACAAGTTGCAGGAGAGCCATGCATGAAAGAACAGCAGGTACATTTTAGGTATGAGGAAAGCCTAAGAAAGCCCAATCATTCCAGAAGAATGATGTGGTCAACAGTGTTAGATGATATAGAGGGTCAAGAAGACTGAGAACTGAGCAAAAGCCATTGGATTTAGCAACTTGGTAACTTTGGGAAAATTGGTTTCAATGGTGAGGACTGAAGCAGCTTTGTAAGAGACCAAGAATTGAATGGGAAATGAGCAAAGGCCAAACAAACAAATAAACAAAAATTTAGCTAGGAAGGGAAGGAGAAACACAGGTTGAGGGAATGGTAAGTTCAAGTTTTTTAAAGTATGGGAATTTTTGCAGCTAGTGGGGAAGAACTGAATGAAAAATAGGAGAAAAGAAAGGATGATTGAAGGGGGAAGCTGCTGGAGAAAATGGAAGGAGATAGTATCAAGAGCACAAATCAAAAGTTGGCATTGGCCAGAAGGGTCACCTAGCTTATTCTGGGTAACTAGAGTAAAGGAAGAGAGATTGGAGTGGAGAAGAATATATTGAGGGTAATTTAAAATGTGGAAGTAGACAGAAATATCTCATAATTAGATATCCTTAGTTTTCTCAATAAAGTATAGAATAAGGTAGATGGTATAAATGTTCTAAAGGAATTGAGAAGGTTTTATTGGGGGAGAAGATAAAGTGAAACAATCAGGGAAAAGCAAAAGGATTAATATGCAACCATGAGGACCTAGTTGAGTTTGACAAGCATATTTTATTTGTTCTAAATGTAATGTCTTATGTTTGATAGATTAATAAAGCACTCTTCTTCCAAAGAGCTCACATCAGTTTATCAATCAATGAACTAACAAGCATTGGTTAAGTGCCTACTATGTGCTGAAGATTGTTGTAGGCACTAAGGATAAAAATACAAATATGTTCCTTTAGATACTCCATGATTCATACCCATAAGATCCCTTGGACATAAACTGAATAATTATTATTATTGTACTTCCCTTTCCTCCTCCTCTTCAATTTATTCTTTCCTCCAGAGAATTCAAAATTTTTTAGAAATAGAAAAATTAAAACAAAGACAAGTTAGACAATTTATATAGTAGCAGACTCAGAGTAAGTATTCAGACCTCTTAAATCCTAGTTCAGAGGTCAATCTACTCAATTTTCTCCCCTTTTAATAATAATGTTTCCCTCTTTCATCTATTATACAGCCAGGAAGATTCTGCCACAAGAACCCACATGCTTATACCATACCGCTGCAATGTTCTCCACCTGTTTTTTATATGTAAAGCCATCTGTTATTTGTTGAGAATTTACCAGCACACCTGTTGGAAAAAATAGATGACCAAGAACACCCACAACTCATAATCTCAATTCTAATTCAATCAAATTTCTGATCTTCATTTTTGGATTATTAGACTCAAAGGGTTCTGATATTACCCTGAGACATTCCACTTCTGCTCAAACCCAAAGGGTGAATTTCCTTTAAGTCTCTGGGCCACTGTGTTTCCAAATCTGATTAACACTGCAAAAGTTCTAAGGATTAAATAAATGAGTTCTAAGGATTATTGCTTGGCAGCATCTTTAAACAGCTACCTAGAATGTCAGGAGGACAGAATGCAATGTTGCAGGATAAAACAGCCAGCCCCTTTCCTTCCCTCAACCACTTTTACAAACTAATATTTATTAGGTCTTAGTAACTTGTAGTTACAAACATTAGCAAAGATATGCAGGGTACATGATTCTGAGTTGTGGGGAATACCAGATGGCCCTTATATTCTCATTAATTTTTGATATGAACCAAAGGAAGAATCCCTATGGCTCAGGTTCTATAATTATAGAAAGGGATTAATATTTGCAACTCAATTCAGTGATTTGGGGGATTGTAAACAACTTGTTTGGGAAGTGATTTTTAGTTTTAGATAGTCTCCTAATAGTGTAATGTTTTTAATTAAAGTGTAATTACAATGTAATGCTTTAACTGTTAATAAATGTTAACATTTAAATTTACTTAATTAATATGAATCAATTAATAGAATAACAGATAAATTATTTAAATCAGATTTATTTAAATTAGTATTTAATAGTTATTAAAGATATAAACTGTCCTAAGATTTCTGAGACATGGTATATAAAAAGACCAAAAGCTTTGGTTCAGGTTAAAGTTATTAATTTTTTTTTTACAAGAGCTCTGAAGACTACAGAAGAACTAGAGGAGGAATTGGAGTCAGTTCATATCTGGCCTCAGATACTTACTAGCTATGAGATCCTGGACAAATTATTTAACCCTATTTGCCTTGGTTCCTTGTTGTAAAATGAGCTGGAGAAGGAAATGGGAAACTATTCCAGAGTCTTTGTGAAGAAAATCCCCCAAAATGGAAAGACAGATACAACTCAACAAGATTTTTGGGACCCATTGTATGTAGTTGGTCTAATACATTATGGGGAGTTCTTAATTACATTGTACATTGCAGAGTCATCATTAATAAACATCACCTTAGGCCTATCTGATTGGGGACAAAGGACAATCAATAGAAGAACCTATTCATCCTACACTAAATGTGGGACACAATTTCCTAATATAGACCATAGTCCTCTTTATTCAGTGATGGGGATTCTGAGGAGGGAGATGGATCTCTCCTAACTTATTAAGAATCAGACTCTTTTCCAAACTGATTCCTTCTGGCTTCTTCTTCTTCTTCATCATGGGACAAAGATTGCATTATCTCCAAGTTCTCATCATTATTACCTCTGTGAGATTGAGCTGAACCCAGTTTGGTCCATAGTAGTCTGCAAAGTTTTCCAGATCTTTGTCCCCTGACCTTCCTTTTTAATCTCTCACCAAGTGGCCTGGAAACTCTGTTTCTGCCTTTGCTCTCTGGCTTATGGACTTCTAAGAAAACCATTGTGTCATTGCTGTGACCCTCCCCTTCTTCTAGGAAAGGAGAAACTCTTCCTCACCCCTTACCCTTACCCCAACTTGCTTATTGATCTTGGCTTATTTTGGATAGAACTGATCAGGGCTTTCTCTCCCCTTTTGCTCTCTCTTCTCTCTCTACTAGGAATTGAAAAATCTGCCTCAATGGATTGTCATTCATTGTAATTCTTTTTACATAAGTAATTGAGTGGTTTATATGTTTAGGATTCCTGTTAAAGATTCTAGTTTTAAAGCCATCATAGATGGATATATGTGGAACAGTGGGTAGAGTGCTGGGCCTAAAGTCAAGAAGATTGATCTTCCTGCATTCAAATTTGACCTCAGAAACTGTGCCATTCAATCTTGTTAAGACAACTCTGAGATACCACTACATACTTCTCAGATTGGCTAAGACGACAGGAAAAGATAATGACGAATGTTGGAGGGGATGTGGGAAAACTGGGACGCTGATACATTGTTGGTGGAACTGTGAACGGATCCAGCCTTTCTGGAGAGCAATTTGGAACTATGCTCAAAAAGTTATCAAACTGTGCATACCCTTTGACCCAGCAGTGTTTCTACTGGTCTTATATTCCAAAGAGATCTTAAAGGAGGGAAAGGGACCCACATGTGCACAAATGTTTGTGACAGCCCTTTTTGTAGTGGCTAGAAACTGGAAACTGAATGGATGCCCATCAGTTGGAGAATGGCTGAATAAATTATGGTATATGAATGTCATGGAATATTATTGTTCTGTAAGAAATGACCAACAAAATGATTTCAGAGAGATTTGGAGAGACTTACATGAACTGATGCTAAGTGAAATGAGCAGAACCAGGAGATCAAGAGTACAGGGCAATAACAAGATTATAAGATGATCAATTCTGATAGGTGTGCTCTTTCCAACAATGAGATGATTCAGATCCGTTCCAATAATTTTGTGATAAAGAGAGCCATTTACACTCAGAGAGAGGATTGTGGGAACTGAGTGTGGACTGCAACATAGCATTTTTACTCTTTCTGTTGTTGTTTGCTTGCATTTTGTTTTCTTACTCAGTTTTTTTTCCCCTTCTTGATCTGATTTTTCTTGTGCAGCAAGATAGCTGTATAAATATGTATACATATATTGGATTTAACATATATTTTAACATATTTAACATGTATTGGATTACCTGCTATCTAGGGGAGGGGGATCGGGGGAAGAAGGGGAAAATTTGGAACACAAGGTTTTGCAAGGGTCAGCGTTGAAAAATTACAATGCATACGTTTTGTAAATAAAAAACTTTAATAATAATAATTAAAAAACACTAAAAAAAAAATCTTGTTTGCCTTAGTGTCCTTATCTGTAAGATAAGGAAATGGCAAACCCCATCCACTATCTCTGCCAAGTAAACCACAAATAGGGTTCTGAGAATTGGATCAATGGAAAATGATTGAACAACAACAACAACATAGATGGACATAGATGTTGTTGACTTAATGATTTTCCTCATAGTCCATGGACCATATGCTTATACTAGAGTTCTATATTACTAAGATAAAAGTTTCCATGTATATAGTCCGACAGTTTTTCTGTCCAAAGCCATAGATTTAGAAGGTGGAGGGAGAGTCAATTTGCGGCCATGCTAAGACAAAAATTTAAAAATCTCAGGAGGCCTGACAACTTCTATTCCTCATTGATGACTCCAGTCCTAGAACCACCATTTTAGGAATATTTCCATTCATCCTTCATGTCATTCTTATAGCTTCTCTTTATAGTACTCCTTTAGGCACTCCTATAAATGTTTTCCCCCATTAAAATGTCTGTCCCTTGTGCTTAGGCATTTATTATTGATTATCTCCAACGTATCTTTCTTACATCTTTCTTATACATGGTTGTTTGCATGTGGTCTTTCCCCCATTATATTGTAAATTCCTTGAGATCAAGAACTGCTTTTTCCCTTCTGTGTCCCCAGCACTTAGCAGTTTCTGCCACATAGTAAGAGCCTAATTAATGCATTATTTAGCTATCTGTCTTTCTGTCTGAAACATTTAAGAATGCAACAGAATTAATAATTATTGAAAATTGGGGTGGGAGTTTACCTTCAATTTCCATTAGGTACCATAACATGAAAGTAGTATTTTTCAGAAAAAGGACCCTAAAAATAAATATGGACAAAAAAGTGGATAGAAATTGTCCCTTAAAGATAGGAATAAAAATCAAATCATTTTTCCTGAAAAGCAAAGAATCATTTCCTACATTAGAAAGAATTTAAAACTTTATTGGTTTTTGTTTTGTTTTTATTCCCCACCCTCCAATCCTCTTCCTGTATAATAAAAGAAACTAGTCAATTGAGTTCCTTTCCCCTTGATAGGAAACCATCTCTGGGAAAGGGATTGTTCTTCAAAAAATGCATAAAAAGAAAGTAATAAAAAAATGAAACAAAAAATGAATGCCCCCCCTCAGTCATTTCCAACTGGCAAGACCTTTCTATGGGTAAGTCATGTAGCCTTGTGGATGTTCTTCACATGGGCTACTAAGCCAATTGCATTGTGATAAGGGCAGCTAGTGAATGAGGTCAGCCTAATTAGCCAGGCTAATGTCTGGTTTCCTGTGGAGTGCTTTTGTAAAGTAATTGCCTGCCTTAGGGTCAAAATGCAGTAATTACAGGTCTTTTACTAAATGAGATAAACAGTCTTTGAATTCTTCCACCAAATAAGTCTATCCCAGGGAGGCATTTTTCATTGTGCCCCATACAAAATACCCTGCAGAAGGTATTTTGACAAGTGATATCAATACCATGTTGTTATTTATTTATTCTGGATTTGGGACATAAATACAAACATCTCTGCTTACCACACTGAAAGTTAATAAACAATCAGATTATGTCAAACTACAGGCATGGGTTATTTTTACTCTAAAACTGAGAACAAAAAAAATTGCTTGAGTAGAAATTTTAGTAGATTTTAAAACACTGGAAAAAAATAAAAACCAGCTGAAAAAAATGAATCACTTTCCTCACAAGTTCTCCCTTCCTTACAGTTTCAGTATCACCCAGATCTTCGCTTTTTTACTAAATGTTTTCCCATGCCTGGAATGTTCTTTCTCCTCACCTCTGCTTCCTGGCTTCTCTGGCCTATTTCAAGACTCAGCTCAAATGCCATTCTCTAAGAGGTCTTTCTTTCCAAAGTCTTCTCCACTGCTAATGGCAACCTTTTGAAATTTTTTTCCTTTCTTTTTTTTTCAATTTATTTTTTAAAATTTTCCCCAGTTATATGTAAAATAATTTCTTATATTTATTTTTAAAACTTTGAGTTCCAGATTCTCTCTCCTTTTCCCCACTCCCAGTTCCCATTAAGAAGGCATATATGAAGTTATACAAAACATAAAATTATTTTCCATTTACACTGCATGCATCTTGTATGAATATACTTATTTGCATGTTGTCTCCCCCTTTAGATTGTGAGCTCTGTAAAATTCCCTTTCTTTGTATCCCTAGCATTTAGCACAGTGTCAGGCACATTGTAAAATACTTAAAAAATACTTATTGATTGACCGTTTTGTTTTTTTTTTTCCTTTACTTCTTTCTCCTTCCTTTTCCTTTCAAAAAATGTGTTGCTTTGGTTCTTGTTTGATTATTTTTTGAGGGGCAGGAACAGGTACCCAGGAACAGGCTATGAACCAGGCAGGAGATCATAATTTTATAAAGGAGTACTTTCACACTCGTAACAGGGTGCAGTGACAGGTGCCAACTGACAGCTCTGTCATCCATTACCCACTTCCAGGACATAGATTCAAGACAAGGTGAGAAAACAACTTTCATAGGATAGTGGCTTTCTGGGCCTTGAGCTGTAAATAGAAAAAGGAGGAGATTCAGGAGTCTCAGACTCCCAATTCAGATCAGGGTTTTGTTTTTAGCATCTAACCCAGGTAGGTCAAGAATCCCAGACCAAAGGGAATGCTGTACTTGTGTCACTCTGAACCAATAGAGCTTTCTAGCTAAATAATAGGAGCTGAATCCAGAAGCTGTATTTTGCTCAGATCCACACCAAACAGAGCTCTGTTTGCAGAACTCAGACCAAAGGGGCAGCAGCAGATTTTGCCTGGGATTAGGGAACCTCTGGGAGCCTCAAAAGCTTGCAAGGTTTATAGCTTGTTCTTGAGATCTTGGAACACAATACTCAAAATCCTGAGAAAACAAGAAGACCAGCTTTCCCTCCAGAAGTGTGGCAGAACAAATTTAGGAATCCCTGAACTAAGTATCATGATGACCAAAGAGTCTAAATATCACACTTCAGAAAATGTTAATAGAAAATTCACCAAATATCTAATGAACCAAAAAGCAAATGGAAATAAATACAAAGAATCCACAAGTCACCTCCTGAAAGAAACCCCAAAATAAAAACTGTCAAGAGTATCATATCCAAAATCCAGTTTCCAGGTTAAAGAAGAATTACCACAAGTAGCAAGCAAGCAAGCAAGATTAAACTACTAAGAAGCCACAGTCAGAATTATACATGTCTTAGCAGCCACCTTCCAAATGGGGTCATGAAGAGTTGGATGTAACACTGAAAAATGACTAAACAACTGTAAAGTGAAGAACTTAGAATCTGGTATTCTCTAAAGAAAAGAACATGAGTCTATAGCTAAGGATAAGTTACCCATCAAAATTATGAATATAATGCTACAGAGGAAAGTATGAATCTTTAATGTAAGAGAGGACTTCCAAATAGTTTATTTTTATAATGTTTTATTTTTCCCCCAATTACATGTTAAAACAATTTTTGGACATAAAAAAAAAAAACTGCTGAGTTCCAAATTCTATCCCTTCCTTGAGGGGGAAGGGAGTTAAGAAATCAGATGTAGATTATACATATACAATAATATAAAACATTTCCTTATTACCAATTTTGTATAAACAGATATGAATTTAATAAAAGGAATAAAAAGGGGAAAAGAAGGAAAGAGAGAAAGAAAGAAGAAAAAAGTGTGCTTCAGTCTGCATTCAGAAAGTATTATGTTTCATCATGAGTCCTTTGGGATTGCTTTGGATTATAGTATTGCTGAGAATAGCTAAGTCATTCACAATTGTTCATTGTACAATATTGCTGTTATTGTGTACAATGTTCTCCTGCTTCTTCTCACTTCACTTTCCAAGTTTTTCTGAAATCATCCATCTTGTCATTTCTTATAGCACGAGAATATTCCCCAAGCATTCTTGATGAAAAGACTAGAGCTGCAGAGAAATTTTGAAGTTCACATAAAAGTATGAAGAGAAATATAGTTAAGCATGAATTAAAAATGAGAAGGGGAAATAATACGTGTCCGTTTTAAATATTATCATCATCATTAGGATTTGTAGGAAGAATCTAAATAGACAAGACATGGGAGTGGTTCAGGCTAGAAGTGTTATGATGATCTTAAGAAGAAAATGGGGAATACACTGGAGGGGGAGGGGAAGAAAAAGATTAGGGAAAATTATTTTACATTAACAAGGTGCAGTTCTCTATCTGCTGTGCTATTAGATGCTTTTAAAGAACTGAGGTCACACACTGAATTCTCAGCCATGTATACATATAGGAAGAATTAGCATCACTCCAACAGGAACTACATAACAGTAGATAAAATACTGACTTTGGAAGCAGGAAAATCATAGTTTAGATCCATATGACATTATTTTTGTAATCCAATGTAAGGCTACTTAAATTCTGTTTTTTGGGCAATTCTAAAAGATATCTACTAAGTCATAGACAACATTAATCTGTTTTAGTAGATGATAATAATAGCTAGCATTTATATAGCACTTCAACATTGGCAAGCTGCTTCACAAATACAATTTTGTCCTTGCAACAAACCTGGGAGGTAGATTCTATTATCATTCCCATTTTGTAGATGATAAAACTGAAACAGGATGAAGTTAAGTGATTTGCCCAGCATCCTATATGTATTAAGTCTTTGAATTTGAAGGCAGATCATTCTTAGTCTAGGTCCACTTACTACTTATGATGAGTTCTTGAGCCATGGTGGTCCGTGAAACAAAATGTTTCAAATGGTCCTTCAAAAATATATTTCCACAAACAAAATCTGTCAGGTAATGATCCTACTAAATAAATGTTGGGAACTTGATAGCTCAAGTTACCTTCTCAAAAAACAGACAAAATTAGGGAGGAATTCAATTCATTTTTATAAAGATTCAATTTATTTTTATAATTCAAGCCTATTTTTCATCAACACTAGGATGTGAAAATAAAACAAAACAATAATTCTCATGCTTTCAAGTTATTAACATTATACTAGAAAGGAGTAAAAGAGTCTAAAAGGTATCTGGATACATTCATATGGTCCTTTCATTAAGTGCTGCTACCACCACATAGATTGTAAATTTAGAAATTGCCTCAAAGATCACCTAATTTAGGAATGGTTAACATTATACATTATGGACACCATAGGTGGTCTGATGCATCCTATGGACCCCTTCTCATAGCAATGTTTTTCAAATGCTCAAAGTAAAAAGTATATGATTACAGAGGAAAGAAATTATATTGTAATGTAGTTATAAAAATATTTTTTTCTAAAAACCAAGTTCACAAACTCCAGTTTAAATCTAACCCTCTCATTTTGTAGATGAGGAAATAAAGCACCAAACTTGTGAAGTATATGGTACAAAATCATATATATATGTATATATATATATGTGTGTGTGTGTGTGTGTGTGTGTGTGTGTGTGTAGAAGATAGATTAGTGTTAGAAACACACTTGATACTGAAAATCAGATGCCAAGAAAAATTTGTTAATGAAGAATCTTAAGAAATTGTGTTAACGTTTCAGACTAGAAGCAGACTCTGCCCTTTTTCTGGAAAAGGGAATGCTGAGTACAGAAGCAGAGAATCTTTATATTTGTTAGCTTGGGGCAGTCCCTACCTTCAGAGACCAGATTGGTGTATTCCCTTCAGGGTTACCATCTTTCTGATATGCCTGCTGTATGTTTTCCCCTAAATATGTATAAGTATGTCTTCCCTCCCTTGTCATAATGTTCAAAAATGATAGAAAACTCCTCCTAGGGGTGTGTTGCTTAATATTCAATTAACCTATTAAGCAGCAGCAATAGTGATTTGGCCAAGTCAGGTCATTGACCCCCAACCAGTTAGAGGTGGATTGGCTGTTTAAGTTTGTCCACAAGACTTTTTCTGATTGGCTGAATCCATCTGTGCCTTCCTAGCTCCCAATTCCTTATTTGCTTAAGGCTTCTGAGAGATTGAAATTTAATTTTTTTATGGAAAATAACCTTCCTAAATTTCTCACATTCTGAAAACCCATTGGTCAGTGGTACTTATTATCTTACATAACTTTGAAGCTTGCAACTTTCTGTGGAAAGCTAACTTTTCGCTATTTTTCGCATTAGTCTGTCAGAATCCAAATCCAAGGCTATGGACAATTCTAATCACTATGAATCAAACCTGAGATAAAGCATAAATTTGTCACTTGGAAGCTCCCATCTGTTACTTCCAACTGCTTCCACAGGGGGAGATTAGGAACTCACTTGAAATTTATGGATCCTAGAGAATTGCCTTGGGCAATTAAGAAGCTCAATAACTGAACGAAATTATGCTATATGTCAAAGATAGGACTTGAATACAACTCTTCCTGTTATTGTTCTTTCTTCATTTTTGAAGAGGGCCAAGGATGATATTTTGATTTGCACATGAACTGAACTCTCTGCAAAGTGGTCAACCTTATTCTTTCTTCCAGAGTCATTGAGGTCTGGAGTCAAGACAAAAATCATGGTGACTAGCAATAACCCAGGATGCAGTGGATCATCTTCCTGTCTTCAGTCTGACCAAGATCTAAGTGCTCCACAGAGTCTGCTTCGGTCACTTTCATGGCTGTTGGAACAAATTGTTCTCATCCATCTATTCCTCTGGGGATTCCTTCACATATTTTGAATTTAACTCAACTTTTGAACCCATTGACAGGTTTGAGGCCTATTGGTTACCCTGGACCTTGTTTAGCTCATCTGCCAAGATAGTTTTTTCCAGGTTGTGGCCACTACACATGCCATATAGCTAGCTTCTTGGAACCATAGGTGAAAGTTGGATATCAAAGGTAAATAAACCTTGAAAAGAGTTTGATAAGCCTCCATAATAGAGGCACTAATCCTCCCTGGACATCCCATATACTTTCTGCTCCAAGGCTGATTTTCTACCTGTTACATTCTGCTACCTTTCAATTGATTAATATTTACATTCATATGGGGCAGCTAGGTGGCATAGTGGATAGATCACTAGCCCTGAAGTCAGGAGGACCTGATTCAAATCTGGTCTCAGACACTTAACACTTCCTAACTGTGTGACCCTGAGCAAGTCACTTAACCTCAATTGCCTCAGTGCAAAATATATATATATATGTATATATATATTTATATTTTTATCTCTAAACATATGCATACACATACACAGATATATATGTGTGTATATACATTATATACATCATACATGTAAATATATGGGTATATATATATATGCATACTATACTTAGATATGTTTGTGTTCATGTGGGTGAACATTTCCTAGCTACACGACACTAGCATTTTTTTTGGGGGGGGAGCTTTTTTGCTTAAAAAAAAAAAGCCAAACCCTTGGGATTGTGACTTGTTTAGGATCATACAGCTAGTAAGTGTTAAGTGTCTGAGGACAAATTTGAACTCTACTCTTTCTGACTCCAGAGCAGGGGCTCTATCCATTACATCAGCTACCTGCCCTCATTTCCTCTTTTTGACTAAGAATCAGAATCACTTTCCTAACACAGTCAGGACAGTTAATGACTGCTACAAATTCTGTCATCATTTGACTCGACATTCTGCAAGTATCCTATTATTATCGTCATTATTTTTCAGTACAGGGTCGGGAATGGTATTTCATAGGGTTATTAGAAGAAAGGTCTATTTTATAGAGGAAAAAAAGGTTCTTGCACTTCTAAAACATCTGAAAAAATGCATCTTAAAGCAGAAACCCTTTTTTTATAACTTGATTTTCTGAGATTTTCTCTCTCCTCTCTTACTCTTTAACTCACACCACATTTCCTTATCCCTCATGTACCACCTCTCCCTTCAAATTTCAGAAGCATATTCACCTAATTATGAAGCATAAGAAATAGAGGAAGCATCACAACAAGGACTGCTTCCAGAGAGGAGTAATATTCTCCAAAAGCTTAATTCTAATGACCTCTGAAACAGATTGTTTATAAGTGGATGAGGACTGGTTCAGAAGATCAGTATTTTGTAATCAATCAAGAGCTCCCAATTCTTTTCAAATGGGTTAATTAGAACCTATTGGAACCTAAAGGAATAAACATAGGTCTCCTTAAATATATGTCATTATAATAATCTTCTTAGGAGTAGGATGGGGTTTATTTAATTTGATTAATTAATTTTTTGCTGAGGCAATTGGGGTTAAGTGACATGCTTAAGGTCACAGTGTTAAGTGTCTGAGGCCAGATTTGAACTCAGGCCTTCTTGACTTCAAGGCTGGTGCTCTATCTAGCTGTCCCCAGGATGGGTTTTATTACCACAATTTATGAAATTCAATTTCAGTAAGCAAATCCTTATAAGTTTATCCTTATACATAAACAAGACACACTTCTTTCTCCTCTCTCTAATGTCAGATAGCTAGTTAGCAGCTAGTTTCCTTCTCTGAATATTCTTAGGTTTTTTTTCCCATCTACCATCCTCTATTAGAATATTTCTTGGCATGATGATTGGGTATGTAATCTAGCTCCTAGCCAGTAGGAAAAGTGAAGAGCAGGGAGGCATATGGGAGAAGTTGGTATAGGAGGAGTTACCTTCTAATTTCTGCTCTTTTTCTGGACCTTATCTTTAATAGCTCCCACTTCCTAGAAGACAAAATAATTGAGTTGGAAATTCAAAGTTTCTCTTGATCCAAATCCTCTTTCCAACTTTCAACTGGATCTCAATCAGCCTTCTTCCCTCTGTGGACTCACAAGTCTCATTCAGTCTCACTTCAACCAATTTAGTGGGAAGCTTCCCAAAAGCAATTCACAACAGCCTGGGAATAGTGAAATAGTAGTGTTTTATCCAGTAGATCAACCCATCAAGGTCTTAGGCAAAATCTAACCTATCCCATTGGTAGAATTCCCTCCACATTCTTTTGTGGAAATAACTACAAATAAACGGGACCAACATCAGGCTACCTAGGCAATTGTAATATCCTATCCTTCCTTCTTTTGCTACCATCATCCCTCTTCTAATAAGTGACAAATCCATCATTAGTCCCATGCTAATGATGACACTCATATTGGTGCCACCAAATGTTTCTGCTCCTAAGTGGAGGGTCAAGATCTAGAGAGACTGAATAAATGAGACATATTTTTAAAATGCAATTTTTTCTTACTAAATACAAATACCCAGCAAAAATATATATTGCTAGATATAGTTCTTCAGACCTCTATCCAAAGGGACACTGCTAGGTCAGTAACAATCAAAGCCTGCTGAGCAATGAAAGGTTCATCAGATCTGAAAAGAAATATTGGTTTCTAAAGAATTAACCAAAAAAGGATCTTGGTTCATTTATTTATTCCATTCCAGGTCTTCATGACTAATTGACCAATTATGTGCTTTAGGGCAGCTGTGTAGCACAGTAGATAGTGCTGTGCCTAGAACTAGGAAGACTCATCTTTGCAAGTTCAAATCTGATCTCAGACACTATCTGTATGACCATGCCAGCATTAGTTTCCTCCCTTGTAAAATGAGTTGGAGAAGGAAATGGCAAACCATTCTAGTATCTTTCCCAAGAAAACCCCAAAAGGAGTCATGAAGAGTCAATCACAACTGAAAAATGACTAAATAACAATGTACTGTAAAATTAACATTAGGTAGATTATCAAGTGCTTAGGGCTCAAGACCCAGGCAGGAATAACTCCTATAGCACAGATTTAAATTCTGAAAAATACCTTTGTAAATTTGACAGTATGACTCTAATTAGCCAGACAATTATATTAAAACAGAGTAATTCTAAAAATCTGGTACCTACTAAATCATTATGAATGACCACATTCTATACAGTATTTGACAGAAAAAGCAAAACTATTTTAGTAGTTATACACTGAAGTAAATGTAGCAGCTAATTACTATAGCAAGAATAATAAGAGGAAAGGAGAAATTAACAAGGAATAAACCTAGAAGTATCAAAAGATAAAACACAAATGCCTTGAGAGAGCTACTGAAGATCTGTGAATGAATGAATGAATAGATGGATGGATGAATGCATGAATGAGTAAAAAAGCATTTAGGTGCTTGTAATATGCCAAGGACTATTTTAAGCTAGGAATACAAAAATAAATGTAAGACAGTATGGACATTATATTCTTACATAAGATCATGGGAAATAATGCAAATAAGGGATAGGGAAGAAGTATCATGGTTTGGAAAGTTATAGAGATGGTGACAGAAGCTATAGGGAAGGAGATTAGCATATCTTTTCCAGTAGCAATGGCAATATTATAGTTTCAATATTGAAAAAAATGAAAGAGGGAGGTACAGTTATTACTTACATGGTGGTAAGATGGTTGGTGGCTAGTGAGGAAATGGGTAAGAGAAAAGTGCAACATTGTTATAGCCAGACTGATAAGGGTAAACTAGGTAAGACACTCATCAATCAAGATGGGAGGGGGGGAGCTCAGAGGGGAGCTGTAGAATTGAAAGGATTAAGTATTCCAGGGCCTGGTTTTTAGTTCTTCAGCAAGGCATTTCATCTCTATTTTCTTGTCTGCTTCTATAATTATGCAGAGGATGCTTTCAATGTGTCTACAGAAGACAAATAGATATAGATAACTGGATATAGTTATAGATATATATAATATATATATGTATCAACCATGCATTGTAAGCATCAACTGTATCTAATAGTCTAGAAAATAGTAATTTTTCATTTACTTAGTATTTCCTTTGTGTATAGAAAGGTTGAATTATTTTGTGTCCAATGAGTCTGCAGAATGCAGAATGATCTGTTCTCCTCAGTTCAGAAATGGATTGAACTAGCAGCCATGAAACTGTACTGTACAAGTAAGATTCAATTTCTTCATTAAGCTAAATTGTATTTTGTTTTGTTTTGTTTTTTAATTAAATTTTCTTTTTTTTAATGAATTAAAATCTGTCTTCTTTCCCTCCCACCCAACCTCCAGTTGAAAATGAAAGAAAAATATTGGTCTTGAAAAAGATAATCCTTACATTGGCCATGTTCAAAAATATATATGTCTAAATCTTTATTTTGAAGTGAACTTTGTGGGCTGAACACTTTGAGGCAATTGCTTTATATCTGAGCCCACTATCCCCAAGGGATGAGAAGAGAGTGATTGAGGGGACAGTGTTCTTTGTTTGGGGATTGTTTTTGTACCTTAGTTATTGTTATCTTTTTAGTAAATATCACTTTGTAAAAGCTAATTTGTATCAGTGATATCAAAGATATATCAACCAATTAAAATTATAGTGGGACACAGATTGCTAGTATCAATGACATTGAAGAACTATTAACTGGACCTGGGTGACTGATATTGGGTGGAACACATTGGAATGGGAGTTTGAGCTGATAGCATTAGAAGAATCCTTATATCCCTCAGGTTTATCTTTGAGGAGAAGATGTAAGCAATCACTCTCTGGGAATCTAATTTTCCAGTGGGAATGGGAATTGAGATAAAAACTTTCACATTCTAGACACAGAAAGAGTACAGGGAAAGAGCTTAATTAATGTTGTCACTTTCTTAGCAGTTGATATGGTTTTCAAAAACTGCAATTCCAAGCCATTGACAATACAGGGGTCCAGTATCCGAGGTGTGCTGTCATATTCCTAAGTGGCAAACAAGGATCCTTAGTCTCACTACATGGGCTTTCTGTCCCTTATACCCTCAATGTTTAATGCGTCTTCACCAAGAGCAAAGGGGAGAAAGAAAAGAAAATCAATTCTGGCTTTGTGCCTAAGAGTATGTGCTTCTGGAAGTTAATATTGCCTCTTTATATCGTCAGGCAGTTTCAAACACCTAAAGTTTGTAAGATTCCATGAATTCAGATGGCAGGTATATATTATCAGTGCTGCTGCCTCTCTCTGTGTCCGTATCTTTATCTTGTCTCTTTCAGTCCATGTCTCCCTATCAAAATAGTGCCATCTTGCATTCTCTATATCTTTCAATCAATTGGTTGATTGTGAAGATGTGCTCTGTGTTAGCGTATATTTTGCAAAAGTCTCTCTCTTCTTTTCTCATGTTTTCAGCTATTTATTGCTGAATGCAAATTATTCTGCTGAAGATTTTTCAAAATTAAAAATGTAGGCATATCTTTGAAGGGGTAGTTACTGAAATCTTTTCAGTCACTTCTCAGTAGTAATAACATTTGTGACTTTGATATAGTGTGGTATAGGTTCTAGAGCTACTCTTCCAAACCCTGCATGCACTGACATGTTGAGTCCTCAGAGCATGACTACCACACCTCCCCTAATGATTCTAGGGGTAACTCTCAGGTATGATTTTCTAGAGCTCATGAGCTTCTACTGGTGTGCTTCTCCATCATTTTTGGTTGATATATCAGACAAACTTAATTAGCTTTTAAAAGGGGCAATTAGTAAGGTAGCTAACTAAGAATAACTGATACAAGATATATCCCTCAAATTCTGTGACAAATACTCCCACTAGCATATTCAGAATTCAGAGGAAAGTGCCAAGAGTTAATTTGCAATCCCTGATATAACTGGTGTTTAATACTTATTGAACCTTTTTCTAATTGACTAATTTTCTTTTTATACTTTTCTTGCATTTGTTTTTCCCCCACTAATTTTTCCTTAATTACTTTTATTTGATTTTTGAAATCCTTTTTCAATTCTTCCAGAACTCTTTTTTGGGCTTTGTGACCACTTGACATTACTTTTTGAGGTAAGAGTGGCTTTTTTTTAAACCTCACTATCTTCCTCTGAATATGAACCCAGATCTTCTTTACACCAAGTAGCTATCTAGAGTCTCTTTCTTTGCTAGCCTGTTTTTATGTTTTATTTTATTTCAGCATCTTATTATTGTAATCAGATTTTAATCCCAAGTTGTGGGTATGGTCCCTCAGGTTTCAAATTCTTTTTATTGTTATTTTCCAAATTCTTTCCAAAGGGTCAACATCAGGTGATCCTCTCCTTCCCTAGTCTATAGTTAGAGCCTCCAGCAATGTCATCTGAAAATGTTTTTGCTCCCTGTGGTACCACACTTACAAGGCTTGCTCCTCTTCACTTACAGACACAGTCCCGAATTGTGTCTGGTCAGCATTGTCTGGCATGTAGGGATAGGCTGGCACAAAATAACGAAGAGCAAAATTAGCGGAACCAAAAAAACATTGTACAAGGTAAAGCTTTTCAAATTGTGGGTTGTCAAGTGCAACAAGTTTAAGATGCTGTAACAGCCCTACTGTATTAAGAACAACTTAGAACAAAGAAATCATTTTGACCATGATAAATGTCCAAATTAACTACAAAGGACATATGAAGGAAGATATTATTTGCATCCAGAGAAAGAACTAATAAATAGAAGTATATATAGAATGATTTTTACATATATATATAATATACATATATATGTATACATTTGTGTCTATTAGTAGCCATTTTTAAGGAGGAATGAGGGAAAGAAAAAAAGAAATTTACATTATTATTATTTGATTTTTGAAATCTTTTTTCAATTCTTCTAGGAACTCTTTTTTGGGCTTTGTGACCACTTGACATTACTTTTTGGGGTAGAAGTGGCTTTTTTTTAAAAACTTCACTATTTTCCTCTGAATATGAACCCAGATTTTCTTTTATATCAAGTAGCTATCTAGAGTCAGTTTCTTTCTTTGCTAACCTGTTTTTATGTTTTATTTTATTTCAGCATCTTATTATTGTAATCAGATTTTAATCTCAAGTTGTGGGTAATGGTCCCTTAGGTTTCAAATTCTTCTATATCATTCTATATATACTTCTATTTATCAGTTCTTTCTCTGGATGCAAATAACATCTTCCTTCATATGTCCTTTGTAGTTAATTTGGACATTTATCATAGTCAAAAATGATCTCTTTGTTCCAAGTTGTTCTTAAATTTACATCATTAAAAAATAGCAAGTTGTGCATAATAGCTTTACATTTTCATGTGCAATTTTTTATTATACTATGTTATAGAAATGCTTGTTTTATTCCATAAATTAAATAAATAAAAAATTTAAAAGACAAGCTAAAACTTATTAAATTAATAAATCCATAAAATATAATCAAATATTTATAAATAAAAGCATATAGAGACATAGAGATCAGCATAACAGTCAAATTAATTAAAGATTTGTGTGGAAAGGCAGCACACAAGTTGATTTAGGCTATATACATTCTACAAAGCCAGAAAACATTGCAGAGGATACTCACAAAGTCCACATACCATCCTTAGGTATTATGCTAACTGAGCACCATTGGGAGTGCCTCAAAGTAGGACAGGCAGCAAATGTATTTCCCTTCTGTGCAGAGTAGATGGTGCAGTGGATAAAGAACTGGGCCTGGAGTCAGGAACACCTGAGTTCAAATCTGATCTCAGATACTACTAGCCAGGAAAATCCCTTAATGCTGGTTATCTCAGTTTCTTCAACTGTAAAAAGAGCTAAAGAAGGAAATAGACAACCACTCCATTATCTTTGCCAAAAAACAAACAAACCCAAATAGTATTACAAAGAGTCAGACATGATTGAAACAACTGGCCAACAACAAATCTATGTAGAGTGGGATACTTACCTCAATGAAGTCAGTACTGCACTTTGGTTCACCTATTTTGAAGGATATTAATATTTTTTGATCAGTTGGAGCAGCAACTAATTTCCATCTGGATGTGCAGCAAAGAACATAAAAATTCAATT
The DNA here is from genome assembly GCA_023553655.1 of Myrmecobius fasciatus. NCBI lineage: Eukaryota > Metazoa > Chordata > Mammalia > Dasyuromorphia > Myrmecobiidae > Myrmecobius > Myrmecobius fasciatus. The sequence continues at coordinate 98,269 of JAJPUD010001682.1, read as the reverse complement.
ATTAGGGAAGAATTTATAGTTGACATACATAGTGCAAATCTAGGGGGTATAGTCATCTCCTCCTTTCTTCTACCAATTTGGCATGGATTTAGACTAGCTACCATATTCTCTAGGTTCCAGCTTCTTAAGAGACTCCATATGGAGTCTCATGACTGAATGTGGAGGTCACAAAATTATGATGTATTGTCAATAAGTGTTTTATTTGTATGTCTATTTATATATCCAAATATCCATGGCTGGGTAAAAATTTCTCAGGTGAAAAAAAGTATAAGAAGCCCTCCTCTAGTTAATAACTCCTGTTTGTACTTCCTTTATTAGTATTTCCCTCAAAAATATCCTAAATCTTTCTCTCTCTCTCTGTTTTTGTCTGTCTCTCTATCTCTTTCTGTGTCTCCGTCTCTGTCTCTGTTTCTCTGTCTCTGTCTCTGTCTCTCCTTCTGTCTCTGTCTCTGTCTGTCTATCTGTCTCTCTCCCCCTCCTTCAGAGAATGATTTCAGTTAGAAAATTCTCATGAAGGTAATACAACATGAATATACTGTTTATCATGACATGGAGAAGGATGATCTGAAAAATAGGTTCAACAAAAGGCTGAATTCTCATCAGGTTGTTAGCCCAATGATGTGTTGACAGGCTTCAATGATAAGAGTGGAAATTTGAGGGAGGTCCTTCAATTATGAGAAATCTAGGGTTGCTCTCTGGGTGGGCCAGTTCTCTATAGCATCCAGCTTTCCTGTGTACTCTGGAGATAAAAAGAAAATTGTGTACTGAAGGAAATGGGGCTGTTCAGGACTTCCACCAAATCATTGCACCACACATGGCTTAAGCACCATTAGCAATTAGTGGGAAAGACCTCCCTGAGAGCTGCAATGACACAGGGCTTACCTCTCTGTACATATCCTGGAAAAAATTCGAAGTTTCCTTTGAAGAATTGTCTCTACTTCCTTGATAGGTTGCAAATGCTCTTCTGTGTTTAGTACACTGTAAGATCAAATGCCTTTAGTTCACAAAGCTCTTCTTAGAAAAACAGGGAAATGCTCTCTCCACCCCCCTTCCTCTGGACTTACACACATACAAACAGAACTATTATTAGAATTCACCAACAGGCCATGCTCTGAAATTAATTTTAATGAAGCATAATTTTAATAAAGGTCATAAAGTCCAAAACCAGCTTGTCTATAAGATATACATTGCTTATCCCAGATAGAGCACAATGAAAAGTCACATTTTATCCAGAATTTTGTACTATGGTTTATTTTTGAGACAAAAAAATATAGTATTCACACACCGCAATGGGCAAAACCAAAATTAAATCAGATGGTGAATTGTTGGGACATCCCGGGAAAAAGAATGAGAAAGACTGTGTGATATAACACATCAGTTTTACTGATAACACATAGAACTGGGGCTATGAATTTGGAGAGATATAAATACTTTTAAGGTATATGACAGTTTGAACTTTTGCCTTTTTATGGTTGGAGAAGGAATGAGTGAAGGGACAAAAGGAAAAAGAGAGGAAGGAAAGAAGGAAGAAAAAAGAAGGCAAGAAATAAGCAAAGAAAGGAAGAAAAGAAAAAAGAAAGAAGGAAAAAAGGAGCAAAGAAAGGCAGAAGAAGAAAGAAAAAAGGAAACTAAATACTTTAACTACTACAGTGCTGAAATTCCCGTGTTTATGGTAAGGGATTGGGTCTCCAAAAAACGTCCATCAAAATGAAGATACTTATGTATAAAGGTAATACTTTAGGTAACACTAAGCTCATCTTCATTTTAGCAGAGATTGGCTTATCAGATTGGCTAATTGTCACCTTGGAAAGCAGAGTTGGGACCTTAATGCTAATCCATCATCATGAAGAACCCTGGGGGTAGGAAGATGGAGCAGTCCTCCAAACTCTATTCTCAATAAGCATGTTGTTGTAACTTTCACATTCAGAAGAGCTTGTACTGAACAAGGTACTCCTGTTATCTTCATTAGGAAATATGGCACATAGTTTTTGAAGGAAACACCCAGACACCATACCAAGAGTACTCACTTACTGTTTCTTATTGGTTTCAGCTAGAATTGATTGCAATTGAAAGGCAGACGTCAAAACCCAAGAACTTCAAGGACATTTATAATTTCCCCCTTCACCAATCTGCCTAAACATAAAAATCTCATGATATAGCACTGATTCCCTTTCTAATTGCACTTAATCTTTGGCCTGGACATAATGCAGAATGTTTAACCATGTCTATTCAGACATGATTAATATCTAGTCAGTGTTATTCCACGTTGGAAAGATAGCATAAAGTGGTGAATAGAAGGTAGTCCCTGGAGTGAAAGACCTAGGTTTCCAAGACCTGACTGATACATAGTGGCTAATGTAAAGCATGTTCTTGTCCATCTTTCATATTCAGAGTACCAATGACATCATGATGTTGAAGTCCGGATACAGTGTGATACTGTGTCTGATCATGTGATACTTTGTCTGATCAGTCCTATAGGAGCTTGGAAGGTTCTGTCATACATAGATCAAGCCCTTGGGACTTTTGGAACAGAAATGTCTACATTTGTTAATCTTACATTTCCTTTATGCTAGTGTGATTCTGCTTTGCTCATACTGTGGGCACACCATGCTGGGTGGTCCTGAGATAGCATCTCCCATATGCCTTACAGTTAATTTCAAAGATCTTCAGAGAGACCTTGAGAGTGTCATTGTGTCACTTCTGATCTTGTGTGAGTGCTTGTGTTGTGTGAGTTCTCCATAATCTTTTTGGCAAATATGTGGTATTTGAAGAAGGTGGCCAGCCCATCAGAGTGCACTCTCTGCAGTAGAGTCTGAATGCTTGACAATCCAATTAAATGGAGCACCTCAATATCTGCTACTTTATCTTTTCAGCTAGTATTAAGAATCTTCCTAAGGCAATTCAAATGGAACTGCTTCAATTTTCTGGCATGGCATTAGTAGACTAGATGTCACAAACATATGGCAAAGAAATCAGTATGGCTCCATAAATCTTCAGTATGGTATTCAACCTGATATCTTTTCTTTTTCACACTTTCTTTTGGAATCTTAGCTCTAGTAATGCATGTGCAAACCATATCATCTGTGTGACATCTCTGGATAGTATAGCATCTAGGGAAGAGAACCTTTCTACAGTATTCAAAATTTCTCCATTTATTGTAACTGCACATATTCCAAATGTGTAGTGCTGGTTAGTGGAGTATTTCTATTTTCTTGTTGTTAATCGTCAGGTCCAAATTAGCTCATTGTATATTGACTCCAATATTGTGATGTCATTGATCCTCTTTGAATATGAAGGATGGACAAGAACATGCTTACAGACAGCCACTATTTTTCTATCTGGACTTGATAACCCAGGTCTTCTTCACTCTATGGACCTTCTATCCACTATCTTATGCTATCTTTCTAACATGAAATAACACTCACTAGGTATTAATCATGACTATTTAGGCATGATTAAACGTTCTGCATATGTATAGGCCAATGATTAAGTACAGTTAGAAGGCAGAGAATTGAGCCATATTCTGTTGCATCTCAGCCTCAGAGACTATTTTGAGTGTACAATCATCTGTGAACAAAAAGTCATGTACCAACTTTCCCTTCATTTTAATATTGGCTTGTAGCTTTTTTAAGTTTAAAAGTTTACCATTGGTGTAACAGCTAACTTTGATGCTGTTCTCATCTTTTTTTAAAGTATCTGACTATATTGCATAAAACATCTGCTAAAAAAAAGCATGAGAACAAGCACACAGCCATGCCCTCACTCCATCATTGACTGGAAAAACATGAGAGCAATACTCCTTCATCAAAGGCCTTGGTCAGGTCCATGAACATTGTGTACAGACCTCTTTTCTGCTCCTAGCATTTCTTCTGGAGTTGCCAGGTAGCAAACACCATGGCCAAGTGCACCTCAGTCCTTTTTGCAGCAACAATAACTCTTAGGTAGATGACCATCTTCCAGGTGAAGGATCAGCTAATTTAGGAAGATTCTGGAAAGTCTTGCCATCAATGACTAAGAAAGAGACAATCCCTGTGTTTGTCATAGGATTTTTTTCCTTTTCCTGTATCCTTTTCCTTTTTAGTTAAGGACCATGGAGGCATATTTGATCTTCTGAGGGATATTCTCTTCTTGCCATATAAAGCATATTTCAGTCAGGTACATTGTGGCTGACTATGTGTGAGCATGGTAACCCTGTGGAAGATATTTAATTCATCATATTGCAGGCAACCCTCTATAACAATAAATTATAGACTAGTTGCTGATCTGCAATGTTGGAGGCAGATCCCACATTAGGAATTCCCTATAACAATGAAATCATAGGTCCAAATAATTCTATGTTCATTGTCAGTATGCTTTCTAAATGTTTGATTCCTGTTAGTATCATCTGTCTTTGACATTCCTAGGAGGGGAGGAAATATATATGACTTTAATTGTGCCTAATGGGAAGAGATTCAATGTACTTTTCTCAGATAACATCTAACTAGTGCAAATCACATTATGTCCTTGATTTCCACACTCCCATCTCCACCCCCAACACAGCTAATTAATTCAAATGAATATGGAGAGCAGCCTTAAAGTAGAAAAAAAAAATCACAGAAAACATGCTTTTGTATACAAGTCTAATCTTCTCTTAGTAGAGAGTATTACAGACAATGCCTTATTCCCCTGCAGAGCTCCCCCAATTTCTGGTACAGTGCCACTACATAAAAGTAATTATGTTTGTTGAATTTGGAGAAATAGTTGGAAGAAGTCCTAAGTTCTAAATCCTTTGCTTTGGTAGTAAGAATCTGGGAAAATATATAAAAAGTGTAAGGAAGGCCACCATGTATGCAAGAGCTTCAGGTGTGAAGCTTCAGCTTGAAGTTCTTACAGGTCTTTTTCTTCCTTCCTTCCTTCCTTCCTTCCTTCCTTCCTTCCTTCCTTCCTTCCTTCCTTCCTTCCTTCCTTCCTTCCTTCCTTCCTTCCTTCCTTCCTTCCTTCCTTCCTTCCTCTTTCTTT